>CM046310.1:0-5000 GCA_025267735.1 Mactra quadrangularis | reverse complement strand
AGGGTTAGGGTTAGGGTTAGGGTTAGGGTTAGGGTTAGGGTTAGGGTTAGGGTTAGGGTTAGGGTTAGGGTTAGGGTTAGGGTTAGGGTTAGGGTTAGGGTTAGGGTTAGGGTTAGGGTTAGGGTTAGGGTTAGGGTTAGGGTTAGGGTTAGGGTTAGGGTTAGGGTTAGGGTTAGGGTTAGGGTTAGGGTTAGGGTTAGGGTTAGGGTTAGGGTTAGGGTTAGGGTTAGGGTTAGGGTTAGGGTTAGGGTTAGGGTTAGGGTTAGGGTTAGGGTTAGGGTTAGGGTTAGGGTTAGGGTTAGGGTTAGGGTTAGGGTTAGGGTTAGGGTTAGGGTTAGGGTTAGGGTTAGGGTTAGGGTTAGGGTTAGGGTTAGGGTTAGGGTTAGGGTTAGGGTTAGGGTTAGGGTTAGGGTTAGGGTTAGGGTTAGGGTTAGGGTTAGGGTTAGGGTTAGGGTTAGGGTTAGGGTTAGGGTTAGGGTTAGGGTTAGGGTTAGGGTTAGGGTTAGGGTTAGGGTTAGGGTTAGGGTTAGGGTTAGGGTTAGGGTTAGGGTTAGGGTTAGGGTTAGGGTTAGGGTTAGGGTTAGGGTTAGGGTTAGGGTTAGGGTTAGGGTTAGGGTTAGGGTTAGGGTTAGGGTTAGGGTTAGGGTTAGGGTTAGGGTTAGGGTTAGGGTTAGGGTTAGGGTTAGGGTTAGGGTTAGGGTTAGGGTTAGGGTTAGGGTTAGGGTTAGGGTTAGGGTTAGGGTTAGGGTTAGGGTTAGGGTTAGGGTTAGGGTTAGGGTTAGGGTTAGGGTTAGGGTTAGGGTTAGGGTTAGGGTTAGGGTTAGGGTTAGGGTTAGGGTTAGGGTTAGGGTTAGGGTTAGGGTTAGGGTTAGGGTTAGGGTTAGGGTTAGGGTTAGGGTTAGGGTTAGGGTTAGGGTTAGGGTTAGGGTTAGGGTTAGGGTTAGGGTTAGGGTTAGGGTTAGGGTTAGGGTTAGGGTTAGGGTTAGGGTTAGGGTTAGGGTTAGGGTTAGGGTTAGGGTTAGGGTTAGGGTTAGGGTTAGGGTTAGGGTTAGGGTTAGGGTTAGGGTTAGGGTTAGGGTTAGGGTTAGGGTTAGGGTTAGGGTTAGGGTTAGGGTTAGGGTTAGGGTTAGGGTTAGGGTTAGGGTTAGGGTTAGGGTTAGGGTTAGGGTTAGGGTTAGGGTTAGGGTTAGGGTTAGGGTTAGGGTTAGGGTTAGGGTTAGGGTTAGGGTTAGGGTTAGGGTTAGGGTTAGGGTTAGGGTTAGGGTTAGGGTTAGGGTTAGGGTTAGGGTTAGGGTTAGGGTTAGGGTTAGGGTTAGGGTTAGGGTTAGGGTTAGGGTTAGGGTTAGGGTTAGGGTTAGGGTTAGGGTTAGGGTTAGGGTTAGGGTTAGGGTTAGGGTTAGGGTTAGGGTTAGGGTTAGGGTTAGGGTTAGGGTTAGGGTTAGGGTTAGGGTTAGGGTTAGGGTTAGGGTTAGGGTTAGGGTTAGGGTTAGGGTTAGGGTTAGGGTTAGGGTTAGGGTTAGGGTTAGGGTTAGGGTTAGGGTTAGGGTTAGGGTTAGGGTTAGGGTTAGGGTTAGGGTTAGGGTTAGGGTTAGGGTTAGGGTTAGGGTTAGGGTTAGGGTTAGGGTTAGGGTTAGGGTTAGGGTTAGGGTTAGGGTTAGGGTTAGGGTTAGGGTTAGGGTTAGGGTTAGGGTTAGGGTTAGGGTTAGGGTTAGGGTTAGGGTTAGGGTTAGGGTTAGGGTTAGGGTTAGGGTTAGGGTTAGGGTTAGGGTTAGGGTTAGGGTTAGGGTTAGGGTTAGGGTTAGGGTTAGGGTTAGGGTTAGGGTTAGGGTTAGGGTTAGGGTTAGGGTTAGGGTTAGGGTTAGGGTTAGGGTTAGGGTTAGGGTTAGGGTTAGGGTTAGGGTTAGGGTTAGGGTTAGGGTTAGGGTTAGGGTTAGGGTTAGGGTTAGGGTTAGGGTTAGGGTTAGGGTTAGGGTTAGGGTTAGGGTTAGGGTTAGGGTTAGGGTTAGGGTTAGGGTTAGGGTTAGGGTTAGGGTTAGGGTTAGGGTTAGGGTTAGGGTTAGGGTTAGGGTTAGGGTTAGGGTTAGGGTTAGGGTTAGGGTTAGGGTTAGGGTTAGGGTTAGGGTTAGGGTTAGGGTTAGGGTTAGGGTTAGGGTTAGGGTTAGGGTTAGGGTTAGGGTTAGGGTTAGGGTTAGGGTTAGGGTTAGGGTTAGGGTTAGGGTTAGGGTTAGGGTTAGGGTTAGGGTTAGGGTTAGGGTTAGGGTTAGGGTTAGGGTTAGGGTTAGGGTTAGGGTTAGGGTTAGGGTTAGGGTTAGGGTTAGGGTTAGGGTTAGGGTTAGGGTTAGGGTTAGGGTTAGGGTTAGGGTTAGGGTTAGGGTTAGGGTTAGGGTTAGGGTTAGGGTTAGGGTTAGGGTTAGGGTTAGGGTTAGGGTTAGGGTTAGGGTTAGGGTTAGGGTTAGGGTTAGGGTTAGGGTTAGGGTTAGGGTTAGGGTTAGGGTTAGGGTTAGGGTTAGGGTTAGGGTTAGGGTTAGGGTTAGGGTTAGGGTTAGGGTTAGGGTTAGGGTTAGGGTTAGGGTTAGGGTTAGGGTTAGGGTTAGGGTTAGGGTTAGGGTTAGGGTTAGGGTTAGGGTTAGGGTTAGGGTTAGGGTTAGGGTTAGGGTTAGGGTTAGGGTTAGGGTTAGGGTTAGGGTTAGGGTTAGGGTTAGGGTTAGGGTTAGGGTTAGGGTTAGGGTTAGGGTTAGGGTTAGGGTTAGGGTTAGGGTTAGGGTTAGGGTTAGGGTTAGGGTTAGGGTTAGGGTTAGGGTTAGGGTTAGGGTTAGGGTTAGGGTTAGGGTTAGGGTTAGGGTTAGGGTTAGGGTTAGGGTTAGGGTTAGGGTTAGGGTTAGGGTTAGGGTTAGGGTTAGGGTTAGGGTTAGGGTTAGGGTTAGGGTTAGGGTTAGGGTTAGGGTTAGGGTTAGGGTTAGGGTTAGGGTTAGGGTTAGGGTTAGGGTTAGGGTTAGGGTTAGGGTTAGGGTTAGGGTTAGGGTTAGGGTTAGGGTTAGGGTTAGGGTTAGGGTTAGGGTTAGGGTTAGGGTTAGGGTTAGGGTTAGGGTTAGGGTTAGGGTTAGGGTTAGGGTTAGGGTTAGGGTTAGGGTTAGGGTTAGGGTTAGGGTTAGGGTTAGGGTTAGGGTTAGGGTTAGGGTTAGGGTTAGGGTTAGGGTTAGGGTTAGGGTTAGGGTTAGGGTTAGGGTTAGGGTTAGGGTTAGGGTTAGGGTTAGGGTTAGGGTTAGGGTTAGGGTTAGGGTTAGGGTTAGGGTTAGGGTTAGGGTTAGGGTTAGGGTTAGGGTTAGGGTTAGGGTTAGGGTTAGGGTTAGGGTTAGGGTTAGGGTTAGGGTTAGGGTTAGGGTTAGGGTTAGGGTTAGGGTTAGGGTTAGGGTTAGGGTTAGGGTTAGGGTTAGGGTTAGGGTTAGGGTTAGGGTTAGGGTTAGGGTTAGGGTTAGGGTTAGGGTTAGGGTTAGGGTTAGGGTTAGGGTTAGGGTTAGGGTTAGGGTTAGGGTTAGGGTTAGGGTTAGGGTTAGGGTTAGGGTTAGGGTTAGGGTTAGGGTTAGGGTTAGGGTTAGGGTTAGGGTTAGGGTTAGGGTTAGGGTTAGGGTTAGGGTTAGGGTTAGGGTTAGGGTTAGGGTTAGGGTTAGGGTTAGGGTTAGGGTTAGGGTTAGGGTTAGGGTTAGGGTTAGGGTTAGGGTTAGGGTTAGGGTTAGGGTTAGGGTTAGGGTTAGGGTTAGGGTTAGGGTTAGGGTTAGGGTTAGGGTTAGGGTTAGGGTTAGGGTTAGGGTTAGGGTTAGGGTTAGGGTTAGGGTTAGGGTTAGGGTTAGGGTTAGGGTTAGGGTTAGGGTTAGGGTTAGGGTTAGGGTTAGGGTTAGGGTTAGGGTTAGGGTTAGGGTTAGGGTTAGGGTTAGGGTTAGGGTTAGGGTTAGGGTTAGGGTTAGGGTTAGGGTTAGGGTTAGGGTTAGGGTTAGGGTTAGGGTTAGGGTTAGGGTTAGGGTTAGGGTTAGGGTTAGGGTTAGGGTTAGGGTTAGGGTTAGGGTTAGGGTTAGGGTTAGGGTTAGGGTTAGGGTTAGGGTTAGGGTTAGGGTTAGGGTTAGGGTTAGGGTTAGGGTTAGGGTTAGGGTTAGGGTTAGGGTTAGGGTTAGGGTTAGGGTTAGGGTTAGGGTTAGGGTTAGGGTTAGGGTTAGGGTTAGGGTTAGGGTTAGGGTTAGGGTTAGGGTTAGGGTTAGGGTTAGGGTTAGGGTTAGGGTTAGGGTTAGGGTTAGGGTTAGGGTTAGGGTTAGGGTTAGGGTTAGGGTTAGGGTTAGGGTTAGGGTTAGGGTTAGGGTTAGGGTTAGGGTTAGGGTTAGGGTTAGGGTTAGGGTTAGGGTTAGGGTTAGGGTTAGGGTTAGGGTTAGGGTTAGGGTTAGGGTTAGGGTTAGGGTTAGGGTTAGGGTTAGGGTTAGGGTTAGGGTTAGGGTTAGGGTTAGGGTTAGGGTTAGGGTTAGGGTTAGGGTTAGGGTTAGGGTTAGGGTTAGGGTTAGGGTTAGGGTTAGGGTTAGGGTTAGGGTTAGGGTTAGGGTTAGGGTTAGGGTTAGGGTTAGGGTTAGGGTTAGGGTTAGGGTTAGGGTTAGGGTTAGGGTTAGGGTTAGGGTTAGGGTTAGGGTTAGGGTTAGGGTTAGGGTTCGGGTTAGGGTTAGGGTTAGGGTTAGGGTTAGGGTTAGGGTTAGGGTTAGGGTTAGGGTTAGGGTTAGGGTTAGGGTTAGGGTTAGGGTTAGGGTTAGGGTTAGGGTTAGGGTTAGGGTTAGGGTTAGGGTTAGGGTTAGGGTTAGGGTTAGGGTTAGGGTTAGGGTTAGGGTTAGGGTTAGGGTTAGGGTTAGGGTTAGGGTTAGGGTTAGGGTTAGGGTTAGGGTTAGGGTTAGGGTTAGGGTTAGGGTTAGGGTTAGGGTTAGGGTTAGGGTTAGGGTTAGGGTTAGGGTTAGGGTTAGGGTTAGGGTTAG
>CM046309.1:60501754-60612877 GCA_025267735.1 Mactra quadrangularis | reverse complement strand
CTGTAGCCACTGCGCATCTCACTGCGCAGGTATGATTTTTGTGCAAATGGGTTGCTAACTACGTAGGGCATCGAAAAAAATGTGTTCAAACAAGTAACTAACTACATTAAGGTAGCAAAAAACGCGTGCAAACCTCGGGACACCAGGATGAGGCGGCCATTTCTGCTGTTCTATAGCCATATATAGCCATATTGCACGGTATACTTTGCGGCTCTGTTGCCATGGCGCACCTCGGTGTGCGAATGTGATTTTTTGCAGTTAGGTTGCTAACCATCTAGGGCACCTGAAAAACGTGTTTAAACACCAAACCCACCACGTTTAGGTACCGAGAATACCCGTGCAAATCTCGGGACACCAGGATGAGGGGCGACTTTGTGGCTCTGTAGCCACTGCGCATCTCACTGCGCAGGTATGATTTTTGTGCAAATGGGTTGCTAACTACGTAGGGCATCGAAAAAATGTGTTCAAACAAGTAACTAACTACATTAAGGTAGCAAAAAACGCGTGCAAACCTCGGGACACCAGGATGAGGCGGCCATTTCTGCTGTTCTATAGCCATATATAGCCATATTGCACGGTATACTTTGCGGCTCTGTTGCCATGGCGCACCTCGGTGTGCGAATGTGATTTTTTGCAGTTAGGTTGCTAACCATCTAGGGCACCTGAAAAACGTGTTTAAACACCAAACCCACCACGTTTAGGTACCGAGAATACCCGTGCAAATCTCGGGACACCAGGATGAGGGGCGACTTTGTGGCTCTGTAGCCACTGCGCATCTCACTGCGCAGGTATGATTTTTGTGCAAATGGGTTGCTAACTACGTAGGGCATCGAAAAAATGTGTTCAAACAAGTAACTAACTACATTAAGGTAGCAAAAAACGCGTGCAAACCTCGGGACACCAGGATGAGGCGGCCATTTCTGCTGTTCTATAGCCATATATAGCCATATTGCACGGTATACTTTGCGGCTCTGTTGCCATGGCGCACCTCGGTGTGCGAATGTGATTTTTTGCAGTTAGGTTGCTAACCATCTAGGGCACCTGAAAAACGTGTTTAAACACCAAACCCACCACGTTTAGGTACCGAGAATACCCGTGCAAATCTCGGGACACCAGGATGAGGGGCGACTTTGTGGCTCTGTAGCCACTGCGCATCTCACTGCGCAGGTATGATTTTTGTGCAAATGGGTTGCTAACTACGTAGGGCATCGAAAAAATGTGTTCAAACAAGTAACTAACTACATTAAGGTAGCAAAAAACGCGTGCAAACCTCGGGACACCAGGATGAGGCGGCCATTTCTGCTGTTCTATAGCCATATATAGCCATATTGCACGGTATACTTTGCGGCTCTGTTGCCATGGCGCACCTCGGTGTGCGAATGTGATTTTTTGCAGTTAGGTTGCTAACCATCTAGGGCACCTGAAAAACGTGTTTAAACACCAAACCCACCACGTTTAGGTACCGAGAATACCCGTGCAAATCTCGGGACACCAGGATGAGGGGCGACTTTGTGGCTCTGTAGCCACTGCGCATCTCACTGCGCAGGTATGATTTTTGTGCAAATGGGTTGCTAACTACGTAGGGCATCGAAAAAATGTGTTCAAACAAGTAACTAACTACATTAAGGTAGCAAAAAACGCGTGCAAACCTCGGGACACCAGGATGAGGCGGCCATTTCTGCTGTTCTATAGCCATATATAGCCATATTGCACGGTATACTTTGCGGCTCTGTTGCCATGGCGCACCTCGGTGTGCGAATGTGATTTTTTGCAGTTAGGTTGCTAACCATCTAGGGCACCTGAAAAACGTGTTTAAACACCAAACCCACCACGTTTAGGTACCGAGAATACCCGTGCAAATCTCGGGACACCAGGATGAGGGGCGACTTTGTGGCTCTGTAGCCACTGCGCATCTCACTGCGCAGGTATGATTTTTGTGCAAATGGGTTGCTAACTACGTAGGGCATCGAAAAAATGTGTTCAAACAAGTAACTAACTACATTAAGGTAGCAAAAAACGCGTGCAAACCTCGGGACACCAGGATGAGGCGGGCCATTTCTGCTGTTCTATAGCCATATATAGCCATATTGCACGGTATACTTTGCGGCTCTGTTGCCATGGCGCACCTCGGTGTGCGAATGTGATTTTTTGCAGTTAGGTTGCTAACCATCTAGGGCACCTGAAAAACGTGTTTAAACACCAAACCCACCACGTTTAGGTACCGAGAATACCCGTGCAAATCTCGGGGACACCAGGATGAGGGGCGACTTTGTGGCTCTGTAGCCACTGCGCATCTCACTGCGCAGGTATGATTTTTGTGCAAATGGGTTGCTAACTACGTAGGGCATCGAAAAAATGTGTTCAAACAAGTAACTAACTACATTAAGGTAGCAAAAAACGCGTGCAAACCTCGGGACACCAGGATGAGGCGGCCATTTCTGCTGTTCTATAGCCATATATAGCCATATTGCACGGTATACTTTGCGGCTCTGTTGCCATGGCGCACCTCGGTGTGCGAATGTGATTTTTTGCAGTTAGGTTGCTAACCATCTAGGGCACCTGAAAAACGTGTTTAAACACCAAACCCACCACGTTTAGGTACCGAGAATACCCGTGCAAATCTCGGGACACCAGGATGAGGGGCGACTTTGTGGCTCTGTAGCCACTGCGCATCTCACTGCGCAGGTATGATTTTTGTGCAAATGGGTTGCTAACTACGTAGGGCATCGAAAAAATGTGTTCAAACAAGTAACTAACTACATTAAGGTAGCAAAAAACGCGTGCAAACCTCGGGACACCAGGATGAGGCGGCCATTTCTGCTGTTCTATAGCCATATATAGCCATATTGCACGGTATACTTTGCGGCTCTGTTGCCATGGCGCACCTCGGTGTGCGAATGTGATTTTTTGCAGTTAGGTTGCTAACCATCTAGGGCACCTGAAAAACGTGTTTAAACACCAAACCCACCACGTTTAGGTACCGAGAATACCCGTGCAAATCTCGGGACACCAGGATGAGGGGCGACTTTGTGGCTCTGTAGCCACTGCGCATCTCACTGCGCAGGTATGATTTTTGTGCAAATGGGTTGCTAACTACGTAGGGCATCGAAAAAATGTGTTCAAACAAGTAACTAACTACATTAAGGTAGCAAAAAACGCGTGCAAACCTCGGGACACCAGGATGAGGCGGCCATTTCTGCTGTTCTATAGCCATATATAGCCATATTGCACGGTATACTTTGCGGCTCTGTTGCCATGGCGCACCTCGGTGTGCGAATGTGATTTTTTGCAGTTAGGTTGCTAACCATCTAGGGCACCTGAAAAACGTGTTTAAACACCAAACCCACCACGTTTAGGTACCGAGAATACCCGTGCAAATCTCGGGACACCAGGATGAGGGGCGACTTTGTGGCTCTGTAGCCACTGCGCATCTCACTGCGCAGGTATGATTTTTGTGCAAATGGGTTGCTAACTACGTAGGGCATCGAAAAAATGTGTTCAAACAAGTAACTAACTACATTAAGGTAGCAAAAAACGCGTGCAAACCTCGGGACACCAGGATGAGGCGGCCATTTCTGCTGTTCTATAGCCATATATAGCCATATTGCACGGTATACTTTGCGGCTCTGTTGCCATGGCGCACCTCGGTGTGCGAATGTGATTTTTTGCAGTTAGGTTGCTAACCATCTAGGGCACCTGAAAAACGTGTTTAAACACCAAACCCACCACGTTTAGGTACCGAGAATACCCGTGCAAATCTCGGGACACCAGGATGAGGGGCGACTTTGTGGCTCTGTAGCCACTGCGCATCTCACTGCGCAGGTATGATTTTTGTGCAAATGGGTTGCTAACTACGTAGGGCATCGAAAAAATGTGTTCAAACAAGTAACTAACTACATTAAGGTAGCAAAAAACGCGTGCAAACCTCGGGACACCAGGATGAGGCGGCCATTTCTGCTGTTCTATAGCCATATATAGCCATATTGCACGGTATACTTTGCGGCTCTGTTGCCATGGCGCACCTCGGTGTGCGAATGTGATTTTTTGCAGTTAGGTTGCTAACCATCTAGGGCACCTGAAAAACGTGTTTAAACACCAAACCCACCACGTTTAGGTACCGAGAATACCCGTGCAAATCTCGGGACACCAGGATGAGGGGCGACTTTGTGGCTCTGTAGCCACTGCGCATCTCACTGCGCAGGTATGATTTTTGTGCAAATGGGTTGCTAACTACGTAGGGCATCGAAAAAAATGTGTTCAAACAAGTAACTAACTACATTAAGGTAGCAAAAAACGCGTGCAAACCTCGGGACACCAGGATGAGGCGGCCATTTCTGCTGTTCTATAGCCATATATAGCCATATTGCACGGTATACTTTGCGGCTCTGTTGCCATGGCGCACCTCGGTGTGCGAATGTGATTTTTTGCAGTTAGGTTGCTAACCATCTAGGGCACCTGAAAAAACGTGTTTAAACACCAAACCCACCACGTTTAGGTACCGAGAATACCCGTGCAAATCTCGGGACACCAGGATGAGGGGCGACTTTGTGGCTCTGTAGCCACTGCGCATCTCACTGCGCAGGTATGATTTTTGTGCAAATGGGTTGCTAACTACGTAGGGCATCGAAAAAATGTGTTCAAACAAGTAACTAACTACATTAAGGTAGCAAAAAACGCGTGCAAACCTCGGGACACCAGGATGAGGCGGCCATTTCTGCTGTTCTATAGCCATATATAGCCATATTGCACGGTATACTTTGCGGCTCTGTTGCCATGGCGCACCTCGGTGTGCGAATGTGATTTTTTGCAGTTAGGTTGCTAACCATCTAGGGCACCTGAAAAACGTGTTTAAACCACCAAACCCACCACGTTTAGGTACCGAGAATACCCGTGCAAATCTCGGGACACCAGGATGAGGGGCGACTTTGTGGCTCTGTAGCCACTGCGCATCTCACTGCGCAGGTATGATTTTTGTGCAAATGGGTTGCTAACTACGTAGGGCATCGAAAAAATGTGTTCAAACAAGTAACTAACTACATTAAGGTAGCAAAAAACGCGTGCAAACCTCGGGACACCAGGATGAGGCGGCCATTTCTGCTGTTCTATAGCCATATATAGCCATATTGCACGGTATACTTTGCGGCTCTGTTGCCATGGCGCACCTCGGTGTGCGAATGTGATTTTTTGCAGTTAGGTTGCTAACCATCTAGGGCACCTGAAAAACGTGTTTAAACACCAAACCCACCACGTTTAGGTACCGAGAATACCCGTGCAAATCTCGGGACACCAGGATGAGGGGCGACTTTGTGGCTCTGTAGCCACTGCGCATCTCACTGCGCAGGTATGATTTTTGTGCAAATGGGTTGCTAACTACGTAGGGCATCGAAAAAATGTGTTCAAACAAGTAACTAACTACATTAAGGTAGCAAAAAACGCGTGCAAACCTCGGGACACCAGGATGAGGCGGCCATTTCTGCTGTTCTATAGCCATATATAGCCATATTGCACGGTATACTTTGCGGCTCTGTTGCCATGGCGCACCTCGGTGTGCGAATGTGATTTTTTGCAGTTAGGTTGCTAACCATCTAGGGCACCTGAAAAACGTGTTTAAACACCAAACCCACCACGTTTAGGTACCGAGAATACCCGTGCAAATCTCGGGACACCAGGATGAGGGGCGACTTTGTGGCTCTGTAGCCACTGCGCATCTCACTGCGCAGGTATGATTTTTGTGCAAATGGGTTGCTAACTACGTAGGGCATCGAAAAAATGTGTTCAAACAAGTAACTAACTACATTAAGGTAGCAAAAAACGCGTGCAAACCTCGGGACACCAGGATGAGGCGGCCATTTCTGCTGTTCTATAGCCATATATAGCCATATTGCACGGTATACTTTGCGGCTCTGTTGCCATGGCGCACCTCGGTGTGCGAATGTGATTTTTTGCAGTTAGGTTGCTAACCATCTAGGGCACCTGAAAAACGTGTTTAAACACCAAACCCACCACGTTTAGGTACCGAGAATACCCGTGCAAATCTCGGGACACCAGGATGAGGGGCGACTTTGTGGCTCTGTAGCCACTGCGCATCTCACTGCGCAGGTATGATTTTTGTGCAAATGGGTTGCTAACTACGTAGGGCATCGAAAAAATGTGTTCAAACAAGTAACTAACTACATTAAGGTAGCAAAAAACGCGTGCAAACCTCGGGACACCAGGATGAGGCGGCCATTTCTGCTGTTCTATAGCCATATATAGCCATATTGCACGGTATACTTTGCGGCTCTGTTGCCATGGCGCACCTCGGTGTGCGAATGTGATTTTTTGCAGTTAGGTTGCTAACCATCTAGGGCACCTGAAAAACGTGTTTAAACACCAAACCCACCACGTTTAGGTACCGAGAAACCCCCCGACACCAGGATGAGGTGTGTATTTAATTCCCTTGTAAAACGGGTAGTCAATGTTTAAATTATATGAACAGGATTACATTCGACACTTTTTATTGTTAATGCATATTTTTATGATAAATAACTAATTAGATTATATATTATATCATAATACGCGGAAAACCCGAGCGGGGCCGAAGGCCCGCGAGGGCTTTGAGCGCTTTTAGACAACGTGTATGACGTACGTTAATTCTTTAAAATTGAAAAAAAACGATAAAATAAATGAAAAATATATAGTCCTATGAGTTTGAAAAACGTCTCCAGTATATGGGGGCCGCCACTTTCATCAATTTCATTAGACGCTTAATCAAACATCTGCTAATTAAGATTAAAGACGCTTTATAGAAAATTGCACTACAAGCGTTCAACGATTCGGATCAATTAATGAAGCAACTGGCGGCTTTTCATTGGATAAAAATATTGGCAGCTTACTCGTGGCCTTTTCCGCTTACAAAATAATTTCAAATGTGCTTTTTTACGATGCTTATTCCAAGATAACAATCCAAAATATATTTGGTCGTTTTATTCGTTCGTTTCCTCATTAAAATATTTTTTATGAGGAAATACTTACCAACGCACCGTTCGTGACGTCGCTAAGAGACGTTCATGATAAAACCGGCACGTTTCCGTAACTTAACCTTACGGAAAGAGGAAAACATTTCTATCTTCATAAATGAATGTTTTATCGAGGCTTTTTTATCTTCATCTCTATTCATAAGATAAATAAATATGTACAATACATTTCTTTTAGAAATTCCGACATAAAAGAATGAAATGTTGTCAGATTTTTTCTGAATGCAATAAATTACGCAGTTATCTCCCCTAGCTTATCTAATTAATAGGCCCTCAAACAAAATAAATCCTTCACAGCGCCGAATATCTTTTCTTTATTTTATTTTGCCAAAGAAAGTAACAATCTTATTTTATTATTTTTAAGTAATACATGTAAGTCTGTTTTCCGCGCCATAGGTAGCACCTAAGTTCATATTATATTATACGTGTTAAATTGTCCACGGGTTGAGTTGTTTCTAATTTCCGGTTGAGTTGTCATTGGTTGAGTTGTCCAAGGGTTGATTTGAACTGGACACGTTTGTGCTAGCTCCTAAGAATTTACATTCGCTATACCTCGGGCAATACGTTTGAAATCAGTTTGAAGTAATAATTGAAACGCAACATTGGCAGTTGAGCTTTCAAATATAGAAACTGTAAATATTGTAAACCTCAAATATGCAATTCATTCTCCAAAGTTTCTATTATTACGAAATTTGACCCCGGCCAGTTCGGCACTACGCCTCGAAAACTAACGTATACAATCAAAGCACTGTACTGTAACTTCCGACTCTTACACTAGAACGATTCCAAATGTCAATCACGTTCTTTAAATAAATTATAACATAAATCAAGAATTATAGGCATAATTTCACTTTGAATTTAGTGTTTAAATGTCAGTTTTTGTAAACTCCGCCTCTTATTTAGAAGGCGTATCTCCCTCAAGTATTGGGGCGTGTTATTATCTCAATTCTTGCGATTTAGACAGCCCCATTTGCACTACTGAAATAAAGGGAGGAAACTCAGTTACTTGACATTGAAGTCGTGTTGGTTCCAAGTGCAAAGGTACTGATTTTATGTTATTTTGATAAATTTGATATTTTTTCGTCATTTCATTAATTAAGAGACAAGTATAACTATTGCTTCGTTACAAGAATTGACCATGACTTGTCGCTAAGCCTTGCTACGTAATCGGACAATGTATTTCGGAGGGCAGGTTTATTCCGCGGATAAAATATCGAATTCCCCGGATAAAATATCAAGAAAGTTAAAAGGGCTGTAAAAGCATGATTATTTATTCAATTTTCATATTTTTTGTGTATGATGTTTTAGACACATCCAATTTTACATAAAAGTAAAAAAAATGAAATTATGAATTTAAATGAACCCTAAATTTACGTCTAAAGTTTGGTTAATTTTACATAGAAAGTTATCCGCTGATTCCAGTTTGAATTCCCTGGATAAGATAAAACTACCTACTACAGCATTATTTGTATCGTTATGTAACGTTCGCGGTAACTGAACGCGCTACTGTTATGTGATGACAAATCAAAGATCTTGTCTGTATTTAAAGATGTATTTCAAGGTATAGGAACCCTTGACGGTAAATACTCTATTCTGATAAAAGAAAATAGCATTCCTGTTGTATATCCGGTCAGGATAGTTCCTGTGGCCTCCAAGACAGACTTAAGGAAGAGTTTCAGTCTAAGGAAAACCAAGGCATAATTTCTAAGGTTACTGAGCCAACAGACTGGGTTAATGCACTAATCTGTGTGCAGAAATCGTCAGAGAAATTTCATATTTGCATAGACCCCAAAGCTTTAAATGAATGTATCAAAAGACCAAACTATCCCATGGGGGAAAATTTCAGATATCACTGCACAACTGAATGGTGCTAGATATTTCAGCGTTCTTGACACAACCAAGGGATATTATTTGTGTCAATTGAATGAAGAATCGTCGCTCCTTACAACATTTGTTACGCCGTTTGGCAGATACAAAATATAATAGATTACCTATAGGACTCCGTTTGTCCGATGATACCTTTAACAGGACAATGGATGAAATCCTGTAAGAATTGCCAGGTGTCGCATCAATTGTCGACGATGTGATCTGTTGGGGAAACTCTAAAGCAGAAAATGATAAAAAAATTGAAAGGCCTACTCTCACGTGCTCAAGAAAGGGGTTTAAAATTTAATCCAGATAAAGTAATTATAGGTCAGACTCAAGTCACAAAGTCTCCGAGATTTTGAACATGAAAACTCCAAAATCTCGTCATGATTTAGAAGTACAAGTCTGACGCGTGATTTATTGAAAAAGGACGTTGCGTTTATTTTGGGTCCGAAACATGCGAAATCGTTTGAGCTTGTAAAACAAACGATCACAAAAGCTCCAATGTTAAGGTATTTTGATCCTTCGAAATCAGTTGTTTTCCAATATAATTATTTGTCTAAAGGCGTCGGAGCAGTATGTCTCCAAGAGAAAAGGCAAACCTATCACGCACGTCTCAAAAACTTTAACTGCCAACCAGACTGCTTGGGCTCAAATTGAAAAAGAAGCAGCCGCAATTTTGTTTGGTTCAAACAAAACATATATGGCCAACGTACGGAAGTAGAAAGTGATAGCAAACCTGTTTGTTTGTTTGTTGGGTTTAACGCCGTAGCAACACATTGTATAGGTCATATAACGGCGGTCAGTCAACCTACTCACTCCTGGAAAAGCTGAATCTCCGGATTTAGCTGTTAAACAACTACTAAGCATATACTTTCGTCAGTGACTGACAACTGCCCTACATAATTAAAAATCATTGGTAGGAGGGTAAATGGCCGCGGAAAACATTCATGACCAAGCTCCGCGTAAGTATGCCTCGCCCGGGAATCGAACCCACGACCCCTCGATCAGTGGACTAGCGTGCTACCAACTGAGCTAGCCGGGCGGCTTTTTGCAAACCTGTAGTATCAATACTCAATTATGGCTATAAAAGCTTAATTCTGTCTTTATTGGATAGATAAATACCTTTTGTACCAGAAATAAATCATATTAATTAGACCTATTTGGTTGTTTTTCCTTGACCCTTAAAGCTAAGATGTAGGTGTTTATAGGTCCTTGAAAAAGATCGGTCATTACGTCATACTTGGTCACGAATAATAAGATAAGTTATACTCAGATAGAAATTTTTAGTCAGTCTAACATTTTTATTTAATTGGCACATTGTGTTAATTTGTTTCAACCAAGACGGACAGACAACGACAGCTAGATAGACAAATATGTATTTCATTTTAAGTTTAATATGTTGTTTTTCGTTTTCATACGCTTCACTACAAATGAGGGATTGCAGTAAGATATTTTTTTATAAATATTGTTAATACTATTACATACATCAATGCTCAAGTGTTTATTTTGTATATGTACATTTGTCAAGTCTTTGAATATTAGCAATTTACGAACCGTGTAACTAATCTATGTAATAATTGTATCAATTTATAAATTATAAAGATTTTTCAGGAGCATAAGATTTGTTGTCGATAATCAAATCCGAAAAGCTTAATTTGAGAAAATCAGAGATCTATGTATAGGATATACACTTAACAAAAGTTCTAATGGATCACTTTTCAAATTTTGATTATTTTATATCGGGCCAATGGAGCCTTATTAAATTTTGCAGGGGTGATTTTTGTGTAATTTTCTACCGATTTGTGGGGGGAAAATGATTTGATACGGTCCGATGCACTTAATCGGGACACAGGGTGTGGTTTACACGTTTTGGCACTAAATGTTCGTGCAGAGCACAATCTAAATTCGTGCAATGTTTTATGTTTTTTCACTTATAAAGTTAACAAAGATTTATGCAAAGTGAAATTTAATACTCACCGCGGCTCTGCACGAACATTTAGTGCCAAAATGTGTAAACCACACCCTGTGTCCCGATTAAGTGCATCGGACCGTATCAAATTATTTTTCCCCCACAAATCGGTAGAAAATGACACAAAAATCCCCTCTGCAAAATTTAATAAGGATCCATTGGCCCGTTATAAAATAATCAAAATTTGAAAAGTGATCGGTTAGAACTTTTGTTAAGTGTACATGTATGCTTTTGTAAATAAAATATGTATGTTCTATACTGATCTGTACATGTGGTCTTTCGTTTGGATTAAAATCATCTTCAATTATTTCTATACCTACTCAAATTAAGACAAAATATTTTATGGCATATACTCAGTTCGTCATACAATCTTAAGATAAATAACTCTAGTGTCGAAAACTGTTACATTGTATATAAATGGAAAATACTTATACTGAATAATAACAAATACAGGTAACACACTTGTATGTCAGAATCGAGGAAAATGAAAGAATTGCGTTTGACATCATTTCAATTAAATATATGTAACATATTCTTTTTTCTCACATAATTGTCAGTGCATTATTTATTTACGGTCTTCGTTGCCATGACATTTAGAGTGACCAATAAAAACTGCATTTCTATAATTTCAGATAACAGCCCAAACAAAATCATACATTTTGAGAATGCCCACTTGAGCGCAGATCCTGTTCATATTCCTGGACCAGAAACTGGTGACGTTGATGTACAAATATTAAAACCAGTATCCGGCAATCATTACACATTGTCTGCACATATATCTAAGAAAATATTGTTTGGATATATCGGAGTACCTTGTATTTCAGGCGTAGGAAGCTGGTGAGTGTCATAATCAACAAGTATAAAATTAAACAGTCCTCAACATGCAAGTTGCCATAGTTACACAGACAACGAATGCATACGGAATGTCATTCGGAACTACTTGGCAGTAACTTGATATACTTCAGATATCGTAAGAAGGAAAAATTAAGTAGACCTATAATGGATTCCGTAGAAAACGCAATCTGATTAAAACCCGATCTAACTTTTTCCGCTTGCCTACTCGCTAATTTAGATCTGGCCTTTTCCAAACGAAGGTCACGCTCAGGTGACATTTTCTCATCATAATATTAATGACGAAATTGTTATGGTATATAACTTGTTTACACCGTCTACGTCACGCAATTTGAAATGAGCCGTTCAATCGTAGACAGTGAATAATACCGCTGTTAAATTAGCTTGCAAACCTTGGTCTAAAAATAGAAATTACGAAATAAAAATGTCATTAATAGTGTTTCGTCTTGATGAAAGCTACGCATTGATTGGTCGGCACAAAGTTCATCTCGACGTGACCTTCCACGGAGACTGTAGAGATTCTGTACGACAATGCTCTACAGGATATCTGTTTACGGAGATTGTAGAAAACGTGAATATAATGGATTTCGGTTTCAGTGGTAACATTTAGCTTGAACTGCTCAGAAATAAGGCGTTTGAGACATACACATGTACTAATTCTCATGAAATAAATGTTTATGTATATAGCAAGAAAATGAATCAACATATTATAGTAGATATTTATATTATAAATCAGTAGTTACATATGTGAAGATAATAACTTTTTCTTTAATAGGAGCACAGGAACTTGACACTCAGTAAGTAGTTTGAAAAAGTCCTTTCTTCATTTTATAATAAGAAGGAGGGAATTTTCAGACTACGATACAGAATGTCAAGCTCCTGTGATACAAGCAAGAAATGTTTTACATAATTTTAAATGCTTTGTGTTCTTTACTTAATTTGTGTGATTTATGTATTTGGATAAATATAAAAAAAAATAAAAAAAAAATAAATATATATATATATATATATATATATATATATATATATATATATATATATATATATATATATATATATATATATATATATATTTAAATATATATATATATAGGCATTCGAATAGTCGTACGTATTGACAAAACGTAAATTCATCTCGCGTTCAGCAATTTATTTTTTTTAAATTAAAATACTTATTTTTTCAGTGATTATGAACTCTGTGATTTACTAAGTGGTAAAAGTTGGAACAACACCCATCATTGTCCACCACAGATAGATGCTTCATCTCCTGACTTCCCTTGTTCATGTCCATTTCAACCTGGTACATACCACCTTAACCCTACTACATTTATAATACCAGAACTAGCTGGATTGTGGCAATTCTTGGCCTCGGTTTGTAGTTTTCTATTCTTTAATTGTATTTTCATGCAGATTCAGGGCTTATAAAAATAAAGCTCGTTTTGGTTAATACGAGATTTTGTTTACGTAGAATGTCGTTTAGATCTGTCTTAAATTATCATAAACGACCTACAGTCACGTGATGGATACATGGAACAACTAATAATGTAAACATATCACAAGGGACCTTTACCCTTTAAATTACCTTGCTTGTGGTGTTTTTTATTATATTTACATATCTTGATGGTCACAAGGGACCTTTACCCTTTAAATTACCTTGCTTGTGGTGTTTTTTTATTATATTTACATATCTTGATGGTCACAAGGGACCTTTACCCTTTAAATTACCTTGCTTGTAGTGTTTTTTATTATATTTACATATCTTAATGGTCACAAGGGACCTTTACCCTTTAAATTACCTTGCTTGTGGTGTTTTTTATTATATTTACATATCTTAATGGTCACAAGGGACCTTTACCCTTTAAATTACCTTGCTTGTGGTGTTTTTTATTATATTTACATATCTTAATGGTCACAAGGGACCTTTACCCTTTAAATTACCTTGCTTGTGGTGTTTTTTATTATATTTACATATCTTGATGGTCACAAGGGACCTTTACCCTTTAAATTACCTTGCTTGTGGTCTTTTTTATTATATTTACATATCTTGATGGCAAATTTTAATGTTTTGGAAGGTAACAACTTGTTCCAGTGAAACCAATATCTGATTAAACCCCGATCTAAAATTATCCACTCGCCTGTATCTGTTAACTGAGATTGCAATGAAACTAACATGCGATTTGTTCGTTGATTTCTCTATCGTGCATGCCAAACTATTGAAATTTATTTTGAATGTACAACTTAAAACAAGTTAACGACCAATACATATTTACCCTGTAAATTCAAAATCGACTCAGTGAATTTTCTTTCATTAAAACTGAAAAATGAGTTGAACGGTAAACGTAATTATTTACAAAATTATTTTGTGTGGAGGATTCACAGTAAACAACAACCACAGGCTGTCTTGAACTGTTTCCAATGTTTAAGCTAATCCAATGTTTAAGCTTTTTCAAACATCGAGCTTTAAGCTTTTTCAAACATCGAGCTATTTGCTTTTTCAAACATCGAACTTTTTTCAATTCTTGAGCTGTTTTTGTCTTGAGTTGATTAGGTGTTGACTTTTTTCTCGTTTAGAGCCATATCCTAATATAGATAGTTTATTTTCAAAATCAATTAGGCCAATTGGCCAATGAGATACAATGTACAAGTACATGTACAAATATCAAACAATATATCACTCTTACACTCACCCTATCACTTCTGCCTCTCACATTCTCACTCACACACTCACACATACTCTCCTATTCACATTCTTACAACTCAAGCACACACTCATGACCTAATGTCATACTTATTCTATCACTCTTCGTAGCACACATACATATATAATTATTTCATTAATGCAGTAAACATACATTTCATGACATATTGACATGCTCAAAGAGAGCATTCTCCTTAAGAGAAGCTATATTTACAGTAAGTGACCAGTATTTAGTAGATACATAATCACATTTAGTAACATGACTACATTTTAACATATAAACATATGACATAATGTACATGACCAACATAGGGTGTTCTAGACCGAAACGAAATGACTAGAACACTGAAGGTCAAAATATTTAAAGATAAATATGTATATTTTCAATAAGAAAACACAAACAAACAAAAATACCAATAAAAAGTAACAAAAATATATTTTAACTACATTCTGTATTTATCCAGGGAGAATATAAAGCTCATGCCACGATAACAGATAGAAATACAGGTGAAGTTGTAGGATGTTATGATTTACAAATCAAGACAGAGGCTGACTGCTCAGGATTTGGTTGTTTAATCGGACGAAAATAATCTGTATAATATGTAAAGTGTACTTGGAACAATAAAAATATATATTTAAAAACATTATTCAGTTTCTAGTTGTTATTTAACAGTTATTGTACATGTAGTAAGATCGCAGTAGGTGTCGCTAATGTCGGAGAAATCACTCCGCGTATTAATCGACTATAGATGCAAGTAGTTCAGAGAAACAAAACTTTCCGATTGCGTTCATAGATAATATCATGCTTTTGAGTGTTTGTCATAAATTTTTCGTATACATTGTATATTTGTTTCTCATAACCTAGTTTGTTTCTCATAAGCCAAGTTTGCTTATCTTTTGGTACTACTTTTTTATATGTCACAGTGAAAAATCTAAGACAATATCGAGCGACACTACTAGTTTCAAGTGGTCGGTCGGTACAGCTTTGACGTTGGTTAAAGATTATGTACCGATATATAGGCCATCTTCTACAAGGTTCATTAGGAAAAAATAGAGCAATGTAATCTTTTTAATGGCTTTCTAAGTTCGACAGCAATGACGCATTCGTGCACTCTCTCCAGAGGTTAAACCACTGGTATCAAGGCCTCATTGTCTAAATTTATTAATAACTTTGATTTTAACTGAGGTGACACCATGAAAATAAGATAGCCGAAGATAAGAAAGATGGAATAAGAGTCAACGATATGAAATTTCAATGATAAGAAAAATAGTTTACGGATCTTTTAATAATCAGTGTTGGCCCAGTTTTGAAAACAAAACAAGAATTATCTCTAGTATAGTAACAAATTATTTGTTTGATAAACATGGCACAAAGTAATCCGATAATGCAAAGTTCACTAATTCTTCGTCCGATTTTTTCCTATTAATTTTGAAGCCCAAATGACCTTGACATTTGACATTATTTCACATTTGTGACCCAACTTCAATAGAGGTCATTCTTGGCCCATAGGCTATACATACACACCAAATTTGTTGACTCCAAGGGGACAAGGGCTTTCAAGATTTTATTTGTACATCGGACGCACGGACAGATTACAGAATACATGGGCGTATCAAAACGTACAGAGCCAATTAAATACGGCCGACATGTACTTGCAATCCCACATGGATCGGAGAAAAGTCATCACAAGCTCGGTGTCCAGCAGTTGTAGTTGTACATACAATACAGTGATAATAAAACCTTAACTAGAACAAGTATATGGTGATAAGAAATTAATGTTAACACTTTAAGGTAAGTCCAACATTTATATATACATTTATAATGACGCTTCCTTTCTTATTTTAACATTTTGTACCATAATGTTCAATGCTTTATCATGATGCATTTTGAGTTAGAATTTTTGTGCTTCTATTAGTTGCAACTAGAGTTTAGAGTGCTTTATGTTTTATGTGATACTTGTTTTTTGCCACGTATAGTACGAGTGTGTAAAAGTTTTTAGAAAATATAAATTTGAATAAATAGCGAAGTCAACTATAAACATTGTTTTCAAGTTATTCGTCGTAAAACATGAATGCGCGCTGTATGCTAGATTAAACTTCCTGTACTTAATTTGAAGTTACATATTGTAACGCTTACTAAATAACAGTAATGTAGGCAGGGAAGCCATTGCACTGAGGTTATTCTCCTGACTGGTCCGGGACGTGCAGTCCTGAAATCCAAATTGCAGTTCATGTAACTTACCAGAAACTGTCGATCACTACCTCTTTGACTGTATCAAATATGAGACAGAAAGATCAGTTCTAGTGAGAGCGGTGGAGGATATTATATCTAAATACCAGACTAGACTGTCCAGTTATATCTATGTCTGTCTTGGTCGGAGAAGTTGAAGATGCCAGTGATGAAGCAAAGCAAAGCTTTATTCTAGCCCTGCAGTCATACATAAAACAAACCAATAGATTTTAGTATGCTTACAGCGCTTTGATTTTGTATGTGTATATAATGATTATTTATGTATAAGTTTATTTTTGTATTTTTTTAAAATCTCATGATCAAACTGTTTTTTTCTACATTTTGTAAGCAAGATTTTTGTTAATGTCGTTAATCCCGTGGCAGCAAGTGTTTTAAAGTACATAGTGATTAAGTACAAATTGTGACGACAACGATGCACATAGAGACTATCAGCTACTTCGATAGCGTATTAGAATTACAACAATAACAACATCAAATAACTGTTTTACCCTGTACCACATTCATACGTTTCCAAAATTAACATCAAGGCTCATGACCCAGTGAGATTTGGTGTGCGCACGCTAAAAGTAGCTACACTACGTGTTACGATTTTAAATTGGTATATCCCGTGGACCGATTTAGAAATTTATACCAGTGAATGTAGGATTAAGAAAATTGTCCATGCAGTTAGGAAACCTTTCATGTATGCACCCGATCTCCATTTTGTATCATATTCATATGCAATCTGATTAAAACCCGATCTAAAATGTTTCGCTCACATACTCGCTAATCTAATTTTGTACGACAACGCTCTACAGGATATCTGTTTACGGAGATTGATTCATATGCATTATCACAACTTATTTATTTCATGAACATGCATAATATCCACACATATTACTGGTCACGTTTCAATTACAATAATTGCTGTCAATAATGTTGCATGTGGTTTTGTAACACTTTACAATTTAATTCAGTGACACCTCAGGATTTGGAGATACGAACAGGACAAGCTAATACTAATTCTGGATACGACACGCGTTGCTATGATCTTTCAATAAGAAGCAGTTACCGCCGACGGGGAATTTGCATTCGGAAATGCACTCGTGTAATTTCGTTATCTGACGAGGTCGCCGATCGAGGTGTACCAAAGGGGAACATCTCTAATTGACAATAATTGCAGAACCAATTAGACTTCAGTAAAGCCAGCAAATCGCTATAAACATTTCCTAAACTCAAATCAATGAACACAAACCCACACTTGAATTGTCTTACTTAATTAAACATCTCGAGTACTTTTCGTTGTAGAATGTATTCACGTACAAACATAATTGATGTTTGTATATACACTTAATTAGGTCGTTAAATAGCCTAGAAATTTTATCTTAATTTGACCAGGACTTATATAGATATATAAATATGTACGACACATACTGACATTGTCTGAAAATATACTGTTGGGAATAAGTTAGACTACAGTTAAGTTCCCTTTAGAGACCGCTTTTGTTATAGCAAAATCATACGTTTTTTGACGTTTCTTGAATCCTAAATGATTAACTTGAGATGAAAAGTGACGCTTTATGAAGACAGTTTGTCTGTTCTGACCTCCGATTTTAGTGCTTTATGAGGACAGTTTGTCTGTTCTGACCTTCGATTTTAGTGCTTTATGAAGACAGTTTGTCTGTTCTGACCTCCGATTTTAGTGCTTTATGAGGACAGTTTGTCTGTTCTGACCTCCGATTTTAGTGCTTTATGAGGACAGTTTGTCTGTTCTGATCTCCGATTTTAGTGCTTTATGAAGACAGTTTGTCTGTTCTGATCTCCGATTTTAGTGCTTTATGAAGACAGTTTGTCTGTTCTGACCTCCGATTTTAGTGCTTTATGAAGACAGTTTGTCTGTTCTGACCTCCGATTTTAGTGCTTTATGAAGACAGTTTGTCTGTTCTGACCTCCGATTTTAGTGCTTTATGAAGACAGTTTGTCTGTTCTGATCTCCGATTTTAGTGCTTTATGAAGACAGTTTGTCTGTTCTGATCTCCGATTTTAGTGCTTTATGAAGACAGTTTGTCTGTTCTGACCTCCGATTTTAGTGCTTTATGAGGACAGTTTGTCTGTTCTGACCTCCGATTTTAGTGCTTTATGAAGACAGTTTGTCTGTTCTGACCTCCGATTTTAGTGCTTTATGAAGACAGTTTGTCTGTTCTGACCTCCGATTTTAGTGCTTTATGAAGACAGTTTGTCTGTTCTGACCTCCGATTTTAGTGCTTTATGAGGACAGTTTGTCTGTTCTGACCTCCGATTTTAGTGCTTTATGAAGACAGTTTGTCTGTTCTGACCTCCGATTTTAGTGGTTCTAATATTGTGGAGCTTCTCTGTATCATCATATTAAAAGGAACTACATCACTATTTCTCCGTATGAAATTCAATTTAAACAGGTATGAATGTATAATTGTGTCTGTATTCCATTCAGATATATACGAAGTACACAAGAATATAACTTACCGTACAACATGGGTCGTCTAGATGGTAAAATTGCTGTTGTAACCGCAGCTGCTCAGGGTATTGGACGTGCTACTGCAGAGGTAAACTATTAACATTATATAGGGTTAATTAAAGACCCGCGGACACGTACTAAAATAGGCCACGTAAAAGGCACACAGAAAATCAATATTTTTATGTAGAAAAAATGTAAAAAAAAAAAGAAATATTTTGTCATTAAATGCATTGGTGTCAAAACCGCTGTTAACCCCATTTTGTCTAAACGCAACCTTTATACTAGTATGCCCAAAACAACTGATCAGTTACGTGAGTCACACCACGATGATCTGTCGTCCTACTCACAGTTCCTGGACTGGCCTAAATATATGGACACAAATGTTTTACCTAGTACTAAGCACATACTTTCAACCAGTGGATGAGATATGGCCTACTTAATACAGATAAAGGTTGGTGAATTGCTACAGAAATTGTTCATAGGCAAACTTTATGAAGGTATATTGGTCAAGCCAAGGTATCGCACCCATGACTCTTGGAACAGTTAGTAAGATGCATTACTGTCTAAGTTAATCAAGAGAGTTAATTTCATACTGAATTATCAACAAAATATAATGAACAGAGCCAACAGCAATCCCTGTGGTCATCTGTTCAATCACGAACATTTCAGTCCGATGCTTGACTATGATACATTCAACATTCTATGTTCCAGCAATAAAAGATGGCAACGGTTAGAATTCATATACATAGCCAATCACTGTTAAATTGAGCTTCAATTACAAATTGAAATTATATTTACAGACGTTTCTACGTGAAGGAGCTAAAGTTATTGCTACAGATATCAACGTAGACAAGCTGAAGGAACTAGAGTCATTAGGTAAATGAAAAAAAACCTTAAAATTCTGTATCATACATAGAAAAAATATTCCTTCTTTAGCAAGAGTCTTCAAATTAATTGAAAAATACGCTATATTTGTTATGTGCAATTATTCTATTAGGACACACTCCGTAAACAGATATCCTCTAGAGCATTGTCGTACAGGCTCTCTACTTTCTCCGTGGAAGGTCACGTCGAGATGAACTTTGTGTCGACCAATCAATGCGTAGCTTTCATCTAGACGAAAACACTATTAAACACATTTTGATTTCGTAATTTCTATTTTTAGACCAAGGTTTGCATGCTAATTTAACAGCGGTATTATTCACAGTCTGCGATTGGGTGGCTCATTTCAAATTGCGTGACGTAGACGATGTAAACAAATTACGTATCATAACAATTTCGTCATGAATATTATGATGAACGTGACCTTCGTTTGGAAAAGGCCAGATCTAAATTAGCGAGTATGCGAGTGTAAAATTTTAGATTGGGTTTTAATCAGATTATGTGCAATTATTCTATAAGGTTTGCAATCTATATTGACGAATCAGAGTATAACTACTTTACACCCTTCTTTATTTTCATATAGTCAGACTAATTGTGTGCTGACACATCAATATTGTTGTTTATTGCTTATGTTACTATAAGTAGTAACAAAATTGACGTGCAAGTGTGCCAATATAGCCTCAATGTGGGAAATATATTCCAGTATTGAGCAAGTGTGCCAAAATATCGATATTGAGGCAACTTCCGGTCATTACGCAACAACGGCAGACTTTCCGCACGTGAAATTCGTTACATAATTAGCAACAAGAAGCAATCTAATTTTACGACGCATGTTTTTTCAAAGAGAAATAAAATTATCAACAACAAGACTTGCGTTTTATAATAAGCGTTCACTAGATTCTAACGTTTCTGTATTGAAAAAACAAAACAATACATTAGACCTAATGTCAACGTGCATAATAGCGTGTTACGTCGAGAAAAAATGTAGATCTGTTTTTTTTTTGTTTTAGAAGAATCATCATTACATGCAAGAGTCAACATATGCAATAAATAGGTTATGAAACAAAGCAAGTGTGCCTTAAGTCTATATCGGCACCATTTCCCCGGCATTAGCCCTTGGGCCAATACCTAAGAAAGTGTGTCAATATCTTCCTTACGGCACACTTGCCCTGTTTAATAACCTCAACGTATTTACAATCTGCCAATCATGTTGTACTGCAGTTTCATGCGCTGATAAGCCATGCCTTCTGTACAGTTACTGTATTTGTAACATGTATTAAATTTCAGTTTGCATAAATCTTTGTTAACTTTATAAGTGAAAAAACATAAAACATTGCACGAATGTCGATCCTGTCGGCGAGTTGTAACCTTTGTTCTTGGTCTTCGGCGTCAGTCAGGAACGATTCTGGTCCCTTGATACATCGTCAAAAGTCCCGATCGTCGAAAAAAACCCGATTGAAGTGTCATTCAACTTGAAATAGGAATGAACGCATTGAGATTAATAAAATTATATCATTTTTCTATTTTAACAATACTTTATCGATATTTTTAAAGATATTTCTATGAACAGCCACTCACCTGTTTGATAGAGGCTCCAGCATTCAGCATTCCATTGGCTACGCCACGATTCTGCATCGACATTCGTGCAATGTTTTATGTTTTTTCACTTATAAAGTTAACAAGGATTCATGCAATGTGAAATTAAATACTCACCACTCTCTGCACGAACATTTTGTGTCAAAATGTGTAAACCACACCCTGTGTGCAATGGACCGTATCAAATTATTTTTTTCCACAAATCGGTAGAAAATGACACAAAAATCACCTCTGCAAAATTTAATAAGGATCCATTGGCCCGTTATAAAATAATCAAAATTTGAAAAGTGATCGGTTAGAACTTTGTTCAGTGTAGATATGGACACAGAGTGAAATTTCAGCACATCAATCATTAACAAAAAATGAATTCAATAAAATGCTTGTTTCTGATTCCAGGGGCTGTATGTCAAAGTTTAGATGTCACAGACAATGAAGCAGTAAAGAAGTTTGCCGAGACTGTACCAAAAGTTGATATCTTATTTAACTGTGCAGGGTAAGTATGTACTTGTATGTAACTTATATTCTAGTACTTTCTTACTATGGCAATATTTCAATATTATGAAGGCATACAATGGCGTAAAACTAACTTTCTGTACCATTTGAATGTATACAATGGCTTTCAGTATACTTGCTCTAAGGGTTTTGAAGACATACAATAGCATAAAATATGCTTGCTATAAGCATTTGAAAGCATACTTGTCTTAAAACATACCTTACTGAAATCCAATGAAAATGTTTGAATAGGCCAACTATGGAGGTGTAATTATGTGAACAATACGAGTTTTTCCTTCATGAAATACTAAAATAAAGTTTTAGCTTGAAGCCACATGATTTGTCTATGTAATTAATGAAAGATAGAATATATTATTAGGACTGTCACGATATCGCGAAATATTGCAATACGCTGACATCATATCGCGATACGTAACACGATATATTGTAGGCTTTTAGATTCGTTGAGCCTCTGCTGTATTTAACAGAAACATTCAAATATTACATGCAGCTACTGATAGAATCTAGCCTCTTTAGGTATTTACGGTCATTTCGGACTGTGAAGCGCCCCAATCGGTTAAATTCTTGTAACTTAAGGTTAGATGGAATGAACAATGGAAAAACTGATGTTTTGCTACTTTTATTTTGCGAAGGGAAGAATTTTCCAATGAAATAAAAGTTATCGTAAAATACCGGTACATTAAATTCATACCATGGTACGTATTGCTGCAGCTGCGTATTGCAATATACCGGTATATTATTGCTGTGATTTGTTACTTCATGTTACTATTTCTATCACAGATTTGTGTTTCATGGAACATTGTTGGATACAGAAGAAAAAGACTGGGATTTTTCATTTGATTTAAATGTTAAGAGTATGTACAGAATGTGTAAAGTATTTCTTCCAAAGGTAAAAACAACTTCTCTATTTTATCTTTAACTGTAGTAACACATAGAAATCAAAGCGCCGATAGCGCTGTCAGACATGGGGTTTTGGTAGAGTATACGGCTGTATACAACTCATGGAAGCATTACAAGGGACCATTACCTTACATAAACCAGATAAGATATACACATGCTTCTTATCATCTGCTTGTTAACGCGTAATGCGGACTATATTAATTGCAGTGGTAATTATCCCTTTAATTGTGTGCGCACAACCGAATGTAATCGTCCGCGACAAATTTTGATGAGGATTTGCCACAGTCCACTACTAAACATGGGGAAACACCATGTAAAAATTATCTAATTGAGTGATGCCTATAGGTGCCTATGTCATTTAGAAAACAGCTAAGGTGATTCGGTTAACTGAAGTGAGTGGCACAGATATCTCGAAAGTGTAGCGAATTATGCCGACAATATATAATTTATCAATCAACATTATCTACCGTGAGGGTTTCACTTACATCTATGGTGCTCTTATATTTGTTTCCAATCTCCGTAAACAGATATCCTGTAGAGCGTTGTCGTACAGGATCTCTACTTTCTCTGTGGAAGGTCACGTCGAGATGAACTTTGTTTCGACCAATCAATGCGTAGCTTTGATCTAGACGAAAACACTATCAATCACATTTTGATTTCGTAATTTCTATTTTTAGACCAAGTTTTGCATGCCAATTTAACAGCGGTATTATTCACAGTCTGCGACTAGGCCGCTCATTTCAAATTGCGTGACGTAAGCGTTGTAAACAAGTTACGTATCATAACAATTTCTTCATGAATATTATGATGAGAAAAGGTCGCCTAAACGAGACCTTCATTGAAAAAGGCCAGATCTAAATTAGCGAGTATGCGAGGGAAAAATTTTAGATCGGGTTTTAATCAGATTGATTTGTTTCTAACCTGCCAAAAATCAATATCAACAAAACTACTAGTCATTTAGCAACAGTAGAACCACAACAGCTGACTTAAGCTCATTGGCTGATACCTAAAGCTACAGTCCCATAAACATAAAAATAGCTGTGAGGGCACAGTACGGGCGCTGTGTGATCAAGCTCTGCAAGGACCCGTACATACTCTTGCAAACCTGTACAGACTGTTACGTTTTTACCATGGCCGAGTAAGGATTAAATATGCATATCTTCCAGCTACGGCTCCGTACTTGTGTGTTGTTTTGTGCCATGTATGTACCGTCACCTTAACATGCAAGGCTTCCCACAACT
Source organism: Mactra quadrangularis (assembly GCA_025267735.1). Lineage (NCBI taxonomy): Eukaryota > Metazoa > Mollusca > Bivalvia > Venerida > Mactridae > Mactra > Mactra quadrangularis. The sequence goes on along the minus strand of CM046309.1, from coordinate 60,588,617 downwards.
TATGGCCATCTGCACATACGGGTCCGCAACAAGCCACGATTTTATGGGACTGAGGCGTAGGCAAATGTGTCGATATCTTCCGAAAGGAACAGTGTAAATATGCCTTGTTTAGTAACCTTTAAATAATTTAATGTTAATGCAGTATCACATTTTGTTCATGTATATTACAGATGATAAAGCAAGACAATGGAAACATTATCAACATGTCTTCAGTTGCTTCAAGTATCAAAGGTAATATTTTGATTTTTAACATCTAGTTGAACAAAAATGTTAAAAAAATAACATATAAATTGAAAATAATTTGAATGAATACAGTGTGCTTTTCTAAAAGTACCCCAATTTTTTAAGAAATGGACACTTGTCATGTGCTCAGTATATATACATGTAGCAGAGGTATAATACGGCACTTGTACTCCCTTGCCTTCAAGCTAGCTTTTATGGCGACGTGGTAGTGTCCGCTTACGACTCGAGAGGTCGTGGGTTCGAATCCTAGTTCGGACCATGGATTTTTATCGGGTTACATATCTGATGCATGTTTGCTTAAAACTTCACAGTGATAAGATAGTTTTCGCGTCTGTTGTAAATGAATATATCTTCATATTGTGGCTTTAAAGACGGTAACATAATATTATTAAATATATATTTTAGGAGCTCCTAACAGGTGTGTTTATGGCGCTACTAAGGCTGCTGTGATAGGTTTAACTAAAGCTATGGCCGCTGACTATGTTAGTAACAATATTAGAGTCAATTGTATTTGTCCAGGTAAAATATTCATATGTGTACATTATCCCACCCAAATATATACTTAACGAAACTTCTCTGACTACTCTGAAACTACTCTGATTTCAGTATTGTAGGAAGTCTTATTTTTCAACATTAAAGTCTGATCGATGATGGAAATGTGTTTTGGACAATACTGACCTTTGCTTTCATGGTTTTCATGCTACTTTTACAATGCAAAATCATTTTTGTCGCACATGCGTTGATATGGGAAGATTTTCTAATTGTTTTGTTTGAACAGAAAATTAGCAATTATAAGTCTTATTCTGCAGGTGACGCTCGGTCTGGCAAAAGCCCTATGGCAATTTCTCATTCTTGCGGCAACATTAGATCAATTTATTGATTTTTCGTTGTGCATATCAACACACTAATGATTTTCACTAAAACTGACAACCTGCAAATTTTGCATGATGAGCACGTGCGCATTTCCGCTTTTCTGCACATGCACGACAAAACCAATTTTGCATCAATTAAGAAGCATGAAAACCATGCAAGCAGACGACAGTACAGTCCAGTACACATTTTCATTAACGCTCGGACATAAATGTTGAAAAATTAAAATTCCTGACAACATTGAAATCGGTGTACTTAGAAGTTTCGTTAAGTATAGGTGAAAGTTGAAAGATTTAAAAATACTGAAAACCAACTTTTCAAAATACTGCTATAGACAGATACAGTATCATATGAATCATACTGAGTAATTAATTCACAGAAAACAAAGCAACTTTAATCCTATATTTTATTTATTTATTTATTGGAGTAAACACCATGTCAACACAATTTTAAGTCATTTACGGCATCCAGCGCACCTAACCTAGCTTTCCTGGACCATTGTCTATAACCAGTACTCATCTACCCTACCACAAGGCCAGAAACTTCTCCATATTATCTTATCAATGGAGGAAAATCAACATTATTGTCAAATTTTCATGGAAGGGTATAACCTCCCTGGGTGGGATTCAAACTCGCATCCCCTCGGGCCCTAGATTCCGAATCCCGGCGCGCTACCAACTGCACTATCGACCCCGTTAAACTTTAATCCATGTACCAAGAGTATATAAACATTCTTGATACATAGAAAGTTTGAGACTGACCTTGTGGTCCTTATAGTAACTAAACGAGAAATTTGGCCAACTATATAAATGTGAGGATTTCGTGAACTGACCAGATAATTGCCAAAGTGTTTCTAATGACTAAATTTTTGATGCTACTGCGTTATATGATTTTGATATGTTTGCTTTGACAAATTATTGACACTTTCACCGAGTCTCACAATACTTGTGGTTTATTCATTGTTTTCTTAATATTTTGTCTAACAGAAATGAACTAACATACTATGTTTATCGAGTGATACTTGTTCGAGTGTAAGGCATTTGGAAGGGAAGAGTCAAGTATTATGTAGCACAACTATCATCAATAAGATGTTCCAAATGACTAAAAATAACTATACTAACATTATAGGTACAGTTGACACGCCATCATTACGTGGTAGAATACAGGCACAACCTGATCCTGATCAAGCGTTAAAAGATTTCCAAGCTAGACAAAAATTAGGAAGATTTTGTACAGCTGATGAAGTAGCTAATTTGATACTGTTCTTAGCAACTGATGAGGTATTTGTATTTACTGTAGGATTGTTTTTGTACATTTGTACTTTTCTAGAGAGTCAGCGTTGCTTGGCTGTCATGACATATAATTAGTAACCGTATAGGGACCACAGTGGAAATAAGGGCTTGCCCTTATTTTAGCTATTCCTGGTGTTGTGTGCTTATCATAGTAAATTACCTAGGGCTGTCATTGATAGAAAATTTTGAATCGATTTATCGAAAGGCAAGTATCAGTGATACATCAATATATATTGAGTTAGACAAGGAGAGTAAAAGGCGTCACTAAAACTATGGGATATGTATTTACTATATAATGCTCTCATGATGTTATACATGATGTTAAATTTGTTTCAGACATCAAAACAAATAAATCAGAGTTTTCATGTTTCTGATCCTCAACTGAAAACGAAAACTCAGAAATTTGTTAAAGTCCTATAGTTATAGCTTTATGAAATACTAGATTGTATCGATATTCCAAATTGTGAATCGATATCGGATCGTCTGTCAAGAATCGGTGATACATAGATATCGCAATTTTCGATGACGGCCCTAAAATTACCACATGCTGTCTGTGATACATGTATATGAGTTGTTAGTAATTTTGCTATGTTTACATTATGCGAAATAATTGTTATTATTGTGAACTGTAGCCAGCTATGCCTTTGTAAGGTCAAATATTATGTCCTCTTGAGCAAGATATTTTATACATTTTGTTTGATACTATGGGACAAAGACCATGATAATGTAATGACTTGTTTTACAGCCAAGCTAAATCATTTTTCATTACGGTTGTACAAAGGATTCAGCATCTGACATATCAAAGCTTCCAAAACCATGATCAATAAAATACTTTTTCCAAACATAGTGATGTAATGACTTATTTACAGTTAAGCTAAATAATTTTGTTAAATTTAAACTTATCATTTGACATTAAAAGCCTCCAAAACCATAAACAATAAGATAGCATAGTTATTAAGCTACTATTTTAACTATAAAAAGAACAATATTGTAACAGAAATATACAGCACAAGTAAAAAGCGCTTCAAAATGAACAGTTATCAAATTTTGATTGATATATTTGTAATATTTCTATTTCAGTCAGTGTATATCACAGGGCAACAAGTAATCATAGATGGAGGCTGGAGTTTATAATGTAATATATTTTCAACAAGAATAGTCTGGAGGATGGAGTTTCATATTTTCTACAAGAATAGTCCTCTTGTCATTGTTTATTTACTGTAAGAAGAGATATTGGGTTAATGTTTGGTAAATGTTTGGCTAATCCACTTTATCAAGGAACATAAAATTGTTTTGTTTCAACAAGAAGAGTCTTGTCATTGATTATTTACTGTAAGCAGAGATATTGAATTTAATGTTTTGACTAAGGCCACAACAAGTTGATCATGTGTTTCTATGGATTTTTCTGGGAAAAAATGGGGCGAGCGAGCAAAGAAATAAAAATAAAAAAATCTTAATTTAGTTGCTTTATATAGCAGATTAACCAAATTTTTATGAGCGAGGAAAAAAAAAATTGAGTAAAAACCGTCAAATTTAAGGTGCGAGCGAATCCATAGAACATATGATCAACTTGTTGAGGCCTAAGCATCTTTATGAAGGAACATTTATTTGTTTAGTGCTGATTTAATTAAAACTTCAACAAAATAAAATTGTATACATCTGTTAAACAAATGTACATTTTAATGATCATAACCAATTAGGTATTTACTATTAAATAGAGTAAAGTGTCTACAGCTATATCAGCTGTACAGCTGATATCATAAAAATTGTCCCCTTGAAGCAAAAAGGTACCATCTTATATAAGATTTAAGAACAATTTGATACCTTTTTGCATTAAGGGGGCTAGGCTATAATATAACAAATCAAATCATTTGTACACTGGGGTCCAAAAGAGTCTTTACACATGTAATTTGTTTCATATTTTCTTTTCTTTTTTTATTGCAAATATTAATCCAGACCCAATTTGTTTCATATTTTTTATTATTTATTTATATAAAAAATATATATGGTAGAACATAATTGACGGTTCATTATAAACTGTATATTAGTTGTGAAACTAATAATGACATGTAAAGTATACCTAAGTATATTACAAAACATCAAAATTTAACAATGTGTAAAGAAACTTTTGGACTCCAGTGTATAATATTAAGAATTATTTCAAAAGGCTAAATTTAAGACAAACACAATTCAATACACTGAGTATTTCATCTTTACTTCATAAACATTTTACAAATATGGCATATTTTATGTCATTACTGTACATACCTACATTTCTGTTGGCCGATGTTTCATATAATTTGCAACCATCAACTGTCTCTATTTAATCACAGATATATTTTTACAAATATTATTTAAGCTGTTGTCATTTATTTAAATGTGAGACCAATGAAGTATTTTTTGTGAATTTTATTCATTTGACAGTGACACGTAACATTACCCAACAGATTTAAATGCTCAATCAGTTATTTCTCCTTGTATACTCTTTAAATAGGTAGATCCAATTAGTTGGATTACTCGGATTTTACCCTTACTTTTCTATGTCAATTTGCCAAAATTAACCGTAAATAACTTTTTTGTAAATCATTAAATTTGTTTGAAATTCAAGCTAAGTATTTTAAGGGTAAAGAACTATCTAAATTTCACCACTTCAGTAAATATCTTCATTAACAAGAAAGATAATAGATGAAATATTTTGTTATCCTTACAAAGGACTTCAAAGATAAAATCTGAGGATTCCAACTGTAAGGACCTACTTACCAACTGGATTGCTTCAAATTTTATTCAATTTGATAGAATACAGAAATACTGTAGACAGTATTAATTTGAATGAGTTGGGTTAATGTATGTACCACTGACAGTTGATCAACTTACAATTTAAAATCTGAATAAGGCCTCAACAAGTTGATCATATGTTCTATGGATTCGCTCGCACCTTAAATTTGACGGTTTTTACACAAATTTTTTTTATTTCCTCGCTCGCTCAAAAAAAATTTGGTTAATCTGCTATATAAAGCAACTAAATTAAGATTTTTTTATTTTTTATTTCTTCGCTCGCTCGCCCCATTTTTTCCCCAGAAAAATCCATAGAACACATGATCAACTTGTTGTGGCCTAATCATTCAGTTATAGATTTATACACTTTAAAGAACTGAACAAAGAATCTTAACATAATTGCACAAATAGATACAAAAAACAATGAAATTATTCAATTATTCAACAATTTAATTACATGATTTATACAGCACTTGACAATTTCATAGAAAACTTTTAACAAAATTCATCAAAAATCAAAGAGTATAACATTTATAAAATGTCTGATCTTTTTTTATCTCATCTTTCATTTAAATTTCAAGTATAGGTGATACATTTGACCCGAGACAAAATGGACATTCAATCCCTTAAAAGTAGTTAAGTTACTGCAGCATGTCTCAAGTAAATTTGCTCTATCTATACACTAATGCTGAAACATTGAGCATTTTTTAAAATTTAAGACTACAAAAACTGAACTATGTGTACTTGTATACAAAAAAAACCCAGTTCCCTTCAAAAGTCCTTTGACAAAGTCCCAACTTGGTGATAAGTTTATCCATGAAAAAAAAGAAATAAAATCATTTGAGCAAAAAATGTAAAAATTATAGTATAATGTTATGATTCAAACTTTATACAGTACCCACCAAAAGTTTGGAGACATTTTCCCTAAGTAGGCCAACTGAATAGCTTTTAACTAGAATATGATAACTGTTTATTATGAAATGCTTTTAACTTTTGCTTTATGTTTTTGGTTATCATTATAATTATAACTTAGACATCGAAAATAGCACAAAAGCATTGTTATGGAAAATAATTACAATAAACATGGTTTTGGAGGCTTTAGGATACGGATACTGAATCCGTGTTGCAAACGTGTTGCATTCACGCAATTTGTTTTCATTTTACCAAAAAAATACTTAAATATATTAAAAATAATGATTCTCCAAAGATAATCATCAAAATACAAGAATTATAGTAAATTTCTTTTGTCTCCAAACTTTTGGTGGGTACTGTATGTGACATGAGTTAACTTTAATTATTGTTAAATTACTTTTGTTCACATAATCAATTTTTCTCAAATTTTCTTTGTCCAATAACTTTTGGAGGGCACTGTCAATTGTGTTATGTTTTTGAGCATTATAAAACTGGAAAGTTTTGCAAATTTGAAACAAATACAACTAAAATTGTCAGTAATACCTTATAATAATACAAACCCCTGATTTTAAGTATGTTGGTGCAAACTAAACATAATTCAATGTGTTTATAACATGTTTAGAAATACAATATCAATCCTAACATACTCCCTTCATCATCTAACGCACAGAAACCCTCGTACATTGATCAAGAACTTGTTAAAATTCTCCATAAATATGAGTTTATTATGTCTACTAACAGTCAGACCAAGACTGGGAGGAGTTAAGTTATTAAACGCCTCCAGGAGGCGGGACTTGTAAGCTTGTTCAATATGAGAGTCCAGTATTTCATGCACTAAATGTTGATATTCCTCAGTGTGACAACATATTAAACAAAACAATGCAGAGCTAGCTGTGTCCAGTAAATCCATGTTGAAAGATTCCAGCATCAACATACGGAACAACACCTAGATAATAAAAAGCAGAAAAAATATAATAAACAAGTATCAATCAATCAATCAATGCATTTGACCTTAACATGGCAAAGTTATGACCCTAACATGAAATGCAATAATAAAATCAAGCAAAGGGAAATAACTCAAAAACTGATCTAAAAGGAGTTGTGGTTCTTGGTCTCTGCACTTCCTGTTAGTGGACCAAGAGTTTGTAAATTCATCGCATTATGGTAAAAAAAAGATCGTTTTAGATATTTTTGAAGTTGAAGTGCAGTTTAAAGTCTGCTTCCATATAATTGTTCAGCCGTCTTTTCAATCTAGTGCCATAACTCCTGATCTCTGAAATCACCCTAAGGCAGGCGATCTTTCACAGTACTCAATGAAATTAGCAGTGCCCCTAATGGGGATCGAACCCCGGACTTCTCGATCCCTAAGAGAGTGTCCTACCACTGGACCACTGCTGTCATTTAAATATCAATGTCCTTCAGAGTGGACAACAAACTAGGGTGATTTTGGTGTAAAGTAACTTAATTAATAATAACTACTTGTAAATAAAACAAACTAATTACCTTCAAGAAATGTTTCAATGTATTGTGTATTAATGTTCCAACCAGATTATGTTGAAATACATGTGTTCCTAATGAATATATACAATCCATACATAACTTACTGATATCTGGTCCATATCTTATAAATAGGTCAAGGTCAAAAAGTTTTAAAGGTCAAAGGTTACCAAATGACAAAGACAGGTCAAAATAAGGTTAAAACATGATTAATATAGGTCAAAATTGAAAAAAAAAACATAACTAGACTCTTGTCCTCAGTAAACAACAGTAATGTCAACATTGTTTTCATAGAAAATCATGCTCTGTAGCTAGACTCAACTCCATGCCCCACAATCAGTAAGAAGTATGTGATTTGAACACAGCCAGCATAAATGCTTGACAATTTACCATTCCGCGTCTGACCTTTTTATTTAAATAACAATACATTTACCCACAAATATAACCATGTGCTCTTACGTTAACACCTTGCTTGTGGGACAAAATGTAACTGAAAACCTTTGATAATTATGCTAATAGGTAAAGGCATGGAAAGGTCTATAGTTTGTAGCAAGTTTCAAACCTTGTCAACAGAGCAAGAGTCAGGGGTCAGAGCAAAACTTTATTTATGTTAGAGCTGTCATTAATTCCAACCATATTGCTGTATCATTGATATTTATTTCCCAATAAATAATCGATATGGGTTTAGAAATATCGATAATAAATCCTATATAGGTAAATAAATATAAGTCAATCTTAAGGGTCATTTTTTGTGAGACGAACCTTCTATGGTAAGTAGAAACAGAAGCGCTTGTTATAATATGAATTGATAGGTCTAAAACATTGACGGCACCCCCATTGAGGAAATAGCTTTAGTCCACAGAAGGTAAAACATTCATGACAAATTTACATCTTTTATGAGTTTATGACAACATAAATGGTCTGTATAGTACTGCAGTAAAGGTATCAATATGTATCTGTGTATCGTTGATATCAATTTCTCGATACATCAATATCTTGGATACGCTTAGTCAGACGAGCTAAGCAAGGACTCATCTAAGAGTAAAAATGCTACCTATGATACAAGAAAGGATACGAGACAAGTCCCATTTCTAATGACATCATCAATGATTTGAAGAGCTCATCAGGTAAGGTGGTAAACTTATCTGGATGCATTTCTGTGAGAAATGTAATCAACTTGAAATATTGTGAACATAGACTTGGGAACTGAAAATATAATACAAGGGAGATAATCATTAGATGTGATTATAGAAATAAGCTGTAAAATTACAAATGGACACATTACTTCAGGCCAACAGATATCCTGTAGATCATTGTCGTACAGGATCTCTACTGTCTTCGTGGAAGGTCATGTCGAGATGAACTTTGTGTCGACCAATCAATGCGTAGCTTTCATCTAGACGAAAACACTATTAATCACATTTTGATTTCATAATTTCTATTTTTAGACCAAGGTTTGCATGCTAATTTAACAGCCGCATTATTCACAGTCTGCGATTGGGACACTCTACTGACTATGCTAATTAAACAGGTCCAATAGACATGGTAACAGCATTAAAACATTATTTATACAAATTTAGTCTAGCTCTAGATATATGCTCCTGAATGAATCAAGTTCTACCGACTTGGACTTATCTCAATTCCTCAATCTTGTCCCAATTATAAAGCTAGTAGAATAAAAAGAGATTATGATGGGGTTTTGGATGTAACTCAAACCAACATGCAAATGAATATCTATTCAACATCAATGAGTAATAAAAAGGTTCATAAAACAAACCTTAAGTAGATCTTCGGACATTAGAGGTATTATAGTATTCAAACCATATAATACAACATCTACAGGTGATATTGATGGTGTTGTTGTGTTAGTTGTGCTCTCATCTGAAATAAATTATAACATTATAGTATTTAATAAGCTTCTTCAACAACCTTCTGTACCCTAACCCTAACCCTATCATTAGAGTCACAAACATTACTTTGTAAACATGTGTACTGTTTCAAGTGATCACTTTGATGGTTCACACCAAAAAATTAACCAAGAAATTTATAAACATAAATAGACAATTATTCAGTCAAAATTCATGCTAGATTAATTGAAATTATTAAATCTCCAATGGTAAATCTGTTTACATTTGTGAAATTCATGAGAATTCCTCAAGTGGGTGCAATGAAAAAATGTTTCACAAAAAAAACTAAAGGAGAAGTGTAATGCAGAAGCACAACTGAGTAGGATGGTTCCACTTTTTTCCTATTAGTCCAAATAAAAATCAAAAGTAAAACCAAATTTTTACATTTTGCTAAAATCAGTATATTTAACTATGTTTAATCGCACACTAACCAGTATCTCCAAAGTCCACAAAATCTTTTGTCAATAAATTTGTCAATAATTCCATGACAAGTAAAACATCAGTGAACTTGTCTTCCTCAGCATCTTGAGTATTTATAACTTGTTTACCTGAAATAATATATACATGTATGTAAGCATAATAATAATTAGGTCTTTTCAGGTCATCTAGGGGCCAAAAATGGGACCCATTTCCCTCACCAAAAAGTTTGTAGATTTCTTAAGTATTCAAAACTGTTAAACAGAAGAAATACTGATCTCAGTTAAAGCATAATGATAAAACCCCATGCGGCATAAACCCAAGTAATTGAAAAGGAATACAAAATCTCCACCCATCAACTATTTGCCACTAAAACGTTACCATTGTTTAAAGTCAAACTTGATCACTTGAATATAATAGTCTAGATGATGAGTTTAATACTTAAACAAACTCTCTTAGAGTCATTAATTTTGCCTGTAACCGTAACATTTAAATAAAATTGGGTTTTCAAAACATTAGTTGCATACAAACTAAAAAGTTTTGAAAATGTTGGAGTGAAATTATTTAATATCTTTTTAGTAAGCTTGCAAAACAAGAGTGGCATTGCCACAAAAGAAACATCACAAAATATTCAAAATATAAAAAGGTAGATTAACGTCAAACTAAAATATAAATATATTACCAGTATTATGTTTAGAGTAAGTCTGTACAGCTGATAAACAAACTTCATATAATTTATTGGATCTTTCCTATAAGTAAACAAAACATTCATTTGAAAACAATATACACATACAGAACTGAACAGAACAGAGCAGAATTTATTAGAAACAGCATAAACACATGGTGTTTGTCGACATTACAAAACATGTAACTATTATGTTGGCACAATAATATTTGTAATTCAGCAGGTAAGGGAAAAGGTATGTTGGAAACACAAAGAATTCCTACCTTGTCCAACACTAAACAACATCAAATCAAATGCATATGAGGAATTGCTCCTTAAATGTATTTAGAACATTATACCTGCAAACATCAATTGATATAGGATAGAACTAACATGACTCTCCAACAATTAACCAACTCTTTAAATGTCAAATTTGTTAGTTTGTTTTTGTTGGGTTTATAGACGTAGCAACATATTGTATAGGTCATATAACAATGGTCAGTCAACCTACTCACTCCCCCTGGAAAGGCTAAATCTCTTGATTTAGCTGTTAACCAACTACTTAGCACACACTTTTGTCATGAACTGACAACTGCCCTACATAATTAAAAATCATTGGTAGAATGTAGAATGACCATAGAAATAATTTTGTGACCAAGCTCCACGAAAGTATGCCCAGCCCGGGATTTGACCCCATGACCCCTCGATCAGTAGACATGCGAGCTACCAATTGAGCTAGCCGAGCAGTTTTGAATGTCAAAAGATGTGGGAATGTGATATAGATTTATATAAGGTACGAAGAAATACTCAGTTTTTACCTTGTTAAGAAAACAAACTTGTTTCTGTACAACTTCAGATAATAATTCTAATATCAATGGTACAACATCTTCATAATTATGATATAAATCTATAGAAATATAACAACAAATATTTATATCATGCTTTAAGTCAAGATGTGTTGTTATTTGATGAAAATAAACAATAAAAACATGAAATTTTATATTTTCATTATAGTAATAATATAAATTCAAAATGATGTCATTTTAGAAGGTAAATGATCTCATCTAAGAAAAGATATGACATCCAGTAACATTTTTGTAAAATATGTCTACCAGAACACAGATGATTATCACAGTACCCATTTATACCTGGTTTGAGTGGAACAGCTATAGGTCAATTTCTAGCTAAGGAGTTAAGGAGTGTCCATACTTAGGTTCAAACCCTGGATCTCTTGAACTGTAAGTGCCATCTACCTGCTGCTACATAACTTTTCAAAAATTCAAACTAAGAAAAATAACAAAGACTTACCTAGTAGTTTAACACATTCTTGTAGCAATGGTAGGAGGTAATCAAATATATTATCAATATTAGTCACTCTAGAACCCTTAGCTACACCACATAAACTTTCTAATAACTTTATTATAGTTTCTTTAATCTCCGTAGCATGACACATCTTAGTAAACTCTTGAGCTGATATAACACTGTAAAACTTCTCTTGTAAACTTTGCAATACCTTAAATACATTAATAAGGATGGAAGTTTTAAGTTTTGAAAATACTGAAAACCTACTATCAAAGTGTATTGAAAAAGACAAATCCGGGTCGAAGGGGGTGCAGGTTCGAATCCCACCCGGGGAGGTTATACCCTTTCATGAAAATTTGACAATAATGTCGATTTTCCTCCATTGATTACATAATATGGAGAAGTTTCCGGCCTTGTGGAAGGGTAGGTGAGTACCGGTTATAGACAATGGTCCAGGAAAGCTAGGCTAGGTGCGCTGGACGCCGTAAAATGACCTTAATTGTGTTGACACGGTGTTAACTCCAATAAATATATAGAAAAGACAGATTTTATATTAAATACATGCGTATATAATTTTTATCCTAAAAATACTGAAAACATTCTTTCATGCATCAACACAGGGTTTGAATTTAAGCTTGCATACAAACTAAATGTGAGTGGGTTTGAAAATTGCTTTAACATTCAGTACAACTCAGGAATTTTCACCCGTGGAAACTGCTGCGATTAGTATGGGCAATCACCAGAAAATTTTCATCCAGAAATCCTAACTAAAAATATATTTAACTATAAGCCAAAACTGCTTCTTCCATGGGAATTTTTCCTTGAGATAATTCTCCTATTATTTAGTCTTCAAAATCAACTGAGCATTATTTGGTTTTTAATGTATGATTCTAACTATGTTACATGGATAAGCCTTCAAACTTTTTACAGGTATAAGCTTTAATGTATTACAGTAAAATTACTTGCAATGTATGTTCTCAACTTTTTCTCAGAGCTTTTATACATCCGTAAACTTTTGGTTGGCTTGTACATGTGTTACAGTGTTGTACTGTGTACATTTTTTCTGTACAACTGAAATCTCAGTTAGTTATGTGTAAATGAATGAGAGAACTTTTGGCAGGTACATGTATGTAACTTACCAGTCTCCAGTATTCTGTACTCATCTGAGTGTCAACACCAGTTCCAGCCAATACTAGAGCTTTATATACCAATCTTAAAGCTTTAGCCGGTATATTACGGAATGGTTCACCATTTTGTGCAACAAGTCTGGCTATAGTCCATAAACCTTCACATTTTACTATAAATACAGCTCTGTAATATAGAACAGGACAAACATTTATGTACATTATTACAACTAGTCTACAAAATTAGTGGGCGTCTGGTTGCCCGGGACAACCAATTTCTAGTTTGGGCAACCAAAAATTTTTTTCGGCAACCAATTTTCTACATATAAGATATTATGCTAGCAGCTAAAATGACCTGTTCGGGCAACCACTATCATATCCTAATTTTGTAGACTGTTACAACAGGTACATACGTTTAGATACAAATACAATTACAACAAACAATAAAAATATAAAAACAAACAATTGACAAAATTATACATATTCAACAGAAACATACTATAATATTAATGAGGATGAAAATAAACTAAACAAGTAAATCTGTGAGCTAATGCTTACTAGTGATACCCCCGCAAAATCTAAAAATATGCGACAAACAGGAAGTAGATGAGCAAGGAGCATGAAATCGCTTTACACCACATGGGACTATGGGATGAAGCAATATGCAAAGTATTAGGCTGCTGCATGTTTTAGTTGCTGAGAAAACTGCGACGGAAATTTTGTAACGGACGGACGGACGCACACACGCACGCACGGACAAGGGTAAAACAGTATACCCCCCTCTTCTTCGAAGCGGGGGTATAATTATCGACTTATTATTGAATTTCTTCTATTGTACTGTAAAATACATGTATATGTATAACATTATATTCACAATTAAAATTGGAAATTAAAAGGGGTGACTTTTTATTGATAAACAGTTACTGTGTATTCTAATAAAAAAACTAACAATCCAATTAAAATAGAATTTGAGAATACCACACAGCACAAATGACGGTATTATGAATGTTTTTTCTTTTGAATGTTTTTTCTCTTGACTTACGATGATTTTCATCTTAAAATTTTTCGTGAAAAGCCCCCGATGTAAAACTAGCGTAACCACTCATATGTAAAGAGGAATGTCGACTAGTTTTGCACTGATCTATCAATATATTACCTAGCTTTATTGTCCATCAATGTAACAAGAAATATCAATATATCCATCAAAGTACTGTCTTCAGCCGACCAAGCATTTAATGATGTTAATATTTTATCTAATAAAAATGATATCGTCCATTGAGCACCATCCGTGTCTCGACCAAATCCTGACCATAATGCCTTGCTTACCTAAAATTAAAGAAAAAAAAACAACAAATAAATTAGTAAAAAAATATAGTAATTAGTCCGCACAGAACTAATTTAAGTGTATCTCAATCAAGAGAACTGTAGGCTAGTTGAGCCTTAATCTATAGTCATATATATATACAAAATGTATATATAAAACTTTCATTAGAAAATAATGATTTTGAAATATTTCTTTAGCAATTGTTAAAATTTTTGTATGACATATTTTAAAATTTCAAGAGAATGGATCTGTCCCCACTGATGCCCTTTGACCAACAACTTTGTAAGTATTTTGGATATTTTTAACTGTTTCCAGTGTTGTTCTCAGGTCAACAATTTATTTTCAGTATTTAAAATTACCAAAGTATGGGGTCTAGGTCCCTCAACACTCTTCATCAACATTTTATTTGGTATTTTGAAATTAAATTATTTCTTGAGAAAGAGATTTGGTGCCCTTGATGTCCCATAATCTACCATTGAGAAAACTATCCCACCCACACTGATGTAGACGTAAAACATACCTCAGTATAATAGTTTTCATCAGGTAGTAAATATGATCGACACCAACGTTTTAACAACCACATTACACTACTTGTAACCTGTGGACTTAATGTATCTACCATCTTAGCTGTGACAGCTTTCTTCTCTACTTCACATAATCTAAATATACTTGATATTAATCTGTAACACATAATTACTTATAAAGTCACAAACATGCAAGAGTGAAAATTAAATTTTCAAGTCAGGAAATTTCATGATTTTTTGCAGCTTTTAAATATTAGGAAAAGAAACTTTAGCTAGGTCTGGATAATTGGATCTTAAATATATAATTCACTGAGGGGTCTTTTAGACATGGGGAAATAAAGACAAAGATGTAATTAGGGGGAAATATTTTCTTCATTTTAAATGATTTGAAAAACAACCACTAATATTGTTATAATCAAAGGAATATGACTGTCTCCTTGAATATAAAACCACTATAATCCTCAAATATTTCTTCAATAATGCAAAATTTGGCAAATAGTAATCAATACAATATTTTATGGGCAGGAGGATGTTTTACATAGAAAAGAAAAAATTCATTTTTTCAGGGAAGGGGCAGAATTTACACCCAAAATGGCCTCAAAAATACATCAAAAGCTAACCTGATAACATTATCAGTATGTGTAGAACCTCCAGGTATAGTTGTGATATCATCTGACGGTGAAGCTAAAACTTTTAATGTTGTATTTAAATCTATCTCTGTAGATTGTTGTATAGAATATTGCATTATTTCTGATGGTATCATTGGTGTCTCTCCTTCAGATTCTTCTGTTAATATATGAGCTGAAATATACATAAAATATATGAGCTGAAATACTCATAGAATATATGAGCTGAAATACTCATAAAATATATGAGCTAAAGTATACATAAAATATATGAGCTGAATTTTACATACAATATATATGAGCTGAAATGTACATAAAATATATATGAGCTGAAATACACTTAAAATATATGAGCTGAAATATACATAGGATATATATGAGCTGAAATAGGCATAGAATATATGAGCTGAAATATAAATACAATGTGCAATATAAAAGTTGAAAATAAAGAATTTGCAATTTAACTTCATAGTTAATTTATATTTAAAAGTTCTAAGACAAAATCCTGATTTTAGGATAAACCTCTCCACATTTATAAATGAAAAAAGAACAAATTCTAAGTTCAACATCAATTAGTTTATCAACAGATAATTCAAACAAGGGCTGGAATAAAGCTTGCAAACTCACAAAATGTGAGCAGATTTTGAAAATTCAGAGTAACTTTTTTTCAACTGGCAAGTTTCTTGAGTAGAAGTTGTCTAGAATAAAGCTAATGTTTAGCTTAGTTTGCCTTGAAAATATCAGAAGCGGTCAAGTTTTATTCCCAAAATAGGAAAACATAAATATATTATAAAATTCCAATCTTACCAGCTACTAGTACCAGCCAATGTAAATCTTCATGTAATATATTTATCATAGTATGATCAAAACTACAGTTCATATTTCCTGAACTAACTCTGGTTTGATGGATACGTTGTAACTGACCATGTAATCTTGTGATACGATCTTCCATAGCTCTGTAATATAACAAAATTTAATATAAAATTATTTCTACAGCCATTCTACCTTCTACCAATGATTCTTAATCAGGCAGTTGTCAGTCACTGATGAAAGTAAGTGCCTTGTAGTTGGTTAACAGCTAAATCAAGAGATTTAGCCTTTCCAGGAACAATGAGTAGGTTGACTGACTGCCTTTATATGACCTATACAATGTGTTGCTACGGTGTTAAACCCAACAAAAAATAAAAACCTACCTTGTAACCATGGCGATACTTGATTCTATAGTAAGACGACCTAGAGTTCCTACACTACATAATTGATCAGAGAATTTATCTCTATATAAAAACCTACCTTGTAACCATGGAGATACTAGATTCTATAGTAAGACGACCTAGAGTTCCTACACTACATAATTGATCAGAGAACTTTTCTCTATCGTCTTCCTCTGTCTCATCAATATCTTCATCATCCTCAGGTGAATCTGCTGCATTCTGTAACCATAGAAATATATATATACATTATATACATGGATAGTCAGTTTATCGCGGACCAAGTGCACTGAAATCGCCGTTGGTGAAATGACTCTAAAAATGTAAGTAGTCTAATGGTCCATTTTGAACAGACAATATTTTCCATATTCAATTCAAATTTGTAATTTGAATATATATTATAAAATATATTAATGAAACTTTGTCATGAAGACTTCTTATAATATGCTAATATTTTTCAGGCGATCTCTGGTTATGTTTACAAATTACAAGAATAATCATCATTTTCTGTAATATCTGCCTTTGATTAATTTGTTATATCTTAAAAAATACCTATGTAATGTTTTTACATTATCTAGGGAGCTCCAACAGATTAGTTTGTTTGCTGGGTTTAACGCCTTAGCAACACATTGTATAGGTCATATAACGGCGGTCAGTCAACCTACTCACTCCTCCTGGAAAGGCTAAATCTCTGGATTTAGCTGTTAGACAACTACTAAGCGCATACTTTTGTCAGTGACTAACAACTGCCCTACATAATTAAAAATCATTGGTAGGAGGGAGAATGACCGTAGAAATAGTTTCATGACCAAGCTCTACGAAAGTATGCCTCGCCCGGGAATCGAACCCACCCCCCTCGATCAGTAGACTTGTGTGCTACCAACTGAGCTAGCTGGGGGGCTCCCAACAGATTAATTAAAAACAAACAATTACAACATATAATTTTCATATTGTTTAATCAAATAGCACCATATTTCACCATTAAGTGTAAGAGAAAACTACCTACTTGCATTCTACAACCATCTGGTGGACTGATATGACATTGTACATAACAATTGAAGACAGTTAAAGCATGTTTCTTAACAATTTCCATAGGTATATTGTCTTTCTTTGATGTCAATAATTCCATCCAAGTTTCCAACAATTTCTCATAAGATTCCATATGTACAGCGTCATCTGTATGTAGCTGAAATGATAGTTAAACTACTTTTTATACTTGTGTGGTGAATTACCCACAATAGTCTTTAGCTAATACAGCAAATCAGAAACTATTGACAAAAAAGCCTGACCAGCGTTGTGAGATTCAACTGCAGACCAGTACACTAGTTTAAACATAGGGTGCGTTGCTTAAGCATTTCGCTACGTATCGCTTCGTAGCGAAATCCTAGGAAACGACTTGCTACAAGATATCGCTTCATTTCGCTACGTAGCGAAAGCTAGCGAAAAAATTCTTCGCTACCCTAGAGCGCTTTCACAAATCAAAATGGCTGCCTCCGCCGAAATGTAACTTCCAACAATTTGCCAACAATTTATGTTTTTATGTTTAAATGACTAATCATGAATTGAAATCAATAAATATTTGTAATTGTTCATTTAAACATATGTTTTTGCAGTGATTTTGTACTTGTTAAAGTCTTATTTAGTTTGAAATCGCCCCGAAAACATGCGATTGCAATGAGCGCAAAAGTTTTACTTGGCAAAGGCCGCCATCTTGGTTTGTGACGTAAATAGCCATTCGGAACCACCTGGGCGATGATCACCGAGTTGTTCCGAATGGTAAATAGCTAGCCGTTTCCTAAGACGAATCGCTACAAGAAAGCGCTTTTTCATAGCGAAATGTAGCGATTTTCGTTAGGCAACGCGCCCATATTTTCTTTCATGCTTTATGGTGAAACGTCACGTTATTCGATGAAAATAAACGATGAAAATATAAATTTTATATTTTCATCGTAGTGAAAATATAACCTTATATTTTCATCATTCATGACGTCATATTAGATGATAAATGACGTCATCTTGGAGTAGAAATGACGTCACATTATAATTTGTGTAAAATACATCAAATAAAACGCAAAACGACGTCACGTTATAATTTGTGTAAAATACATCAAATAAAACGCAAAACTAAGCATGAAAGAAACAGAATATTCGTCAACTTTGGTGTAAGATGATTTTCATTTCAACTCGTGAACTCAGAAAGTGACATTTTCACTTGTGGCTATGCCACTCGTGAAAATATGTTTTCTGAGCTCACTCGGTGAAATAAAATTCGATCTTACACCAAAGTTGACGAATACCTCTATTTATTTACAAAACACAGAAGTCAAATACTCAGAATATACATAATAGTGTCCAAGGGGTCTGTCGACAATTGGTAACAGGCATTCCCCTGATACTTGAATATGTACCTTGCATCAGGTACATATTATAACAGGCTAACATCTATTCAAAACAAATATCATTGTTTATCAAGATTATTGACAAATAGTCACTTTCTATATTGTAAATGAGTCTACAAATATAATTTTAGACAGTTAAAAACAATCAGAGACTTTTATACTTTGTAAGTGTTATTATATTTGTTTGTCAATGCCTTAGAAGAAATTGTTCTTAGATTGTATAAAATATAACGCTATACTTAACTCATGGCGAAAACAATAAGAAAACCAAAAGAAAAAAGTGTTTTTAATACATTTTATACAGGACTGGACATTATACATGTACATGTAAGTTGTCAGATTATGAAAGACAACCTATATTTGGGTTCAGACAACCTGTTTTTTCTAGTAAACCATTTGTTTCAGGCAAGTAAAACAAGTAGCTGGTTGTCTAACCAGGCAACCTAGTTTGAAATTAATGTCAAGCCCTGTTGATATTGTGCAAAACTACCTACCGCTTCCTCAAGTGCAGCTTCCCGGCCAAACGAACACGTAAACTTTTGTAAATTATCAATATATTTCTCATACAATGGTGTAGGTAGTGAGGACAGACATAGAGATGGAAACATCATAACTAAGTTCTTAAATATACAAGCAATTCCTAGACATTCAAAATCTTGTAAATCAATACTGAAATATCAAATAAATATAACACATGAAAAGATCATAGATGTGTAAAACAATATTCCATATATTTCAATATGAGCTAAAAATATGTCTGACTACACAACTATTAAAAAAGTGGTAACAATTTTGTACTGGTAGTCATTGGATAACCAGATCTGCACTGGTTAGAATTACATCAAAATCCCATCTTATCCCTAAATCAATGAATCTATTTGTGGAATAGTCTTAAATTACGAACATTTTACTTCCAAATCAAACATTTGGGACTTAACAATCATCAAAAAGCACATGATTTTGCAAAAACAAAGATGATCTTGAAAATGAAACTCCACTATATTTACACCATCTATTCTGAAGTTCTAACAGTGACACTTACAATATTTACACTATTAACTTTGAGAGTCATATAGCAGTGTTTTCTCCAGAGCGCTTTTTGCCTTTCTGGCACACTTTTTGTTAGCTTTGATGCGCTGAAAGACGACCAGCAGGTCTTCCGTGACACACTCGAAAAATCGTCGTCATTTCGAGTAGCAATCCTCCGATCCGCATAATCGTCAGCGGATTTTACTAGCCTTTTTCATGAAGTGATAAACATGTCCCATAGCTTGGCTTTTAACAAAATCCTAGAACGTGAAAGATTTGTCGATTTACAGGAATTTCATATATATCAAAAAACGGATAAGTGCTGACCCCCTCATATTTCCATTTGACCCCCAATTTTTTAAAATAGGGGTCATGTGTGACCCCCAAAATTTTGACCCTGGAGAAAACACTGATATAGTGGAACTTTATTATACTTAAACCGAAATAAGGATATGAAAGAGATTGTCCCTACAGATCATTTCAAGAGCAAAAACTATATCTCATTTGCAAAATTTTGGTCGCCCAAAAGAAATTTTGGTTGCCCAAACTAAAAAGTGGTTGTCTCGGACAACCAGACACCCTGCCATGGTTGGAAGTTAAAAGGTATTGAAAATACTGAAAACCAACTTTCTAAATACTGAAACAGACATATTGCATATAAATTACATGGAGAATTTCATTCCCAAAATACTGAAATCAGTATTAATACTGAATACTTTCACCCATGAACCCACTTATTTTGTAGACTTTTAGTCCATTAATTCTGATGGTCAAATAGTTGAATTTTACTGTATAAAAATAATTACCTTTCTAAGAAAACAAGAAATGATTGTACAAAGTTTGTAAGATATTGTATTCTAGATTTATCATCAGTAAATACAGGACCATTCAATGAAGCTAGTTGTGTCAGACATTGTATAGAGTGTGTAGCCATCTCGGAGTTATGTCTCACTTTTTGGTGTATCTGTAGATAATATAGAATAATATTTTTTATGGTTTTGATTATACAGTCCAACCTCTCTTGAACAACACACACTGGGAGGGACTAAAGTATGTTGCGGTTGTTGAGGTTGCTGATCAGCAGAGGTTAAATTCAATTGAAATAATGCCAAAGGACTGGACTGTAGAGGTTATACTGTACCCTGTCAACACAAAATATGGTCATTTTATGGAAGTCTAAGCCTAAATTTTTTAAAACATACAACAAGGTACTTTTCTAAAAATGAAACAAAAAGTTAAACATGTAGTTGGTGTAAAAAGCTCAACAGAGCTTATGTTATTTGTTATATATATCCGACTTATAAATAAAATTTACTTGACTTGACTTGGCAGTATTGCATTTAGCTGATAGTATTCTAAATAGTGCCGGAGTTGGTACCGTTGGTACCTTTGATATCATAAGGGCTTTTTTCTTATCAAGGACTGTTTACAGGCACCTTTTCCATCTGACATTTTTTAAATCATGCAGTTTTCCCAAAATTTTGAGGTTACCTTTGATTTTTCATTCCCCTATCAATGAAATTGCGATATAATTTCCCTAAATGTTCTATATAAAGTAAGGCCCCAGGCTCCTTCCCAGCATACTGAAAAAATGTCCGGACCATACCCTAAAGACTTACCCTAAACAATAATTGAGTTAATGTTGAATCCAGTAAACAATCTTTCCATTTATCATGAGGTTTTAAAGTTACACTTTGATCTCTGTCAAAATATCCAACATTACGTTTTACTGTGAACAAATGTTAAGGATTTTAATAATTCTAACCAATGTTTCAGACATTGAATAAACATCCTAGGAAAGTATCATAACAAGAGTGCTTTACTATTCAGGGTGCATGACAATCTGATTAAAACCCGACCTAAAAATTTCCGCTCGCATACTTGCTAATTTAGATCTGGCCTTTTCCAAACGAAGGTCGCGTTCAGGTGACCTTTTCTCATCATAATATTCATGAAGAAATTGTTATGATACGTAACTTGTTTACATCGTCTATGTAACGCAATTTGAGATGAGCCGCCCAATCGCAGACTGTAAATAATACCCGCTGTTAAATTAGCATGCAAACCTTGGTCTAAAAAAAGAAATTACAAAATCAAAATGTGATTAATAGTGTTTTCGTCTAGATGAAAGCTACACATTGATTGGTCGACAAAAGTTCATCTCGACGTGACCTTCCACGGAGACAGTAGAGATCCTGTACGACAACGCTCTACAGGATATCTGTTTACAGAGATTGGGTGCATGACAAAGTCTATGACACTGTTCAGGGCCAACAAAATCAAATGTCCGTATTGTCCGTGTTGTCCCAAGGCAGGTATGGACAAGTGGATTTTTCAAAAAAAAAATTCTATAATAAACGGACAAGTAACTTTACCAGTTGGCAAGAACAAACATGTAAACAATTTTAAGATTTCGCCGGCCCTGCTGCTTCAGTTGCTGATCAGCCACAGTAAAAATACACATACCTATCAGGCAGCAAAAAAGCAAAGTATGAAATGCTTCTTTTTTATTTCTTTCATTATAAGATGGATGAAGCTACTGAACACATTACATTGGAATTGGAGCTTTTGAGTGTTTACAAAGAGTTGACAAACCATAGACAATGGACACTCAAATGAATGACTGACCCACAACAACTCTTAAAGCTAAGACAAGCTTAATCAGTCAAGGTTATTGAAATACTGTAAAGGATACACATATTTAATCTAGGAGTAAAATCCCAGCAGAGAACTTGTTCAGTTATACCCAGAAATCTGTTCAACACAGCAGTTGTCTCCCTTGCTAATGGTGAGGGTTGTTTTTCTATCTCATTTAACATTTGTAGAGAAAACAGAAACACTTTCTGTAAGTCATTCTCCTGAAAGCAAACAACGGTACTCATTTTAGCCTGATTAAAACCTTTCTAAAATTCCTTGCTTGTATACTCATTTATTTTACATAAAAAACTAACACATTGTTTTCTTGAGCAAGAATATTTCTCATACTAGCTCAGAACTAGGGAACCAGGAAGCGGGTTCAAAAGTGATAAATCTAAGTTGTAAGAACTTGTTTTACAATCAAGCTTAAATAAATTAGTATGCATTTAATTTTACATCAGAAAAAGTTCACTAAGGGTCATGCTAACTGACCTTTGCTATGATAATATTAACAAAATAACTGGCTATGAAATTTTCTATAACAGCACCACTGTAGCATACTTTGAAAACTCAATACTAAAATAGAAATTCTGATGCTATAAGCAGCCTTTGTCCAGATAAAAGCTATGCATTGATTGGTTGACACAAAAGTTATCTAAACAAGTCTGCAGCAGGAAATAACCTTCCATGTATCTTTAATGTATTCTTCCACAACCACTGTATCAAGTAGTGTAGCTTTTAGTCAGAGGCAAACATATGTGCAATACACTAGGTTAGAAGGTTTGGTCCAGAGATCTAAGCTGATCCAGGAAACTTGAGTATGAAGAATGGCTGATGCTAAATGACTGAATATAACTAAAGTTGAAATCTGGCGTACAACACCATTCATTACAAAACATGTGTATAGTTTGTCTTAGAATTTAAGTTCATATCAATTACCTCAAATGCTCTTTTACATTTCGTGTGGAACTCCCAAGTGAAGCCAACATTACTTGTCCGAGTTGAACTTGAAAATTCATTGAGCAAAGCTGTCAACATAGAGCAAGCAACCAATTGCTGAAATAAAACATTTACCCAATCATACAAAACAGAATTAAACATACATATATTATATAAATAAAACAATACATAATTATCTATTAAATACAACTGCCACATACACTATTGCAATTAACAAAGAATATTTCGAGGGCTCTGTGGGAAGATTGGGGTTTGTCAAACTGAGCTGCTACTTTCCTAGCATTTGTTGATTTCTACCGCCATTCTCCCTCCTACCATTGAAAAACAATCATGTAGGGCAGTTGTCAGTGACTAACAAAAGTATGCGTCTAGTAACTAGTTAAAAGCTAAATCAAAAGATTTAGCCTTTCCAGGAAAAGTGAGTAGGTTGACTGACTGCCATGATATGACCAATACAATATGTTGCAATGGCATAAACCCAACACCAAAACAAAATACTCAAGGAAACAAGTTAGATTTAAGATTTGTTATATGTGTAATCAGATCAGGGTTTCCTATACGTACCATAGTAACATTTCCACTACTGATAAGTTGGGTCACATCTTGAAATAATCCATCTAGACTGGCTCCTTTACTATCTAATGTCCCTCTCTTTAATATAACAGCTACAGTTTGTAATACCTGTTCTCTTACATAACTCTGTAAACTATATAATAACAACTTTACAAACACACGGAGTCAAGACCAAAATTAAAAACAAAATATTCAGGAGTGTAGTTATGTTTTCGAACAGGAGGAAGATTAAAAAAATGAGAAGGGAGTCTTGGGTCCCCATTCAGTGTACTGAGGCAACCAATTTTCTGTTGAAAAAGTAACCAGTGAACACTTTCCAGCAGAATTTAACACCCCTGTCATATTAAAGTGGATATCTCCAAGTTTACCAAAATATGTTGTTAAATTCATTTCTTTCACCATGCAACAATCTCAAACATAGCCAGATAAGCTCAGTTAAAGGGACAATAATTGACAGTATACAAATGGGAACATCATTCATTTAAACTACACTCACTGAAACACCGAGATATTCTTAAGAACTTTCCTATTTTTACATGGCTTTGTTTTGTATTACTTATTAACAGTCTGAGTTCCATCAATATTCAACACTGAAATAGTTTGGTTTATGCTCTAGTCCATGTCATCGGTATGAGTAAAGCAGTCAACTTTTTCACATAAACAAGAGCTGTCAGAGGAGACAGCATGCTCGACTTAGTAAGTGTTTGTCACAGGAGATGTGGTTGATGATAAGGAACATACATATTTTAAAATTTGAAAATATAACCTTCACAAATTCAGAAAAAAAAGAAAAAAAGAAAATTATAAGTTTAAGGGGGATAACTCTGAAAAATGCATAAGGAGTTATGAATCTTTTCACATGAGATGTGGTTGATAATAAGGAACATATATCTAAAGTTTGAAGTCAATACCTGAAGAAATAAAACAGTTGCAGTAAAAACAAACATTTTTTAAAGAAAACTCTAAGTTCAAGGGGAGATAATTCTGAAAAAATGCATTCGGAGTTATGGACCATGTCACATGAGATGTGGTCGATAGAAAGGAACATATATTAAAAGTCAATACCTATAGAAATAAAACATTTGCAGTAAAAACAAATATTTACTAAAGAAAACTATAAGTTCAAGGGGGATAACTTTGAAAATAATGTATACGGAGTTATGAACCTTGTCACATGAGATGTGGTTGATAATAAGGAACATATATTTAAAGTTTGAAATCAATACCTAAAGAAATAAAACAGTTGCAGTAAAAACAAACATTTTTTAAAGAAAACTCTAAGTTCAAGGGGAGATAATTCTGAAAAAAATGCATTCAGAGTTATGGACCATGTCACATGAGATGTGGTCGATAGAAAGGAACATATATTTAAAGTTTGAAGTTAATATCTTAAGAAATAACAAAGATACAGAAGAAAGTATTTTACTACACAAAAACTTTAATCTGTGCACAAAAACTTCAATCAGTTCAAGGGGAGATAATTCTTAAAAAATGTGTTTGGAGTTATGGACCTTGTCACATGAGATGTGGTTGATAGTAAGGAACATATATTTAAAGTTTGAAGTTAATATCTTAAGAAATAACAAAGATATAGAAGAAAGTATTTTACTGCACAAAAACTTTAATCAGAAATGTGGACGCAGACGCGGACGCCGACGCCGGGGCGAGTAGGAGAGCTCTACATTACTTCGTAAAGTCGAGCTAAAAACAGAGAAGTATGTTTCTGCACTTTTAAACTATAAAATCTATCCACTAATGAAATTTCAACAGCATGTTCAGTGACTTTTTTTAGAGTGGGTATTGTACCCACCAGAGTTGAAAAATGTGGGTATGAGAAAATAAAAGTGGGTACACAGTTTAAATAGTTTTATTTTGACATAAGTGCAAGACGATTTCTACCCTATTCTCCGACGAGACGATCTGTCCCCAGTCACATTCGTCTTTAGACCATTCGTCCTAAAAAGGAACATAGTTTCGTCAAATCCAGGTCACCTTTAACTTTACCCCACATTAGTTTATGATAAACGGTCTAGATAAACACAACTCCATCGAATGGCGAGTGAAAATCGTGTAATATAGCCGCCTTTATAGATATTTTGGCAAGTGAATCTGGTGCTCGATCGCGCTCGTGACAGTCGTGTGTAATACTAGTCGACAACAAATCACTAAGTTTAAGAAATTAAGTGTTTCTTCATCGTTAGTACGCAAATCTGATCGCATTATAAAAGTTTAAATTAATGCCTTTTTAATTCGGCAATACAATCAGTTAAAGTCCCTTGTTTTGACATTATTGGTACGAATAATTGCATCGTCAACGCTCTAGAGCAGAAGACTATCGACGCCATGATTCCCTATAAGCGATGAAAACAAAAACATTCCGCTCAGCGTTGCTGACGTCATGTGGGTAAAGGCTAAATGCCAGTAATCACGTTATAAGCTTAACATAGTTACCGTTTGTTACATTATGCTATATTTCGGTCCGCGTATTCGTACCCGGTAGGGTCTGAATATTCGCGTGAATTTTTCTTTTTTGGCGTGAAATACGCGGATTTTCACGTGATTGAACATGCTGTTCAAGTCAGTAGTTTAAAAAGTATTGAACTAATTCCATGGACAAGAAAATACAACAAAGGGCAATAACTCCAAAATTACTCAGTAGAGTTATGGTCCTTGAGCACTACACTTAATTATTCAATGCTTCTATCCAGCATCAGTAAAAATCTAGGTAACATACCTAATATGTTGAGTTATATATCTAAGAAGAAAACTTCTCAAAGATTCAATATCTTCAGCCGAGAGAACCGACCATTCTCTTAAAACACTCTCTTGTATCGTAGTTGCAGATTGATATAATACATAATCTGTTTGACATTTCTCTGTAAAAAACAAAACAAGTTGTGGTAAAAGGGCTATTTGAATTTATAAATCTGGAATATCAATTTTCTAAAACATTAAAGTTACTCTGATGGCCTGTATTTAATTTTAGGCAACATGTTACATCTAGTAAACATTTAGTTTCTGCAAGTAAATTATGTAGCTGGTTGTCCAACCAGGCAATTTACTTTAAACAGGTGTTGAAGACTGAAATGTTAAAATAATGTTAAAGTGTGGTTTAAAGACTGCTTCCATATACATGTTTGGCCAAATTTACAATCTTGAGCGATAACCCCTGATCATTGAAATCACTTTCAGGCAGGTGATTCCTCACAGTACCCATTTACATCTGTGTGGATTGAAACAACTGCACAATTTCTTGCTCAAGCAAATTAGTAGAGCCCCTAGTGAAAATTAGAGCACAGGACCTCTCAATCCATCACTGGTTCAAAAATGCTCCTTCTAAAAAATGTACATAGACTCAAACCTAAGATATGTTTACAGATGTTGTATGGCATTTTTGTCTTTCTAAACTGAAGTATAACATTTTCAGCTGCTTGTCTTTGTTCATGAGTAACCAGATTTGGTGGAGCCTGGAATGAAACAAAAATAAGTTTTGTTAAAGTTTTTCATATCAAAATAACAAAGTATAGTTTATATGAGTGGGCTCAGAGGGTTTACAGTCAACTTGTCAAACGTACGAATCGTCAAACTTAATTTAACGCTCAACCATTAGACCAACTCGTCAAACTGATAATATAGAGTGAAAAAAATGTGTGAAAACTAAGGACAATTATATAAATTATATTTGATTGATTTAAATACAAAACTGTTATGGAAATGTTACTTTTATCAGAAAAATTGTGATATTTTGATAATAAATCGTTGGGTTTTTTTTATTGAAATACTCGGGGTAGATGTTATTTTGTTAAGAAATAAAATGTATTTATACTGCTTTTTAGTACTATATTGTGAGAGTATAAATTATTTT
Source organism: Mactra quadrangularis (assembly GCA_025267735.1). Classification (NCBI taxonomy): domain Eukaryota; kingdom Metazoa; phylum Mollusca; class Bivalvia; order Venerida; family Mactridae; genus Mactra; species Mactra quadrangularis. The sequence continues at coordinate 60,560,469 of CM046309.1, read as the reverse complement.
TGTATCATTTATTCTATTTTATTATGTTTAAAAAATGCAGTTATAAAGACTTTGATAGTAGTTAAGTGTAATATGATTAAATAAATAAATTAATTCTCAAATATTTTTCATGCTTTAACAGCATAAAATTGGAAAGAGTTTTAGTTTATTATTAATGATTTATTAGCTTGATCAATATCAGAGTGATGATGAGAATCTCACAAAATGGTATTTGTGGTGCTATTTATATGATTAAATATAACAATATAATTTTACAATAAATTATTATAATCTACTACCAATGCATAATCAGCATAATCAAATTGATATTTCAATTTGTTAAAACTCTATTGATCTTTTTTATTTGTTTGTAATATAATATAAAAGTGTAAACCAAACCTTTGTTCATAATTTTTTATGTAATTATCTGAATAAAAATATTCACATATTACTCATGATAATTATATTAATACACAAAGAAAAAAAATAATCTAAGTACTTTTTTTCAAATACGCGAAAATATTAACGTGGTTATTTTTTATTATGTGCACATAAAAAATATTACTTATAATATAAATACACAAAAAATATATTTATTTTCAACACTTTATTCATTATGTATAAAGAAATACACAATATATAATTTATCTAAACATTTTATTCAAAATAATTAACTAATGATTTATTTTAAAAATAATTTTAATACAACTACCCCACCCCTCCTATGTATTTTTTTCATTCTATATTATCAGTTTGACGAGTTGGTCTAATGGTTGTGCGATAAATTAAGTTTGACGATTCGTACGTTTGACGAGTTGACTCGCACCAGCTCAGAGACCTAACTATTTAAGGGGATACCTTCCCAGTTATGCAGTAGCTCCAAATGATGGGGTGAATCTTTTCTTACTTCTTAGAATAGAATATAAAATGGATTAATCTTTATTTTTATTTTTTGAGTCGGTACAAAAACATAATAAATAACCTAAGCTCTAGCCAGCTTTAAAACCGACTATACTTTATTTCTCTCATATGTTTTTATATCTTGATCATTCTTATTACTTTCTTTTCTATATTTTTCTCTTTGTACTTTTTATTTTGAGCACTATCAAAGAATTGTCAACTTTATGACAGATTGACGTCTAAATGTAGATGTAGAATAAGGAGTGGTAGCCTAGTTGTAGGACAGTGACTAAGTCTAAGTCCAAGGCCAAACTTGTCTTTAGCTCCCTTAACCAACCAACAACCTAGCAATGAACTGGATTGTACATAAAAAATAAGAATTACAGAGTCTTCGACAGCCAGATCACATGAAAACACAGCCGTTACTGAATTCAGTCAACTTTCGGATAGCTAGTTGAATAGTATTCGGACATCAATTTCGTCTAAACCGAGTTTTTAAATGAATTGAACAATCGAATTACAAAGTCAATCAGCTCAAAAAGCACAAAATTGACAAATAATTTAAAATAGATTATGTTTTCATTCAATTGATTTACCAATACAACTTGAGAGGCTCTTTCTAATTCGGCAATTATTTGTTCTTCCATTTTGATTTCATGCCGCTCAATTGAACTCAACGCATTGAAATTACCACAAAGAAATGAAATTCTTTTAATTGATTTTAGCCTGGATTACCTGCCCCTTACTGTATTAACAAAATTACATTGGCCCGGCTTATTTAAATTCTTTGAATCTGTTTAATAATACTGTACAGATATGCGAATATCTAAAAAGTTAAAATACGCCGTAGCATGATTATAATTAGGCAAGTCTGTAACAAATAAGATATCCATAGTTAAGAAAACTTCATTATCAAATACATTAGGCCTAATTGGCAATCTTTACGACAAACTTTCATCAGAACAGTTTACTGGACATACGGTCCAGCAAAATGGAACTTGTTACTGGACCGAATGAAAATTTACTGGACCAAAACATTATTGTCAAAATATGCTGTTAATTTTAATGATTTAGAATAATAACTTATTCTAAAATTATTAGACAGCAGTAGTACCCTCTCAGCCAATCCAGTTGCTTGAAAAGTGTTTCACTCATTGATAAATCTCAAATCCGACTGCAACGTTTGCTCTATCCTAAACATTACAGGGCACGGGAACCCCGTGCAGAAATTGACTCATGAAAAAGCTTTCCAATCAGTTACAACGCACGAGTGCCGCGTGCCACATGCAGAAATTGACACATGAAATTGACAAGCATTCCAATCAGTTTCAACGCACGAGTGCCGCGAGCCACGTGCAGAAATTGGCACATAGAATTGACTAGCTTTCCAGTCAGTTACTGTGCACGGGATATTCGTGCAGAAATTATTTAAATTTAGACTAAATGTTTATAGAAATAAGAAGTATGATTCTGAAAATGTGTTATAGCATATATTCATGTAGTTATTGTTCAAACAGCGTTGCATTTTCAGTTAATAACAATCATTAGAAAGTTCTGCATTTAATATTAGCAAATTTATGGTCTTTACATTTACACGGTATGAGATTCTGTCAAAAATTGACAATCTTATCACGTCGCGCAAATAAAAATATAAATATATAGAGAAAATTGATAGCAAAGAAAAATATATAGAATCGACCAGTGGAACGAAGATAGGAAGAAAAAGCTACTTTATCACCACAAAGTCAACAGTAGATGTGACCTGTCCGGTGTGCAAGGCGCTACCAGGGACAAGTCCCCGCCGGCATAGCTCAGTAACTTATAGGTCAACTTACCTGCGCATTTTGATGGTTAACTTCTGTAAAATGTGTTCTACTGCAGGCTGATGACTGTCTGTAGTTGAAATCAAAACTTCATACTCTAAAATAGCTGTAATAAGTTTATTGCAGATGGTTTTGGTGTATTTTTTTACTGACAAAAGCTGTAGTGAGTTCGATTCTCAGACGGGATATGCCGTCGTGGAGTCCACGGGCTGTGATTGGACGGTTCTTGAGAGTTGCGTTATGAAGAACAGCGCATATGGTTTCCTTTAATTTGCGTCTGGTCATGACTAGTATAGTTCTGTCAATCAAAGTACTGAAAGTACATCTGAGACGATGCTATTGACATTGTAGAATCAAAATAGAAACTGCTGCCGTCGCAATTGAGTAACAGTGAACCTAATTGTTGCAGTGCTAGTAATAATTTTGAACTTCAAACATTAGTCCTAGGAACGAGGAAAATAAAAAACAAACACATATAATCTCTATTCTTATAAATTTAATAGAATCCAGCCAACCAGAGTTCTACTACAGTTCTTCATATATTGATAATAAAAAACATAAATAAAACATCTATAAATTATCAGGCTAAAACAATAAATATAATAAATGAAAAATAACAAGACAAATGTGTACTGTCGAACAGTATTAAACTGGTATAGTGCCTTAAGTTTGACCCCGATCTGACCTTTAGCCAAGAATATTCATTACATGGACTACGAATGTAGTTCGATACCGATATCGGAGTAAATCGTCGCCAAAACTCGAACTTTAATGTTTAGACAGGGAATGACTTTATCAATATATAAAGTGCGTACAAATGAGTGTCAATTCACCGTGTAGAATAGACTGATTTTCGTCGGGACATATGTAGATAATTATTTGATGCAAATGTGAAAGGTCATATCGGGATCAAACTTTAGGAACAATTATACTCAATTAATTTACGTTTAAAATCGTAACAAGTTCGTTTATACTCGACGCTTATATGAAATGACCTTCACATTGTGTTAAAACATTAACACGATTAAAGTATGTGTTGTGTTAGGTCTAAATTAAAATTTAAATTTACGTGAAGTTCCGAGTATGCATAGAGTGTCAGTTTAATACTTTTCGACTATATACATAACATTTTAATGGACTAGCACGAAACTGGTCTACATGCTTCTTTATTTACTTGCAGTTAGACAAGTTTCGTGCTGCCCCATCAATTTATTTATCTAATATAATATCACAGATGAGAAAAACAGGGTGTATACACCATGTGGTTAAACTGTTACAAATCATAAGTAAAATTATCATATGGAGTATCCTATGGACCAAAATGTAATATGGGACAAGTTTCCTGACCACATCGCTAGCTAGCGCTTTGTCCTCCTGGTACCCTTAATTTGATATCACATATGTATAAGAAGGGTACCAGGGCACAAAGCTTAGGAAACTCGCCCATTGTTAAATTTTATCTGTCTTTTACGCTTGGCACGCACGCAAGTCTATGAGCAAAATGTAAGATTTGTGTGGAATATGGATTCATGACTATCAGTTTTAAACCACTAAAAAAGATTTGTCATCTATGTAAATGCCCGTCCTTCACTCTTTATAATTATGCTTGCCTACCGGTGGCATATTGAGATCGCGTTCGGAACACCTCGAACATTCATTGAATGAATAATAGTTACTCCTAGAGTGAATGACTGAGAAGTTCCGAATGATTGGGTTGAACTGACTCCTGCTTTTTTCATGATTTGTCGCGACAATAGTTTACTTGAATTTGTAATATTTGGTCACATGATGTGTCCACCCTGAATATATATAATACTAGCACATAAAATAATCTATGTTAAGGATAATCTCTTGTAAAAATCTGAATGGGCGAAGCCTAGTTACAAATGTAGATATATACATCTAAAAATATCAACTATGCAATATGAAATTTGTTCTAGCCTGAATGAATCTTTACTTGCCCCGAACTTGGGACTTATGGGTTAATGAGATGGAGGGATGTAATTTTATTATTTATCTAAAATATAATAATCTAAAAATGACATGAAAATTAGTCATTGTAAATTAATAATAAAAATGTATATAATAAACACTAAACATAATAATCATTTAACAGCAAATATATAAATGCAATCTGAAAGAAGAACTATAAATGCAAAATGGTAATGAAAAAACAACAACAACATTTTTTGCGTAAAGTTATTACTGAGTTGGGATCATAATAAAAACATGTAATATTGATGATAAATTCTGCCATCTATGGGGATTTTCAAGCAGATTATAGTAAAGAAAATGAATATCATTTTCATACATTGTAAAATATTATTCAATAAATTAGATTGAACAACTGACACAATTGAAATTCATTATACGTCTTAAATAGAGGTGTTTGAAGTACAAAAAAATGTAATATGCAACACATTTGTACCCATCGTCGACAACCACAGTTCTTTTTTGTTACACTACATAACATAGCATAGCGGAGTAAATGTATCGTGGGATAACCGACAATGATCATACTCCCCGCAGCGGTTATTTCCCTTTATTAAATCGTTAAGTAGCAAAGTGTGACGTAAGCACTGTGAGGAGTTCGGACAATGATTAGTACCAGATAAATGTCTACTTTGCTAGCAACCCATAGACAGTGGTAATATTAGACTTGTTATAGGCGCTTTTCAATAAAATTAAATAAGTATGAGTAACATCTACATTGTACTATATAAATAAATTGTTTACAAAACAATACAAGTGTAAACCTCATTGAGGCAAAGTTGTTAAATTGGCACTACAGGGACGAATTGACAATGTTTTTACATCTGTACAATATCATTAATTTTATAATACAAAAATAACATAAATACATGATATATGTAAATATTAGAAATAATCCAGAATTAACCAAAGTACATTGCCCGTAAAAAGTTCTGAAAAATTTGAAATAAAAACTAATCATGCATAGTTCTTCCACAAGTAATTTCAAATTGGCTTGGCTTAACATTAAGTTACGTGGAGCCTGCATCACATTGGAATCAAAATGAGCATTTAACAAAATATGGCCAACATTTTGTATTGAAATAAGTTTATTTGCATAGTAAAGAACCGCTATAAGACCATCACAATCTGTGGTCTTAACAGCAGAATGGTCATCTATAGGGACAGTTTTCTTCTTAAATTAAACATTTCGGGAATTAAAAAATAAGGGACCTTAATCAGTTATTTCCCGTTGTATACTTTTCAAATAGGTAGGTCCAATTAGTTGGATTACAATGTACTCGAATTTTACCCTTACTTTTTCAATGTCAATTTGCCAAAATTAATCTAAAATAATTTTTTTGTAAATTATTTACTTTATTTAAGATTCAAGCTAAGTATTTTTTGGGTAAAGAACTATATAAATTACATCACTTCTGTAAATATCTTCATTAACAGGAAAGACATTAGATGAAATATTTTGTTATCCTTACATATGAATTAAATGATAAAATCCGAAGATTCCAACTGTAAGGACCTACTAACCAATTGGATTGCTTTAGATTTTATCAGGGAAATTTAACTGACTGAAGTCCCTAATTGTCAAAATTTGCATGATTGCAGCAACCAAGATGATATTCATAGCAGAACTTTAACTGATATTTACAAAGATAGCACCGTACGTAAAAATGAATCATATGCTATTCTACCAGTCATGTTGGCATCATACTCTGTAAGAATCAAATAAAATTCTTCATTCGTAAAAGTCACAGAACAATCCTTCAAGACTTTCCTGAAATCTCGGACAGTAACAAGACCTCTATGTCCGGGGTCCAGCTTTTTGAACGCTCTTCTTACAACTTTGTGATTTTGTCTCAACTGAAATGAAGCAACAGAGTTTTAAATTGGTGAGTAGTTCAGTGATTCAGAGCAAAGCTATGGTGCTTTTCACAAAAATTCTAAGGAAAAAATCTTCGTAAGTCAAAAGCAATAAATCTTAATAATACGCTCATATTTTGGCTTATTAATTCTAAATGTTATAGAATTATGTAGAATTGTGTATACCTTTTGTATATCATATCATAGTTATGCTTATTATCCGTCTGACTTTGAAGTGCTAATTATATGAAACTGACTTATATCTACAAGTAATTAAAGAAGGATGTATACTTAAATTTTGCATCTAACTTCTGACGGAGCATTAATTAAAATAGTAAATAATTGCACCTAAATTTAATGATTTATCATTTCTGGTTGAGTAAAAAGACAAAAACATAGAGTGGAGTTTGCAATTAAAATTTTCGCTAAAACTCTAAATTGATGACAATTATACCAATTTTAAAGTATTCTTTAGAATGTTAAAAGTACAAAATTCCTATTGTGAATGTATGTAAAGAAATAAATTCCACTCATGATTTGTGCGAACATGACACATTCCTGTCTAAATCTGAAATTTTGTGCATAATTAGTATTTCTAAAATTCCAATTAATTGCATTGTTAATACACATTTATCTTTAATGGTTATAATAAATTATTAAGTGAACAAACTACCTGCACATACATACAATGTGTTATGAACATATTCTATTGTGAGTACAATTAAATGGTATATTTACATGACAAAATTTCACAATTTGTTAAAATTCTAAATTCCATAAATTTAACAGTTTTGCACAGGACTTAAAAAGTACCAGCTTTCCTCACTTAACAAGTATATTGATGGCTATGTTCCAATGGCCATCGAGGTATATACTCGTATTGTAAGATTTTAGTGACTGGATTAGTCTGGATTACCTGCCCCTTAAACCACTATCGTTTTCATATAATTGCAACGCTCTGTATATAAAAGCAAGGATACAAACATACAACGTCAGTGGTGCATACATTAACTCTGCAGGCTATCAAAAATTAAGATATCCGTATTTATATACAGGGATAATCAAACAAATGTTGAGTATTTAAATCAGCGGGGTTAATGTCTTTGCATTGTAATTTCACGTCCTTGTATTGTCTTATGGTATTTTGTAGTTCAGCAAAGTGAAAGCACAATGGCCATAACAGGACACACTATATAAAGCTAAAGCCAGCATACATATGAACATGGAGCGATTGCAGGCCTAATCTTTTGCGACTTTTGCTTGATCCAGCTATTCTGGGAAAGTGTCAAAGCCATTTTACAATGTAAGTGAAGCGTTATGCTCTATATATTTATTTTGCTCAAATGACAACCTTCGATGATATTTGACTTACATTTTACTGTATGCTGAAAAAGGGATGTTTCATAATAAAATAAAAAAATCTTATATTTAAACAATGTTTAATGATTTAAAAAACATTCCTGTCAAAAGGGACCAGCACCGTCCAAAATCAAAATACGATATGTTAACACAAACATGTCTAAAATTTCTACATTTTAAATAATGATTTGATGAAAACCCATTTCTGTCAAAGCTATGTGGCCAACACCGTACAAAACCATTCATATGCTTTATTTACATAATGAATTTTATAGTGTCTTTGATGCAGAACTATTCTGTCACCATTTGCTTTCCACGACACTTAGGTTTGCAATAAACGAAGCTCTTATTCTTCAATACAGCAATAATTTACTATAATCATAATTTTTTTGTGTTACACTTAAACAAAGTTTAAAACCCACAAACTATTGTATCCCTGAATATGATTGGTTGTGATGGAACTAAATTTTTTGAAATCAACCCATCAAATAGCTTGTTACAAATTGTTCAAACTCTAGCATAACAAAGTGCAAATATTTCACCACACAAACACAGCGATAGCATTGTTCCAATAATCATTACCATTATCATAAACACCATAACCAAGAAATAAAATATAACTAGTTAATTTACATGTACAATGTATATAATGTTTCTGCTTAGCCAAAAGCATTCAATTTTCACACCGATTGGTTTGCTCAGGATATTTACAAACGTATATTAAGGAACGGTTGTTCATTGATAGTATTTGTAGACAGCACATAAAACTCACAGCTATCTAAAAATCTATTGAAATAAATATGCCTAGCATAATAAATTCCATTCTCGTACCCAGAGTTGCTTAATTCAAGATTGAGAATACGAAAATAAATAAATTTTAGCTTAAAAAGTTTGTTTGTTATTGGGTTTCACTCCGTAGCAACACATTGTATAGGTCATATAACGGCGGTCAGTCAACCTACATACTCCTCCTGGAAAGGCTAAATCTCTGGATTTAGCTGTTAACCAACTACTAAGCGCATACTTTCGTCGGTGACTGACAACTGCCCTACATAATTAAAAAGGTAAACTCGCCAAATTTCTATCTTAATTAGTTGTCCCTAAAACACAGATTGTTTACACAAATGTTAGCCAACATCATTACATTTTGAAATTAGCAAATCACATCAAAATAATGCGTATATATGTATGTATTATAAGAAAGACATTTACACAGTCGTGGGCTTGGTTTGCAAAGCGACATATGCCAATTTTACAACAAGGTACTCGCACAACATTATATGATATATCTGTCAATACTGATTGCTCTGGTTTAGAATGCTCTGATTACCCGTAGTAGGAACAGACTTGTCCAGTAATGCACTTCTCGAAAAAGTGTGTAAAATGTGCGTTTTTAAACTGCAAATACCACTGCTTTTAATAGTCAGTAAAGGCTGTATGCAATGCCAATGTCATTGCATTTTGTACGCAGTAAAATGCGCATTTAATACACATTCGAGTGCATAAAATACATTTGTTTTATGGCCAATAAACTTGTGAAGTCACACTATTAGTGGTGTTGATGAACTCCCAATGTTTAATTAGGTCAGTGGATTGGAGTTTCGTGAAGCTTTTGCTAAATTAGATTACTTGACCAAATATGTTGCCAAACACAAGAATGGTATTCTTTTAAAAAATATATGTGCATGCAAACCAAGCGCCCCAAGTGTAAAACACGACCACACATGAAACAAACACAGCATATTAGGTATTGTCTTTAAACTTACTCATAGATGAATTTATAGTCAACATTGAAAATATTATTCCTCCTAAATAAGTGGAAAAATAAATACAATTAAAACAATGTATTTTTGAACACTCTCTAAAGAATTAAACATAAAACCTGAGTGATCAAACAATGAAATAACTGTCAACTAGCTAGCTACGTATTTTAAATTTATAGCACATGTTTACTCCATTCAAAAGGGAGTAAGTAACGTGTCCGATTGCGAATATATGGATCATGGGCTTGAACGCCCTGTATAACTTAAATACATTCTAGAAGTTCGTGTACGAAATATTTTCAATGATGTTTATCTCCAACCAGTATTGACCAAAGACAATCATTTCTTATCCACGACTTTACGCCTCTGAGAGCAAGTAATTTGATCTGTAAGCTTAGTAACTAAACTTTTGCTCAAAATGTCAACAGATAGACATTTAAGCTACATGAATAATAAACAGTAAAATTAAATCAAATTTGGTTAAAAAAATGAAAGATTCTGAAGAAAAATCACAAATCTAAGGAAAAGGATTATTAGGCATTCATTTTAACCACATGTCATTCTAAGGAAGCCATTTTTGTTTTTAAAAGGGAAGTGTGACATGTGTTTAAATGGAATACCATTATTTTTTGGTAAACAAATATCTATACCTGTGTTTGAAGTTGTTGAGAGAATTTATGATGAACTTGTCCTACTTTCTGACCTTTATTTTGTCTTTGTGCATAACATTTCATAAATTGTAGATAATTGAATCTGAAATAAAAAAATTATGTCACTATAGTACATTATACACGAATATCGCGATGAGTATTGTTGACATCGCATGGTATTATTAAATTTCATTCAACTGTCAGTGGTACATGCATTAACCTTGCTGATTTAAATACTCACTACAGTACTTCTGTACTCACTATCAATACAAATTATATTATTTCTTTAAAACCCGGGTCGATAGCGCAGTTGGTAGCGCGCCGGGATTTGGATACTCGTGCCCGAGGGGGTGCGGGTTCGAATCCCACCCAGGGAGGTTATACCCTTCCTTGAAAATTTGACAATAATGTCGATTTTCCTCCATTGATTAGATAATATGGAGAAGTTTCCGGTCTTGTGGTAGGGTAGGTGAGTACTGGTTATAGACAATGGTCCAGGAAAGCTAGGTTAGGTGCGCTGGACGCCGTGAAATGACCTAAATTGTGTTGATACGGCGTTAACTCCAATAAATAAAATAAAATAAATAAATTATTTCTTTAAAGTTATTTGTATCTATGTATAGAGGTTAATGAACAAATATGGAGTATTAGAATGAATATCTATCGTTGCCGTTTATATTCAATATAATAAACACAGATGGTTGGCAATTGGTCACTATCCATCAAAACATCATATAGGGCCATCTCGTATATATATACATGTATCATATTTGGTTAAAGGCCATGCAAACCACCTTAGATAGAAACACAGTATATTAACTTACCTTCCATTTTTCTGTGTATCAAACCTCTTACATAGTTCAGCTTTCTCGTCTTCATCTAAACCAAACTGCATACTTGCCATAATTTCCTGAAAGTTTAAATATACATTTATAATATGTAAACAGTATCCTAAAGAAGTTCTGGGAAGATAAACCGTTTCAAATTTACCAGAGACGTCGATATGTTATCTATGTCTCTGAATTTACCCATAAAAACAGAGGAACATCTGGTCAAATTCGAAATTCAACATTAATTAGTTTATCAACATGTAATTAAAAACATTCGCCCTAATGCATTAGGCTTCTGGCCATGAAGATATATGAATAAATACATAGTTACAAAAAACTATAACTAAAGAGCTTCAATACATATAGCGTAAGTGAAGTGAATCATTCATTGCAAAATAAGATGAAAAAAAAACCCACATTATGTTAAAAAAAGGCGGCTTATAAAGTTTTGGAAGTTAGAACGAACTAACAAAGAAGATACAACATTAAAAGACTCCAACGATGAATCAAACTAATGTGTTAAACACGAATAAACAATTTCAATCGTATTATAAAAGCAATTAGAAATTAATTCTACATACTTTCATTTCTGTCATAGGTATAGAAGCACAACCATTTCTGTCTATATATTTGAACACTGACTTTAAACCATCCCAATTATTTATCACCTGAAAAGAAAGGAACATCAGAAAATTTATTATTGACGTATTTACTAACATGGCAACCCGCCCATTTCTTTCTGAGAGCATCTTCTAATCAATTGATGAAATGGTCATTGATAATTTCAAACAAAACATTTTCTTAAACAAAGTTGATCAGTACAGTCACAAAGAGTTTATGATAATTATCGAGTCTGCTTCGTGACTCCCAGTACTTAGCTTGTAGGATTAAGGTTCTTGCTCAAACTAAACACTAAAGTAAGTCAATATATGATAACTAGCCAGGGACCTTAAATTACAGGTAATTGCTGCAATAACATATCTATATATTTGTTCAAGCCTTTACACTTACATCAGAGCGTATTTTAACCAATAAGGATTTAGTTCTAACACTTTGTAGTGAATCAACAGAGGCACGGGAAGCTGGTGTCCCAGGAAACGATACACGCGATATGGCAGTTGATGCAGTCAGTGTTCTTGGCGTAGTACTTGGTTGTGGGAACTGGTCAACAGTAGAAGTTGGTACCCATTCTTCGTTCTTCTCACGTGCTTTCATTCTAGCAACATAATCTCTCTGCATTTGCTCTTGTCTTCTTTCTCGTTGTATACGTCGAGCTGTTTCTACAAGTTCCGTCGTATCTTCTGGAGAAATATAATAGTACAAATTGAATTAGATAAAAATATTGACTGATATTATAAATTATACGAGATATGTCCTCGTATTAAATAGGTAATTTGCTTCATTGAAGGCGACACATTAATGTTTAATAAATGCAAGGTATGTGCGAACGGCGCAACCACTCTTACACGTACATTTTTTGGTTATGCTGAAGTTAATTGTATTGCAATTTGTTGGTTTTACCGTCATTACTGTATGTTACTTTTATAAAAAAAAGCTCAAAAACGGCTGAATATCATCAATGTAATCTTATTGCTGATTAATTGAAAACAATAAATGTCTGGGAACCACAATATAAATGACATGTGTTGACCCTGCTTTGTTTATTCCCAGTATTAATGTGCATGACATATGACTTTTTCACACTGTGATATTCACCATTTGTATACCTTGTGGCATGTCATTGAAAATAAAATAAATTATTAAGTTGCTGTAAAACAGTAAAAGAAAACAATTTGAAATGAATTCATTCTTATAACAATTGGAAGACAATTCACCAAGGCATACATTGTTTACTTAAACGATTCTGAAAACATACCAGGATAAGCAACAGTCAAACCACACAGACCAGCCACATAGCAAGGAGGATGATTTTTAGATTTTAATCTTTCGTTATTAAAAGGACGCCACAACCAAAGAAAAAACATTGAAATGGACAGTGGCACAATAATTGCCACTTGGGGTGTTAAACCATGTTCTAGGGTGCACCAACCTCAGCACTGTCCTCAACAGATTAAAGATAGTTTTCATTGCCCATAACCAATATCACAGCAAACAAAACATATGTTTCAAACCAAATTATGCACATAGACTTAATAAATAAACAATTAGTTACCATAAAGTTTGCTCAGTTGTAGGTCACAAGCATAATAAAGCGTGCGTTATTTATGCAAAAGCTATAGATTACCTGTTTATCAATAAACACACATTTCCACATATTTTTGACAAAATTGAAAAAAGGCTTTCGATGCACATGAAACACTGTTTGCACGACATAAGACAGGAAACTTTTGTCCGGCTAGAAAATTAGCCTGGAATTTTGTCTACTCTGTTGATTAAGCAAGATCCTTTTGACAACCCTTGATAAACAACGTCTAACTTTTCGATTGTGCTTTTTCATAATACATTCTTAACCAACTAGTTTTAAATGAACAAGAATATTTTGTATCACATAAACTAAAGGCATAACAAACATTTCACCAAACAAGTCCCAACAAAACCCCACAACAACATAAAAGCAAAACATAAATCACTCTGTGTTGTTGGCATGGTTACCTGAAGGATCATACCAAATTTGTTCTGCTTCATCAACGTTAAACATATTCTCTGTAAAAATAGGTATTTCAATAAATCTAGTATACGAAGACAATAGGACATGAGACCCACATATTTCAACTAACATTTATGTTTAATTGCCAATATAACGTCTTTGTTTGAATAAGAGCGACATGATGAGCAATGGTAGAACAAATTGGCATTGTCATTAAAACTCTAGACCTGTTTATCAAACATTATGATATAGTCTGGTATTCTATCTTATATTGTTTTAGAATGGCATTCCATTACTGTGTTAAAATCTCGTCACTACAGGCATTTGTTAACCATTGCTGCATGCCTTACAAACATTTAACCAATAAAGCTAAGTAAATTTACCCTCAATGATGACATATATGGTAATTCTTTTTTACTCAAACATTGAAAATACTCGAGTATAGTATACAGTTTTCTAGTAAGATTAAATCTCTCTATTCAGTCATATGCGGACGGCATGGTTTAAATCCATCAATGGCACTGTTACAGTATACGTATATTGTCTTAGGTGGATCAATACCATGTCGGCCACCTTTGTACTTAGCTATGACAAGGGTCAGACAATCAACACTCTCTTCAGTTGATGAATAAATTTGAAGCTATATATATGAATACAAAATGTTTTTACCAAAAATAACTGTTTCTTTTTCCTCAGGTGGTATTGTGTAATTGATAAAATGTTGAATTAGTGTTGCATAGCTAAACATTCCATCAGTTGATATATTAAATGTTGCCCAAATCTTGTCGAGCTCTTTTGGATGTAAGGCAAAACCGCTCCTGAAAAATATTGTACATTTTTGTATACTGTAAATCGATAGTTTAAATATATCAATAAATATACAGTTTCCTTCTCAAATTACGCAATTGGAACTTAGAACTCGTCAAAAATGCTTTTGCAATTACTGAGGCGTGAGGCGTTTTTGAAGATCTTTTCAGTTATGATTATAATGAAAATACTTACATTTTTGATAAAGCTCCAAATTGCCATTTACTCATACGACCAGTCATTTTTCTGTCCATTGCTTTAAAATGCTGAAAATTAATAATTAATAAGACAAAAGTTCATTAAGTTGGCATAAGCTGTTGAAATTATTGTTATTCTAAGTGAAATATAATTATTGCATGTTCAAATTACAAGAAGGGTCCACTGTCAGGGCAAACACAATCGATGTTATTATCAGCAGAATGTTCTTCATAAAGAGATATTTTCTTCGCTTTGGGACTATAAAAACGACAAAAATTTACATGATTTTGCAATAACCAAACTTAATAAAGGAACGTTGCTGCAATATCAGTAAACAGTAGATCATTTAACAAACTCTGTATCTTTATTTGTAACAAAAATAGATTAATCAATGAAACAGTAAAAGAAACAACATGACTGTGAAAAGAAAAGTGTCAGCTGTTAGGTTTTACCTAGGTATACTTTAGTGGAGGACCACATCTACTAAGTTTTCTTTACTGACTTTGAATTCACCAATACTAATTGAATCAATTCAATGTCGCGCACTACAGTTCTAGTTAGTGTATTATATATACATATATAAGTAAAACTACTCACTTTATCAAATGTATGGAATCTATTTCTGAACAAATTGTCTAGACCAGATCTTATCTGAAATAGTGTATAAGTAAAGTAAATATGCTTGAAATTTCTCAAACTTATCGTCAAGAATTCGAAGTCTTTGCCCTTTTATTAGGATATGGACATTGCAGTCAAGAGTTTAGTTTATAACAAGAATTTCATGTATTGCATGTATAAATGGACAACAGAATCAGACTGTTATAAGAAGCCTTACAAGGTAAACACGTAAAATTGAATCTGAATACAAGTTTAAATTAAAATACTTTCCAAATGTTTTGGCTGCGTAGCTGGGATAGAGCTGAGTGTTAAACACGCATTTACATGGAATACAAATGTTTTAGAAATAACACAATTTTTTATGTTTTATTTCTAGAATGAAGTAAAGCGGGTACAAGCTTAGATGAGCTAGTTATATACTAAGTGCTGATTAATTGTTATCTACCTGAATAAAACCAAAGTCGAAACGCGTAGTGGAATTTCAATTGGAGTTTGTTTTCTTTTTTCCAAAACAAATACTAAGTGCTGGAGTATAACACAAAAGACAATGAATTGTACTAAATCTGTTGTACGTCAATCGATGACAGACATTTAAAAAACAAACAAACAAAATGTGTTTTACAAACCTCTTGTACAGTTCGTATTGGGTTAGGATCATCTGAAGGCATCGGTGGAGGGGTCGCTGGTACTTCTATTTTAGATTTATGTTTTAATGTTTCAACTTGTGTTGGTGTAGGTATATCATTGACATTGACTTGTACCACTTGTATATTACCTTCTTGTTTAACATTCCATGAACCTGGACTGTAAGAAATTGTGGTTGAAATTTTGTTTTTATTATAAAACAATTTGTGAATACAATAACCCATACCTGTGGGTGAAAATTTTATTCGGGTTCCAAGTTTTGTTTTGGAAATAAGGCATTTTTGTTTTAGCAGAAAAATTTTCTGAAGTCTAAGGTTTTAAATTTAATTTTGATGATTCGATGAACAGTTTTTATACCAATATAATGTTTAAGGGGTATTACATTCTCAATGTGAACATTTCAAACAGGACAATCACAATGGATGGTCTTACATTAGAAATAGCAGAATGGTCTTGATATGTAGATTTGTTTCTTCAGAGTCCTCAAATTAAGCATTTAAGATTGAAAAATTGTCAAACACAAATCTAATTACTTTACTTGTTCATACTTTTGAGACCACTTTTTATGGACGATTACCAATACAAACAGGTTTTTGTGGGATTATTTTTATACTCTTGTTTTTTATGTAGCCTGATAAATAATTAAAACACTCACGGTATATCAAATAATTCAAGAAAACGTGTATATGGTATAAGACCGTCTTTATCTTCTCCAATGTCAGCCTTTAGTTGACTCCATTGTGACTCTGTCATAGTATAACCTAATCTCCTTTCTATACCAGATTTAAATTCATGTTTAGTTATAACACCAATGTTATACTTATCACATTGTCTGAAAAAAAAACCAGAATATATATATGATACAAATAGAGTAGCATAATAATAGACAAAGCGTTTGCTGCAATGTCTGATATTAACAAGGTAAGTAATCACTATAAAAAAACCGGGATTGTTGATTTCCTCAGAACAGAATATTTTTTATTGCAGAACACATTGATGTTCGTCGCCATTATAATAGTTTGGTGGTACACTCATATATGCATTATTTAGATATTATTAATTTCACTTTGATACAGTAAACAATCCGACTCAAAACGTTTCTTAACGCATGAATAGCCATATATATGATTTTTGTAGCTTTACTGATCCTGCATTTTCTACATTAGTTGCTTCGTACTTTGATTTAGTAACAGATAATAAAACTGGTAAAATATATAATTTTAAGAGACGCTGAAAGTCAAAGATTAACCTAAATAAACCGTGAAATTGACAGGAAAACTAACAGGTATATATTAACAGGCGGTATAATACATAGTACACTACTTACCTAAAATGAGCAATTAGTTTAATGAAATCTCCGTGGAAATGATCTATAAGTCTAGCTTCTATTGTTTCAGCTGTTAATTCTGTACTAGGTGAAGGTACGTCACCATGGAAACTGAAATATTGGGTTAAATTGTTTATGGACAAAACACATTTTACAATGTAACACTAACATGGTTCATACGTAAGACTGAATTACCCAAAAAACTTGCAAAATGTATTTCAGGAAGTTATTATGATTTTCATCTGGGTCACAAAGGTTACTGTAACATACGTTTGGTTTTGTATTTATACCATAATATGTAAGATCCTGCCATTAAGAGTTCCAAATATGTTCTATTTAAACAGCGAACCAATTTTGAAATAAATTCAAGTAAGTAAAACAAGTCTACACAGTTATGAAATTTTCTGTCATTTTGACATTTTTACAGCTAAAAAAAGATTGTCATAATTGGTACCAAGAACAAAATTGATTTCTCTAGTTCCACATGTATATACTATTTAACACTTAAGTGTAAAATCAAAGTATTTGTCATTTCTTTTTATGTGTTGAATGTTATTAAACAATATATACTTACGGATGTGATGTATCTGTTGCTATTCTTGCCATTAAACTATTCAATGATTTACTTTGATATTTGTTTAAAAATTCTCTATAATTTAATTGTCCTTTAATTGATCTGATAGCACATCTACAATAACAGATGAAATATTAGATATATACATGTACATTGTATTTTCTATGTATAAAACAGTGAATAAGTAGATGAGTATAAGTATTTCAACTAGAAAAGGTATATTGAACTTGCTTTCAGCTGCCTTTAATTTCAGTTGAGGTCAAAACTATATTATGACAAATCAAACGCTAACTCCTTATCAAATGTTCAGAACTTTGTCTAATCAATGATATAAGAACGAATTGCACAGAATATGCATTGTCCCTCATTTGAACAATCAAATCGTAGCTAATATTAATAATAATACTATTACTCCAATGATACTAACTGATTTTAGTTTTATTGTGAAATAAGCTTTTCTTAAAATTTAGATTAATAAGCCTCGAGTCCGCTTACTGATGCCTCAGTACTGAGCAAGTAAGATAAAGTTTCTTGCTCAAGGAAAACTGCGAATAAGGTTTTGGATGATTAGAGCCAACACGGAACTGGCTATCCAATGATTGCCAAGTCTAACGTTGTAATTACTCGCCCACGACCGCTTCATTGTTGCTTTTTCTTACTTCAATTAAAGTTCCTTTACATAATATCAATGAATTTGTTTCGAAATAAGAAAGAGTCACTTACTTTTTAAGGAAATGATCAAATTCTGACGGTGATATATTAAATCCAAATTCTAACAAAACTCTTCTGAAATCTATCTTTGATACATAACTATCATTTAAGAAATCAAATAATTGAAAAGCTGTCAACATGGCTTGATAAGATTCTTCGAACTGAAAAAAGAATAAAAAAGATGCATGGAAACAAGCGGCAAAGTTCCAATTTCAAGACCATCAAAATCGACGTCCCCAATAGTGGAATTGTCTCAATATAGCGACTTTTTCCCTCTGAAATTACGCATTTAGAATTTAAAAATCGTCAAAGTTCGAACGAGTTTGCTATAACCAAGGTTGTCTGTAGCTAGACTTTACTGTAGTTAGTAGATATGGTGTAAATGAATAAAAACTTTTACAGATTTCCAGATTACTCGTGTTATTTTTACATTAATTATGTCATGTAGGACAGCGAGAACTACACAAAACGAATTAAAAGGAATTAAAGATTTGGTTTCTGAAAATGTTAAAATCATTCATCAATAAGTTATGCTTTTTGTTTGCTTCCATGTTAAGAATTCAATCATGATATTGATGCAGACATTACCTAAATAACAAGTGACAATCGTGTATCCACAAAAGACAATCTTACAATCAAACTACAAGCAATGAATCCATAACCTTACCTTGAAATGAAGACAGTCTATTATATTTTCTAATTTTGGTGTTGTTTTCTGTGGCTTCTTAATTTCTATTTTCTTTTCTCCACTTTTATCTTCAGCTTTGCCATCTTTCTCGTCAGTTGCAGTAGGCAGAGTGATTTCAACTTTTTTAGCATCGGCGGTTTCTTTATTCGCATTAACCACAGGAACGTTCAGTTCCTCCGCGCCAGTTTTTTTCAATATTTTTTGAAGTTCAGTTGATGTATCCATACCATTTGTATGTCCTATTTCTGAGTGGGGTCTTTGTCGAGATTTACCGTACGCGGCCCCACGTGGTGTATAAGGGGCTGCCTGGCGTGGTTTACCATGAGGATCCAGACCACATATTTTAAAGAAATGCGAAGCTTGTAAAGCTCCAGTGCCTTCTTTATCATATCTGAAATATGATGTCGATTCATTAAAATTTTGATTTAGAACAAGATTTATAAGTGTCTGGGTTTTTCATTGTTGCTATTTCTGGTTTGTTTTCTGATTCTTTTTAATTCAATTGATATTGTAAAAGGGAAAAAAATGTTGAATAAAATAATCAGCTGAGGCAAAGTTGTGCAGTATCTTCAGTTGTTAAAATTTCGTGACATTTATTTCAAAGAAAGTATCTCCCTCTTGCTTGACTGTGTGGGAGGTCTGTGCTTTTGCACTGTTGTTGATCCTGATGCGTCGTCACACTTATTTTTATAGTGAAGAAACATACCAATAAGTCTTTGTTAGTATTGCTTTGAATACAAAATATAAGCAATTCAAATTTGTGAACTCAAGTTCAGCTAACTATGTAAAGTACTTCCTAATATCTAAACTTACCTTTGCCATAGTTTATTAAAATCTTCATCAGTCATGTATATTCCTAGAGTAGCATAGGCTTCACGTAGTTGTGGTGCTAGAATTAAACCACCAATCTCAAAACATGATTCTGGGAATACTTTATGTGCATCAAAATTTCTAGAATGAAAGAAGAGAGAATTAATATTACTGTCTCTTTGACAAGCACACCATTTGAACACTCGTCGCTGTAAGTCGGAATGCTTGTCGTCAAATTTCAAAAACGCATTTCATCAGAAATTCGAACAGTCGTTCACTAAATGTACTTTCTATAAATGGAGACGGAATCGTTTTAATATTTAATTTGTCTACAACATTTGGTTGTACAAATGCATTAGTTAACAAGTCCCTTCAAACATTTTCATAGTTTTGGACATTGTAATGAAAAAAACTACTACAACAATGGTTGGATTTAACGCCAGTGCAACACATTGTATCAGTCATATTACAGCGGTTAGTCAACCTACTTATCGCACCCAGAAAGACTAAATACCTGGATTAAGCAATTAGTCAGTTAATAGACACACACATACTTCAGTGACTGACAACTGCCTCACATTATTTAGAATCAGTGGTAGAACAATATTAGGTCAAAATAAACACAAATTGTTTCTTACTTGGATTTACATTTCTCTTTAAATATTGCATCAGAGAATGGCATAGATGTATATGGATCATGTACTCGTAGATCAGACCTTCTAAGATAGGTTTCTGGGTAACTGGACACTGATGACGTCATACTTGACGTTTGTAAGGCACTGACCCAATTCTTCTTATCCTGTAAGAGATTAATGTAAAAAATATGATACTTGACATTTATGTCAAGAAAATCAATTAAAATGCAAAATGATCGTATATATCCAACTGCAATTCCATAGCCGAAGGCAAACAAATATAGACAATTGCAAGTACCTAAAATTTAAATTGAATAATAAGCCTCTGTGTTACTCACTGTAGGTTAGACAATATTATACGAAATATTGTTAAATTCTATTCCATTGACATTTGCTCTCGACATTAACCACACTAATGTAAATAGTCACTTGACGATAGTGAATACATATATTGTAGTAAGTATTTAAATCAGCAGGGTAAATGTATGTGCCGCTGACAGTTGAAGAATTTTACCACAGGTTAAGTTACGAAATAAAGTGTTTCGCTCTTTCATTTTTTACCAATATTATTGTTAAAAATAGCTTGATACATTCGTCGGTGATAATTTATAGTTTTTTTATTTACCTCGGTTTCTTTGAAATAGTTTACAAATGTTTCAAATGAAATTGGTGTTTTCCCTTCAAGATGCATTCTGAAAAAAAATGTTATAAGTGAAGTCTTAATGAACTGCTTGATACAATGAGCAATTTATAAGTACTATTTTCTAGAGAAAGCATTATTATTACATTACGACTTCATTGGTAGCGCAAAAGTCAAGGTAACGAAATTTCGAGATAAAAATCACAATGAAAGTTTAATATTTAAATGACATACGATTAAAAGTAGCGAAAACGGGACGTTTGGAGATAAAGAAAATTTGATAAAAAAAATCGAGAAAACGTTCAATTGACATACATAGACAAAGTAGAGAGAAAATCTGGTTTTTGGATTTGATTCAGAGTCAAAGAACATTCCAGACATTCGAGATATGCAAAATCGAGGTATGCAAATTCGAGATATGTAAATTTGAGATATGCAAATTCGAGAAAAAGAAAAAATGTAATTACATATGTATACAAGAATGAGGAATACTTACGTTCTAAGTAGTTTAGTATATTGATCTGGTGTGATATAACCACATAATGTATATAATATTCTTTGTAATGCTTCCCTGGAAATAGTGAGAAATTGATCATTTATTTAAACATCGTGTATATGGAGAGGGTATAATATGTTTAAAATGTTTTATTCAGTCAGTCAGAGAATGGGGTCAATTGCAGCACTTGTAATTATCCATAATGAGTTCATTCCTTTAATATTTGCGTTTATTTCGGAGTTTTCTGATTATTGTGGATGTAACAATTTGACATTTAAGTATTTAAATTTCTAATAATTTAATAATACTGTACTTGTAAACAAACATATAAAATTTTGTCCCAGATACAGATTCGATGGGCAAATGCTTAAATAATCTGCAAGTATTTCATTCTTTATAGACACATTTGAACTTCACCATCGGCTTGGTTCCATATATATGGTCCAATATAGCTCTATATGATACTAGTATGATATATTCTTACCTCGAGACACAACCTTTTCCTGTAGGATCATTGGCTTTAAATAAATGTCTGATACCATAGTAACCAGTACCAAACTTTTCTCGTATGAGATCAATTAGCTAAAATAAATAGAATAAAAAAGAAACCATCAAACATGGTGACATATTGTTATGGCAGGCAAAACTCTTCTCAGATATTTCCTTGTATTGAATGAATAAGTTAAGTTGCAATACGCGAAGTTAGCGATGTGAAGAGTTTGTCAGAAGGCATACTATTAAACAAAATAAGAAAATCGTATGAATATATCATAATGAAATCCTTGAACGGTCTATTCCAACAACAGTCACCATCCTATCACGAACATCAGTGTTGATGGTCTTAAAAGCGGCATAGTTTCAATATAATAACGATTGTCTTCATAAACTAAGCATTTAAAAGTTTCACTGTTAGGACCGTTGATGGTCTTTATAAGGAAATGGTCCTTATAAAAACTTTTTTCTTCTCCTCAAATTAAGCATTTGGAATTAAAAATCGTCAAAGAAATCGCATGATTTTGCAATAAACCAGGTGGTCTTTATAGCGGAAACTTTACTGTACATTACAGCATTGGCTAATTAGCTAATTTCCATCCAAGAGCGGACGTGGTCGAGTGGTTACGACGTTGGACTGGTGATCATTGGATAGCCAGGTCTACATTAGTTCGGATCCAATCCAAAACCTAACCCGTTGTTTCTTTGAGAGAAAAAAACTTTATCCTACTAGCTCAGAACTGGGGGACCAGGAAGTGGACTCGAAAGTGATAAATATAAGTTGTATGAAATTGTTTCACAATCGAGCTAAAATAAATGAGTATAACAATAACTATCCAGATTACTATAATTGTGTTTGGTATTAAAACTTGATAGACCTTACCTCTTGTGTGTTACGTGGTTGATAATTGTATTCTTTACTTTTAATGAATGGTTTCCCTGGACCTTTCAAAAACTCTGTAATAAACATATACATAGAAATCTTTTGATATGATAACAAATACCCACAATCACAGGCGGCCGGAGCGGTCATAAAGCAAAAACACTTAATATACTGTATATAATATACTTGCTTCGGGACCGTGCTGGACGCCTGTGCCGACAAATTAACCTTATCTTTAAAATATTTTCGAAAATGTTTCAATACATAGATTACTTTTAATATGATTCTCCAAATTTCAGAATATAACAAAACATTTCATACTACTTTGTAAATAGTTCAGCGGAATGCATCATTTTTGAAACATCAGCAAAATCATAAAACACTTTATAACATATTTAAATTTGTAATTTACTATATAACATGGAATTCACTGTACTCATTATAAAATTAAACTTATTCAACTTAATAGCTCAGTTAGTTATATTACCTTTGTGATCTTTTTAATTGAAAATCTAAGTAAAATGAATTAAAATTTCAATGGTAATTTTTTAAAGTAATTTAAATATGGTAAACATGGTAAACAATATTTTGATTTATATTCGCACACAACACTTTATTACCAGCATATTAAAATGGAAAATATATATAGCAATAACTCAATCAACATATGTATAAACATTTCAAAATATATGGAACGCCAAATCTGCATTAAAGTATACATTCTATCAAGATTTCAATCACATTTAAAGGATTTTGACTCTGGGCTTAGGATAAAGAAAGAATCGAATTTACACAGGCGTAAATGCAGTCAACTGGCTCAAATGTATCTTTCATTTTCTGTGCCCGTTTGATATCAAGTACAGAGTTTAAAACGAAACCGTTTTAAAGATTATTAAATGCAGACATGGCGTTCCATAGTTCAAGATAGCCACTTCATGCACATATTTTCTTTCACCAAACACCCATACAATACGTGAACATAACCCTACACCAAACACCCAAGTGAACAATACAGACACGTGATGTATTAGCAACACAATCGTGTGACTGAAAGACAACATAAACAATAAACTAATTAAAGGGTACAATTTCGTCAATTTTGCTAAACTTTCAATTTCAAATTAGGCCACTTTTAAAACTTTATATAGCTCCAAAATGTGTGGCTATTACTGCATTTTCAACATTTGAGCTAGCTATAATTAAATTCTATTCATCTGACAGTTGCAAATACATGAATTCCGCTGAGTTAAATAACTATCGAGCGTTAGAACAAAATTGCTCATGTAAATATTTAAATCAACGGAGTTAATGTATGCGCCATTGACAGTTAAATAAAATTGAACAATAGCAACAGTGGTGGCAACAGGTTTTTAATTACATTGATATTAGAGTACACGGCATCAGACACATAAATTATAAGTCACGTGACAATTAGATACACAACCACGTGATCTCAAGGTTAGTCACGTGACAATTAGATACACAATCACGTGATCTCAACCTTCTTGTTCTTCAATGCTTGGAAGCGGTGGTAATTTCGGTATTTGTCCGACCAAGGGGAATTTATCCACTCTACATGGAATTTGTGTAGTGTCCGGACCCGATGGATGAATTTCTGGCAGCAGTCCCTCGAAAGGTTTCTCTTTGTATATGAAGGGAGGTGAGATGTCGACAGCTAGTGAAACATAAAAATGTTATTTACAGAATATATTTTTATGTACATTGTTAAATTTCTAATGTCCTGCACTTTCATATATACAACCTTTTATTCTTAAAGGATAGCGGATTAAGGCCCATGTGGGATGAAAACATCTTAATTTGCTTTGTAAGTAAGGAAATCATTTGCATTTTAAAGTCTGGTAGTTCTTACACTTTCTATGACGTCATGTGCTATGGGATGAAATAATAACTCATTACTTGTTGTTGTTGCCGTTGATGCATTATTTTGATGCACACTCACTACATTTTTACTAAACCTCACTTACTCACTTACTCACACCGAGGAGTTCCAATTGGACCATTATTTGTAAAAATGTTAATTTTAAAAATTAATTCTTCGTAAAAACTGTGCCAGAGTGGAACAAATTAAGTGACGATATTGTGAACTCTAAGTTAATAGAACAGTTTAAAAACAACATCACGGTTACAAGTGTTTAATGTGCACCTCCCCGTCGAGTTAAGGCCAGAATTGGTCACTATCGACGTTATTGTTTAGATTCAGAGGACCAACTCTTGCCGAAACAGCAAGTACATTTGCACTCTAATTTTGTGATTCACGATGTATTAAAAACAAATTCTTACATAAGTAAGGTTTTATGGTTTTCACTAAAACTATAAAAGTGTTTGCTTTAAAGGGCAATTAATTTTCTTACCTGATGTTCTAAATTGATAACTTGTAAAAGCCGACATACTTTTGGTCATAAACGTGTTTTGGAATTTTGACCCATTGTATACGAACGTATAATATTATATTTTAATATGCAATAAAGTTATTGCCCAATAAAAATTCATGTGAACAAGTATTATATATATATTAACAATTGAAATAATTTTATAACGATGACAAGCAGTTAAAATTGTAAAAAATGTCAACAACATTTGGTTACATCATAGGCGTTATGTCACCATGACCCCTTATATAAAAAGGGCCCATAGTCACGTGATCTACAATAATAGATTATAAGGTAAACAAAGTTTGTTTTCATCGTTTTCGTTTTCTACACAAATATTTGCATAACATAAATCAGCGCACAATATAGAACAGAACAGAACAGAACAGAACAAAACAGAACATTAAATTTATAAATAAGGATTTAAATGTTCAGTACGACATCTCTTGTACATCACCTACTGGGAAGGACTGAAATATGTTGCTGTTCAGAGGTTATTGCTCTACAGAAGTTATATACAATTAAAATT
Source organism: Mactra quadrangularis (assembly GCA_025267735.1). NCBI lineage: Eukaryota > Metazoa > Mollusca > Bivalvia > Venerida > Mactridae > Mactra > Mactra quadrangularis. The sequence goes on along the minus strand of CM046309.1, from coordinate 60,534,265 downwards.
ACAATTAAAAGCTGTTGTTGCGCAGAGGTTTTGTTCTTTAGAGGGTCGCTCTGCAGAGGTTATACTGTAACTACCTCATTTCTTTCCCCGAAAAATTGATATTGTGAGTTTGGATTAATAACTCATAATCTTCCGCACAAAAAACAGTTCAAACAATAAATTAGACCTTGTGAACAATAACAACTCACATGCTAATGTGACAATATCGGACGGAGAAATGTAATAGTTATTTTACACATAATGACCTGAAATTCTTTTACTGACTAACTTGGTTAAATATCTCTATGTAATTTTTCCCTCTTTTGAATGTTTATACTATATAATATGTTTTCATGTCGCATGTAATTGTATATATATATGTATATTGTATTTATTTGGGTGATAAGTATTGCTCAAGCCCTGAAATAAAGTATCTGTTCTGTTCTGTTCTGTTCTGTTTACACAAAATTTGATTTTTTGCCATTTCTGTGTGTTGCAAAAATTTGACGTAATAAGATTTTTTTACATTATTGATAACATTCAGTTTATCCACTGTTCTTGTTTCTTAGCTGTTTGTGACTTTTGCATCAATTGTCAAAAACAAGCATTTGATTACACTCTAAAACCACGTGACTATATGCTCTAAATCTGAATGTTGCTTAATTCTAGCAAAGACACAATCTAAAACAAATATGGCTACACTTAAACTGTCCTACTGTGTTCATAACCCAATTGTTTTGTCGAACCTACAAATTCAAACAAATGCTACGCAATGCTATTGACAGTGCTATTCTAGCAAAAATTATCACGCGCTTTAATTAAAAAATGATGTTTCTGACCTGATTTTCGTGGCGTCATAGGGCGACTTTCACTTGCTGATAAATTGTAAAAAAAACTTTTGGAGTTATTTACGTATTATTGTAAAGCTTGTGCAAAATGATCCGAGAAAGGGGTAGAAATTTAAATATCATTCACCTTTTTTAAACCAGTAAACCACAGTGTAACTGAAGCGTGTAATATAGGCCTATATCCCTGGTCAAGTTGTACAAGCTATTTATTCGTTCAAACAAAGTTTCATTTTTTTTTCGTATACATATATTCTCCCCCAAGCTGCTCGTTTCTAGATTTCAAGTTAAATATCGCCTTTTATACAGCTCTTAACATTGTATAGAAAAATTTTGGAACGACCAAAACAGAATTTTTCTAATGACAATTTTATTACAAATTTATATACATTTGTAAAAAATGGAGATTGTATGTATAAAAAACCTACCACGTTAGTAACAATATAAATGACTTTATTGCGTTTTTTTTGAGACTATTATTTTACATTTTTCACAATCTATAGGTCAGTCTGTCTTAAAAATAAATATATAAGTTCTCTCAACACAATTACAGACGCTGACGGTAAATTTTATAATATCAAAAAGTAACCAAAAAATCAGTGAGCGAGTGGCTTTATAGATAGGCCTACTACCACAATTAAGTAAGATTTTACGACAGTTTGGTATCATACTTTGAAATCTTTATTATTCCATCCTGGCTTCATAAACTTTGACCTAACCTGGTAACCGTAATATTTTTATAGTTGTTTAATTGTTTACGACGTTCACAAATAGATCTAAAATATTCATTTTTAATTGTACCCCCAACTTTTGGCTATTTATGGCATTTTAGGAGTAAAATGGTTTTATATAAGTACGTGTTATATTTTACACAAGCGACCGACTTTGTTCTTAAAAATATTTCGCTAGCATCTAATAGTTTCGCATACTTATGTTTAATCAGATTTCGTTTAAGATTGTACGACTTGCAAATTTAACGAAGAATTCCCGTAATACAGAAACTATGTTTATGACTTTAGAAAATTCACAGAAAACTAGTTTCAACTAGTAACACGAAAATGTAAATTTTCCTCCATTAATAAGGTATTATGTAAAATTTGGAGAAGATGCTAGCCTTGTGAAAGGGTAAAAAGAGTACTGGTAATAAGTTATGGTCCAGGAAAGCTATGTTAGGTGGATGCCCTGTCGTAGATTGACCTTAATTCATGTTGACATGACATTAAACTCATTAAACAAGTAAACAATGATCTTCAGTGTTCACATACTGAAGAAAAGTCAACTTTATCTATACTGCCACGCAAAAAAACTATACACTCAATAAAAGACAAATTTCACATACAAAGTTAAATTCAATGTAGGTATGTTTGGTATCATTCTTCAGCAAAACCTATTTGCCACATATCTATGTAAATTTAATAAAATTTCAGTTAATATCTTAAGCAAAAGTAACGATGAAAGAAAAATTGCGAAAAGTAAAAGTTGCAGACGTTCTTTGTTTTTCTTTGTTTGTATTAACTTAGGAAACTAGTTTAATAATCCCATCAACGTCATTAGAAGTTACGACAGGTCTATGCGTTTACGATTGCTTGCCGTAATCCGTAGACGTGATGGACATAACAGATATTGATGTAAAATCACATTATTAAACTGTTGTGAATTGTATGTGAAATTTGTTCTTTTACTGAGTGTTTAGTTTTTTGCGTGTCAATATACTATAGAGAAATATCAAAGGACATTTTTCACAATGAAAACACGCAACTCTGGCACGTATTTTTCACGTAAATTAGCCGGGAATCTTGACTGATCTCATAATCAGCAAGTTTCACCGGAAGTCAGCTATATATTTTCGACTTTGAAAAGAAGATTTACCGCGTGTTGTCATGACGTCATTTCCGGAGATTTACCGCTTTGAGTAAACTCTTTTTAATTGGTTTACATGTAAGGCATAATTAATATCATATTATCATGCTACATGCCGACCATCTTTATACTGTTTGTAGTTATTTCTATGTTGTAAGTATTGTTTTGTTCGGTTTAGACTGGTATGATAGCAGAGACACTGATAACAATATTTATATGTCAATAAGGGTCCTGCCACATTTCCCCTAAAACTAAAATGATCGCTGCTATACTCATTCTCATACCCAGAGGTTTCAAGATTCTAGATACTAGCTCGAGAATTTTGATAGCCTCTGGGTAGGAGAATGTGCTTTACTGCCATTGGAAGTTTGCTCTGTTAATGCTAAGCGCGATTTATAGGAAAATCTGAAAAATTGAGATACAATCTTGACTCGAAGTGCGATGCGTTCTATCATGTAATTACAATCTCGCATAGTTACAGGCAACCGTTGTATTGAGACAGTTTATACTGATATGCAGAAATTAAAAAGTGCATCAGTTGCATGCAAAACTCCTTAACCAAGTGCATAAGACATGCCGACAAGAAAAATGACTGTATGGACGCCAAGAGTGGACATCGTGCTATTGTTGTATGTATGACTATGGTAGACGAGAGTGGACATTAGTGCTGTATTGCATGTATGGAAGTCAAGATAGGACATCGTGTTGCATTGCATGTATGGAAGCCAAGAGAAGACACCGTGCATTTTTTACCTCGTGGAGAGAAGTGAATATTTTCATTAAACCTTCGAGGAAATCTTTCATAATTATTTATCTTTGGTAATTTGCGATCATTACACCAAATAATTGTCACATCCCGCAGCATTCCTGTAAATATTACGTGTACATATAAACTTTGAACTTGGTAACACGAAAAATGTCCAGTTATATGAACTGGTCGCTATAAATGACCCAGAAATGACCCAGTGGGTATAACACAGTTCCATGTAAGTCAACATCGGTAGCCGTGTTTATAAACGTATTTTCTATTTGGATTACCAAAATCGTTGGTCTTAATACTTGACCATTTTCTTATTCAATTAAACATTTTGGTACTGAAAAAATCTTCAACAATTCGCATCATTTTGCAATAACCAGTGTAGTTTTACAGCGGAGCGAGTGCAATTCTGCAAGAAATATATTCTCGTACCCAGAGTCTAGTAGGATTCTCGATACTAGATAGTGAGTCTTGATAACCTCGGGGTACGAGAATGCAAGAAATATGGCATTTAGAATATTCAATGTTACATTGGATTACTTGTTTAATATATATTTTTGCTCTATATATAATTTTTCCCTGTTAAAGCCTTTTTTAATAATATTAAGTAACAGTTAAATGTTTCACTGATTTTAAATAAAAAATATCATGTTTAATGTATATATCCAGTTAGTCAAATTTAAATGAATTAATGAACCAATCTTTAAATGGGAAGCTTGCCAGATAACATGACACTAAACAATAAAATACACAAATGATCTTTAGATAAAAAATATCATTTTAAAATTGGCCATGATTGTACAGTGCCTGCCGAAAGTCTGCGAACAAAATTCTGTTATTGTATAGATCGAGTCACATTTACCGATGAAATAAGAGCAAAGAATGATCAGAGTAAATTCAAATGCATACTTTATATGCTTATCAATTTAAAGTTAAAGCTTCGTTACATTATCAAGAATTTTGATAAGTTTTCATTTCTTGAAAGTTTACTTTTTCATTGAAATTTTGCATGGTACTGTGTATTATGTATTGAATAAATATTCTGTAGCAGAAATCTGTGTTCAAGACTTCAAAGTATAGTTTAATACATTAGTAAAATAATCATGCAGTAAATGCTATGTACGATTTGTATCGTGGTTGTCAGTAAGGTAGTTCGGCATCCTGGAGTACCCACGTCCGTGAGGTCAAAAATGACCCCCCCCAAATAATTTGATAGAATAAAGACGTTTATTTTGATAATCGAATTGGAACTGAATCCACAATGATAAATAAGTGTTTAATGTAATATAGATTAAAAATTAAGATATAGAATATGCAAAGGGATTTGGCTCATAACATATTCGTATGATAAAATTTGAAGTGTCATACTCAGATAAAAGGAGATGCATTTTTGTGGGAAAAACTATCAAAACATTGGCGACAGGATGTGGCACCATGCAGTAAAGATTCATGGTTTAGATATAAGGTTTAAACCCTTTGTACATGAATATATAATATTTATATTTACATATTACTGGGTTAGCGCATAAAAAGCCTACCCCCGTCTTTGTTTAAATGTAGTTTAGACTTGTTTGCACTGACCTGTCGAATTATGCAATAGGCAAACTGTTACCTGAATGCATTATAAATCAAAACTCGAAATTAGATTTTAATGGAACTGATAATTTTATCTATTTTCAATGAAGTTTTAAAATTTAAAATTTATGTATTATTTTGCATGTTTCACAATGACATGCAATTCAATAATGATGAGTAATAGGTTTGTAATATGTTTTTTTCAGTTTTCAAACTATCGCACCATTCAAAACATGTCGACGATTAAAATAGATTTTCTTATATTTGTATAGAAATGGCGGACAAGGAACGCGAATTAAAATTCCGTCTTTGATATCCGTATAGAGTAGCGATCAGTTTTTTATCAATTATTTTTTTCAACATTTTTTTCTATCTCAAGTTGGTTATACAAGTTTTAAAACGATCGATATTTTTGTCTTTGTACTTTACAAACGAGATTTACTTCACTTGAAAGTTTAGATCAGTGTTAAGTCCCGGATAACTATACTTTATCATGCGTTGATATACAGTAAAACCCAGTATTGACCGTCCCTTGTTATATACAGAAAACCCAGTGGCCGTTCTTGTTTGGAGCGTCAAATTTGCAAGCAATATAGGGTCCACTTCGTAGCAAGGGCCCTATAAAGGGGCCATGGTGGTAGTCAACACTGATTTAAGTAAAAAAAAACGTTAGTATATCATATGTTTTGAGATATTTCGTTTAAAATGTTTTTTAAGGTTGAAAAATCGAAATTATACCCGCTTACGAACGCTAAATATAACTTGAACTGGATTTGATATATATAGCAAAATAGAACATCATTGAATTGAATTTAAAATACAAAGTGTATATTCCATAATGCTAAAAAATCAAAGAAAGGATCCAGCTTTTTGACTTAAATACTCAAAAGCTTTACAAAATACGATCCAGTTTAGGAAATGTTTATAGTTTAACTTCAAAGAGCATTTTATAATACTTATAATGATTGAATGGAATTATTTTATAATATTTATTATACGACCTATGTTATGTATACATAATACACGGCAAGTGAAAGCAATATTTCTACATTGTTTGTATAAGTCATTGGAACTTATTATACTCCTTATGTTAAAATTTTCTCTATTCAATTCGTCTTTTATATCCATTTTAAAGTCAATTTTAGTTTATATTAAAGACGTGACTAAATACGGAGACGCCGTACCCAGGGCGGATCCATGATTTTTTTCTAGGGGGTCCGAACTTTTTTTAGGGGGGGGGGTCCAAACTTTCGAACCACAACCACATTATACACATTTAGCGGAATAATGCAACATATTAATAATAAAAACTACGTAACCATTAAATCTATGTTAAACAACAAGAAAAATTGCTTCATGCTACTTAAAAATGTCTTACAGTCATGAAAAACACAAACTTTGGACAAGCACAGTCTTAAAGTTTAAGAAATTCTAGGGAGGGGCGGGGTAGTCCGGACCCCCTGACACCCCCCGCTAGATCTGCCTATGGGTACCCCATTTAAATAGGAAAGAATCGTTAAGTTTGTTATTTGATTTGAAATCTGTCTTCAGTCATAATTCAATGAATTTTTTATTTGTTATTGTTGTTTTCGTGACGTCATTTCCGTCAGAGAGAAAATATCAAATCAGTACTGGTAAAAAGATTGCGTTGCCAACGACTACCCCGATTCTCATAAAATGTTTATGTTTTCAGTAAATTAAATATGAATGAATGAAAAATTCATAATACTGTCCTCATAAATGAGATTTCAATGTTATCAAAATTGAAGTATTCGTAAATCTTATTAAAAGACAATCACTTCAATCAGTTAAACTATTGTGCGTACAAGAGACCTGTAGCCTGTTCAATTATCCCTAACGTACCAAAACGTTCCGTAACGTTAGGGTCGGAACAACTCAACCCATTGACAACTCAACTCGAGACAACTCAATTCCCAACTAACGGGTTGAGTTGTCACAACTTTGAGTTGAGTTATCCACGGGTTGAGTTGTCTTCGGGTTGAGTTGTCCAGTACCCGTAACGTTCGCTAACAGTCGGTACTGAACACGCTGCTGTTGAGTACTTGAGAATCGAAAAAAAAACGTTTATCAACTCATGCCTCAAACAATGTTACATGTATAATCTTTAATCATAGTAAAGATACTTGTGGCCTGCATCAAACGTATTTTTATCAAAATTTCGTTTGTCCATGAACTTATGGTGATCACTTTAGAATTGGTTTGCTCTTGGTGATAAACTTTGAGCCATTTGAAAGAATGTTCTAAACCTATCAATGTTAAACTTTTTTTTTTGTACAAAAAAGTCCTAACAATTATTTCAAACCAACCAAATTGATTTTTCAACGTTTTTAAACGAAGTCCATTTTTTAGCAATTATTGCCAGTGCCTTGGGTTTCAAATTTGTATATCTGATTTCAACCATGTTTGTGTAATATCGAATTATCTATACAATAAATACAATTAAAGTTAAAGAGTTGAACATAAAATATCCATTAAAACCAGGTCTAATATTGACCAGTGTAATAGTGACTTTGTCACTCGATGACATTCAATTAACTCAAGATATGTATTTCAAAGTAAGAATAAATAAATATCAGATTTCATTCTATTTACTTGAAGGCTAATTGTCCTACCATATAATGAAATGATTTTAGGTCAATATATTGATATATCTTTAATGATATTAGACTAAATGTACGGTGCCACCCAAATGTTTTTGGACAAATTTCTGTTTTGTAAATAATCCGATAAATCTCTGAATTTAGCTGTTAACCAGTTACTTTGCGCATACAGTCAGTGACTGACAACTGCCCTACACGATTTAGAATCAGTGGTAGGATGAAGAATGTCCGTAAAATATTTCATGGCCAAACTTCATGAAAATATGGCCTGCTTGAGAATCAAACCCACGACCCGTCGATCGGTTGAGTTATGAGTTACCGACTTACCAGCTAACCGGGCTGGCTCAGGAACTGTTATCTTGAGTGCAAGGTTTAAAAGTTTGATTAAAAAATCTAGGCATGTTTATAAACCATGAGTAGGACCACTAACCGCCTTAAGTGCAAAATAGCAAAACATTAATTTTCAAATACTCTTAAACTTTCGTGAATTAAAAGACGATATATAGGCTTCCTATTTTTAAAAATACATGTATATAGACAACTAAATGTAGCGCCAAGTTTTTGTGAGCTCAAGAGTGCTATCTAGCCCCCCCCCCCCCTCCACCTTTAAAATATACATGAAGTTCCACTCAAGTTCAACCATATTTGTTTAAGTTGTATCAAGTTTTAAAAGTAAACTAGGCCTATAAATTACAAATATAACAAATTCAGAAGTCATACAGTTGGAAAATCAACAATATATTTATGATCAAATAAATTTAAAAGTTTTTTTCAGATCTCTTACAGAACTCGAGTACTCGAGTCAACATATATACTTTCCACTGTGTTTGAGCGGAGCTCGTTTTTTTCAAATCGAATATTTGAAAACCGTTTTTTATGAAAATTTATCACCTGGGTGGAATTATCTATAAGTTTAAAGTTTACAATGTAAAGATATATTATGTTTACTTTGCTCTAAGTTTACAATGATCGATAGATAAAATATCCAAGTGATCGACAATTGCATGTGAATACAGGCTACTTGAACAAATCAACGTCTCACAATAGATAAATACATACATATAAAGATTTTTTGTATAAATTTTCTTATCAAAAAATCTTCGATGGTTTTTGTAGGTATGAATATGTTTTAAACACCTTCAACAAAGCATGTATAATAGAGGTGTATTACCGTGCATTCAATTTAAAGAATTTAAATACTTGATTTTTTAAATAAGTAATAATGAAGAAGGGAAATTTTATTCCATAGCAATGGGGTGAAAAATGTCTTATATAGTTCTACGTATACATAGATATTACTAATTCTATACAATAAATGACGAGGCTAGGATTTTGTTATAAGAAGTTATATATAAATGTGTAAATTTTATATCATCGACTGAATGCATCACTGCTCTAACTCGTTGCTTCTTGCGTTATTAAGGTAACTCCATGCATGATAATTATATGCATAAAAAAGGGTTTTACTGGGTTTTGTGATTAAGGATCTAAAGGACCAAGTTCCATTTAGCTCAAAATAGGAAATACATGCTTTGTTTTAACACATATTTTAGGCTTTCTGAAAACTGGGGTAAGAAAAACAGAGTTAGAGCTGTAATGCATTGAGCGGATGATATGTTAAAAAGTTCACATAATTCAAAATATACCTGGCGGCCAGTTAAGGATACGGTCAGGTGAATCTTTCTTGCCAGTTGTATTTACTACCAAATCAGGTCTAGGTGTTCTAACACCGACGTCGGTGTTGCTACGTTGAAGACGTCTTGCGCCAGCCCCGTGCGTGGCTGAACCTCGAATTGTGAGACCATTTCTGTCCCCTAATCTTGACATTGGGTGCTCAATCACTGGTAGGTTTCCATGTCGCCCCGGGGTCCCTACCGGGCTTGCAACAGACATTTTTCTTCAGATCTGCACACAGTTATAAGTTCCAAGACTAAATTTATCCAAGAGTAGGAAACACGTTCGTTACGTATTTTTTACATTAAAATCCAGCGTTAACACAAAAAACTAAACTAGTTTAATCCATTCTACAAGGCGCTCGCTATAACTCTGTTCGACTTTAAATAATACCGAACACAAAATCGATTAAATAATTTTACTTAATTAGGTATGTCCGATTTTTTTATTACAAATGAAAATCCGCTTAATGTACGGTCCGATAATTATTTAGTTACGTTAACAGGGTCATGTTTTAAGTGTACACTATCGCCTGGTTACCGGGTAAAGGGTGTATCACGTGACAATCCATTTAAACTATTAAGCCGCGTATATTTCATTCCTACAATGTTTTTGTCTGACAGTATTTAAACATTTGTGTGTATTTATATCTTTATCTATATCTCGAATGTCGAAGATTTAAAAGAGAACTAATTTACAACCGTCAATCTATTTAGCTGATTGACAATGAGGTTCAGTTCATAGTTCGTTTATGTAAACAATGCGTATTTAAACATGACTGGTAACATTGAAAGCCAAATATTTGGGGGTTGAAATATTTGAAAATGTAATAGCTTAGTTAGTTTAAAAATTATTTTATCAGAGCTGTCATCGATTCCAACGATATCGCTGTATCGTCGATATTTATTTTCCGATCAATAATCGATATGCATTTTGAAATATCGATAATAAAGCCTATATATGTAAATAAATATAAGTCAACAATAATGGTCAAATTTGTGAGACGAACCTTCTATCGTAATCGGAAATAGGGACGCTGTCATAATATGAACTGATAGGTCTAAAACATTGATGGCACCACCGTTGAGAAAATAGCTCTAGTCCACAGAAGGTATAACATTCATGACAAATATACATCTATTATGAGTTTATGACAACAACAATGATCTGTACAGTACTGCAGTGAAGGTATCAATATATATCGGTGTATCGTTGATATTAATTTCTCGATATATCGATATCGTCGATACGCTTCGAGCCCAATCAAAAACAGCTCTATATTTTATTGTTATTTAATCTTATTTTGTAGGCATCAACATATGCAATTTATAATATTCATAAAATCATGCGCAATTTATGATAATCGTTTTATGTAAAAATGGTCTGTTTTAATCTGCATAATGGTTTACGTGCATGCCTTATTTACCTACTGAATAGACAAGTCCATTATTTGAAGTATATAAAAATGCATGACTTAAGAAACTAACTGTAGATAAGTATGAATAATTTGGATGAAAAACGTATATACTATTGATTAAATTCAATTCATAAGAGTTGAACCAAAACATGTAGTCTTACATTAAAATCTTAATTACCGATATGTCTTTCGTTGTAAGATGAACTCTATTGATCCGTCATTTGAATTATAAATTTGAAAAAAAGTATAAGGCTTTTTTGAAAAGTGAAGTTATTAAAATATTACACTGGAGAACAATAAAATGTCAATTGTAATACCATTTTGCATTCTAAGTTTGACAAAGTGCCCAATATCCTAGAAATAGGGTCCTTTCATCAGAGCACCATATGTATAATTTGTACCATGTATTTTGGTGTGAGCAAATAAAGTGTATGTTCTGTTCTGTTCTGTTCTGTTCTGTTCTGTTCTGTTCTGTTCTGTTCTGTTCTGTTCTGTTCTGTTCTGTTCTGTTCTGTTCTGTTCTGTTCTGTTCTGTTCTGTTCTGTTCTGTTCTGTTCTGTTCTGTTCTGTTCTGTTCTATAGCAGAGTATTGTAATCGAAATACACAAATAAAGAAGGGTTACCAGAAAGGATTACAATATTGCCAGGACAAACGTTATGAAACATCAGTAACCCGTCCAAAAAAGCTATACACACATAAACGACAAATTTCACATACAAAGTTTAATTCTATGAAGGTATGCTTGGTATCATTCTTTAATAAAATCTATTTGCCACATATCTATGTAATTGTTATTACATTTCATTTAATATCTTAAGCATAATTAACGTTTAAAGAGAGGGCCGAAAAGTAAAATGTGCAGACGTTCTTTGTTTATATTTTGTAAATGAGTGAAGAAACTTTTGGATGGCAGCGTAAATGTTATGAGCTAAACGTAACACCCCCTCCTCGTACCGGCCGAGACATGCTTGAAAATTAGTCACTATGGCAACTTTCATACTTTCGTAATACTTAAATAGAGTGAATTGCGTAGTTTTGCGATAAACAATATAATATTTAATGTTGATCATAAAAGTATCCATGGACAACGGTTTCGTGGAGGTAGGAAAATAAACTTTCATATTTATTGTAGTACTAATATTTCATTGTTAGATTATAGCTCATTTCTGAATAAATTATCACAAATTTGCGATAGATAGCATCTTTATTTGTCCATCACAGTCTGACAAACTCGTATAAAAACCATCCGCGCCCAAAGCATTCCCAAACATATTCCCTGAGTTACCTCACATAAGACGTCGTTGAATTTGTGTGTTATTTTGTTACATTACTGGACATAATTTTGTCAAAATGAAGATCGGTGGTCTTTTGATGATAGTTCTAGTTGCTTCGCTTCTGATTGCAAGTTCTAATGTGGCTGAGGGAGCTCCAAGTGCTGCCTCGAGCTCAGGAGGTAGGGGTTGCAAAAATTTACGATTTTTTATTATTACAGTAAAGCTTCAAAATAGTATCGGTATTTTAAAAATAAATGTTTCTTACAGCGAACGGTTTTAATATATGAATTGAGTTTTGTAGAAAAAGCATTTGGGACTTATCAATCGTCAAAACACGTTTCTTCTGGCATTGTTACTATAATTGCAAAGTGAAGTTAGCAAGACACGCCGAGTCGCTGAATCTAGTCCTTGATTGGTCATCAGTGCTCTGTGAAAATTCTTTGTTCTCTGTTCGTCATTTCTAATTATGAAACTATCAATGTTTAAAGTTCAGTGTTTTTATATGAAATTCAGAAACAGCTTGGCATTCGCTTGAATCGAACGTTGGGTATCTTGAATCATAGGCTACGCACGAGATTTTGAATCTACTATCCCGAAGGGGTTGGAGATTGGAGCCTTAGATGAGTGTTATGCTAAAAATCACAATTTGAAAGCCGGTTGCTGTACATAACAAGAAGTCTAAAAAAATGCATGCATTTATTGATATTAATATACAACGTAAAGTCGAAACATAGACCTGCATGCATTTATTGATATTAATGTACAACGTAAAGTCGAAACATAGACCTGTATGCATTTATTGATATTAATGTACAACGTAAAGTCGAAACATAGACCTGCATGCATTTATTGATATTAATGTACAACGTAAAGTCGAAACATAGACCTGCATGCATTTATTGATATTAATGTACAACGTAAAGTCGAAACATAGACCTGTATGCATTTATTGATATTAATATACAACGCTAAGTTGAAAATAAACTGTATGCATTTATTGATATTAGACGTCTTCTTTTTTGTTGCTCCATAATAGTTTGTGTATGTCAGCTATAAATTAGAATCGCATAAATCTTTTATCCTCATTTTGTTTTAATTTTCAGGCAACAACAACAATAATAACAACAACAACAACAATGGAAATGGCGGAACAGGTGGAAACAGTAAGTCATTTTTCATATCATTTCTTATTATTATATGTGTTGTAAAGTTGGATTTAGGCTAGGCAATATTACATAATGGAAGTCATTTATTGAGAAATAATAATTAAACTATTGTATAATTAAGGGCACAAGTTAACTTTTAAGTTAGATCTATTTGTATCAGTTAGACAGAATTACTTCCCTTTGTAAATATCTAAGGTTTCCATAGCAAATCTTCTATGTGAACTATTAAAGGCCCATTTCATATACTTGTAGTTTAAAACATACTGTATTATGTGGTATTTGTATTTATATTTGTAACTAAGAGTTTTGAATACTTTAACCTGCCTTCCTGAGTCATACAGACTCAAATAAGCTACTATTTACATCTTACTTAACCTTGTTGTTGAGTTGTCAGAGTTTTAGACCTAACCTTTATTTGGGGTAGTTGCATACTGTTGTTTAAAGACACTGTAACTGTTATAAATCACTTCATAATTGTTTTATTGACTTATTAACTTGATACCTATGTTAGAATATTCATATTTTAGGTTTATACTTATACAATAACTTGTATTTTGTTCATTTAATAAGGGTTAGAAATATCATTATTCCCATTGATGGAACAGCCACTTGTAATTAGGGTATTTTGTTAGAGTTATCTCCCTTTTATATAGAACAAAGAAGCATTTCTTTGTTTAGGGGTTCATTGCAGAATTACTTCCCTTGAATAATTATAGGGTATAGAGGTCAGCACCTGTTCTGCCTATAAGTATAGCTGCAGCTTAGAAAATTCTTCAGTCTGAGATTAAGACTTGAATTGGAAGGAACTAAAAATCTCTCTCTAGTATTAATTAGTAATTAATTAATTATTTTTCATATTTATCCTTAAGTATTTTTGGAACATTTTTGTACTTTAAGCAATTGTTTAAGTAAGTTAAAGGTATAGTTTAATTTTATTTAGATTATTGTTTAATTAGGTTTAATTAAGAACTTTTGATTATTTTCTGTTAATTGGCAGCCATCTTGAATTCTATTTTTAGATCTATTGTTTACATCGGACTGTCATAATATCTTTAAGATATCTCAGACTCATTTGATATTTAATATTTAGTTAAAGTACTATGTAGCTTTAATTAAATATTGAGTACCATCTTATTTTGTATATATTATGTATATATATTTGGTACTTTTTTGTGTAATTTTGTTAGTTTTAGTTCATTTTTGTCATAATATGTTATTAGACTTAGTTTAAGTTATTTTGCCTCATATTAAGTTTTATTGACATTAAGATAATCTTATTTAGTCTTTATTTGGCAACATTATTTGGTATTATTTTGCTATTATTTGATAACTTTGGAAACTTGTCATTATTTAAGATACTTAAACTTTGTCACATCTTTTTAGTTACATATTAAACTTGAGTCTTAGTTTTACTAGATCTTTGTTCTTAATATTTTTATTATATTCTTTTACTTATTTCATAAGTTTATAGTTCTGTATAACTTAAATACAGTGGTGTCATCCTGACGAACGAATCATAAGATAGATGCAGTGATTTTGATCACTTAATACAACTACTAGATTTCTTCTTAAGCAGACTATCCCGAGATTCGAACTTATACGTCACTAGTTCTTACATAACAGAACTTTAGTTTCACCGTTTTATTGTATCTGGTTTATTTACTTCTAAACTCGAATATATTTTTACATCATTAATTTTGTTGTTACGTAAAAAGCAAGCATCTGCGCAAGGGAGGTTACTCAAATTGAATGGCTTAAAAACTCGGGTACGGGCAAACTCCAAAGCAGTAGTCACCTATCGCTTTAAGCTGGTCGATAGGTGATGTCAAGCGGGTCGAAAGGTGATTACCAGAGGTTGACATTACGGATTGTCACCCGGTGACGTCACATTAGACTATATAGTAAATAAATCACGTGATATATACTAATAGATATCGTAACAGTCTTTACCCAAGGCGAGCCACTTAACAACTGATAACTTGATTACATGCAAAACTATTTTTTATAAAGATCACACAAGGAGTTGTTAAGCTACTAGCCTAGGACAACCAGGTGTCTGTTCAATTATCCCGAACGTTCCAAAACGTCCCGAACGTTCCGTGACGGAAGTGTCGGAACAACTCAACCCAAAGACAACTCAACCCGAGACAACTTAATCCCCTACTAACGAGTTGAGTTGTCCTAGCTGTGCGTTGAGTAATTCACGGGTTGAGTTGTCTTCGGGTTGAGTTGTCCCGTATCCGTAACGTTCGCTAACAGTCGTTACTGAACACGCAGCAGATATCTTTTAATTGTTTATTTGAAAACAGGGATTCTATATAACAGGGATTTGTAACGAAGTGCTTTTTTATTTTTTTACGGTCGTCACTGTCTATAACTGGCTGAAGCAGGCTGTACAAACTATTCCAGAGTTTAAAAGCTTGATTCATGTTTTGGTACATGTCCTCTATGCAACTTGTGAATGTTTCTGAAGGTTTTTTTATAAAAAAATGTTGCAATTATGACCGAAAATATTACTTTAGGTGATGTAAAATGGGACTAAAAATGGCAGATCGGCGGGACAATGCATTATTTTGTGAAACAGTCTGTGAGCGTAATTTACCTCAAAATAATCTAGAAACACATTTATCCTAACATTTATGTCAATTTGAATGGTACTGGTATAAAATTTTGTGTGAATATCTTTATTTAAACTTGTTGCACTTGTTTTCCGTATGGGCCGAATAAATAGCGACCACAGTGAAATTTGATGAAAATCTATTACATTTACTTAACGTTACAAATCCCAGTTGTATAAAATCCCTGTTGAAAACAAGCTTTCAATATTATAACTTTAGCACTTTACGTTTTTAGCCACATATTTAAGCCCTCCCCTATCTTCTTTCTGTAAAATTGAATAATGAACGATTATATGATAATCATTGTTCAGTCTCCACACAAAACAGATGTATTCGTAGACCGTCACGTTCACAATCCATCAAAGACTTTACATATACATGTACGTATAAGGAATAGTTAAAAAATGATGGTAATTTTACCAGATTTTAATTGCTAGCTATCATTTTTGCTATGAAATACTAAAATTTAAAATTACTCGTATATCAGTGTTGGGAATCACGTGACCTTTATTGTTCCTTACATGGAAAAAATTGCGATCAGTAGCGTGTTCAATTACACAAAACGTTACAGAACGTTACATAACGATACATTCGGAACTCATCGGCCATTCGCTGCGAATAATCTTATCTAATAAACAAATATGCGATCGTTAAGGCAATGAGTGATGTTTCAAAAGTTACGGACTAAAAACGAAACATCATCCATTGCCTAAACGATCATATATTTGTTTACTTCAACACCAATAGTTTCCAAATAGGGTCTAAATATGTCAGAGATTTTTCGCAACGAATGGCCGAGGAGCTCCAAATGTAACGTTACAGAACGTTCGCGGTAACTAAACGCCCTACAGATCAACAAATTTGGATGAATAAGACAAAGTAAATGACATAACCGATTTTTATCAGACCTAGCGCTGTCTAAGCAACACAAAATTCTCATTTTAGCGGTAGTTCTCCCAACATGCATCTTTCTAGATTACCTCGAGTTTTTGAACGAGTCGAGAGATTTTTGGAAGAACCTCGAGGTTATCTAGAAAGCTCTTTTTAATACAGACAAATAAACATAGCTAACGCTGAATGTATTTGGTGGTTTGGGACTGTAGCCGCTATCAATGGATGATTCGGATATTAAACTCCACCGATGTTTTATGTTATATTTATTATTTCAGGCGGATTTGGAACGCGGCTGGGCTTTCTCCCTGACGGACGCTAATTCTGTGGTGAGTTAACAAGACATTGTAAATTTTTACCAGATAGCAATATTTATATAATTTTATACATTAATGTTTTTTATTATAGTAGAAACAAAACTAATTGTTTCAAAAGAAAACCAATAAAAGAAAGTTAAAAAAGGTGTCCTCTCGTTTACACCATTCTCGTTAGGGCTGTCACGATATACCGGTATATTGCAATACGCAGCTGCGGCAATACGTACCGCGTTACGAATTTTAACGTACCGGTAATTGCCGATACGATATTTCTTTTCATTGGAAATTCTTCCCTTCGCGAAATAAAGTAGAAAAACGTCAGTTTTTTTTCTATTGTTCATTCAATTTAACCTTAAAATACAAAAAATAACCGATTTGGGCGCGTCACAGTCCTAAATGACCTTAAATACTTAAAGAGGCTAAATTCTATCAGTAGCTGCGTGTAAAAATTGTATTGTTTCTGTGCAGAGGCACAATGAATCTAAAAGCCAACAATATACCGTGGTACGTATCGCGATACGGTGTCGGCGTATCGCAGTATATCGCGATACGCTAATGGCGTATCGTGACAGCCCTAATTCTCGTACCCCGAGTTTTCAAGATTCTCGATCTAACTAGTATAGAGAATCCTACTAGACTCTGGGAACGAGAATGTTTTACACGTATTTGTATCATAACATGTATTTAAAAGAGAGAAAGACATCTTTTAAATTAAAATCCACAAAATTAATGACAATGCTCAAATTAAATGCATGTACGCCATGATTTCTTTCTACAGTAAAATTCCAGTAATACGTCCATCACAATCGTTGGTCTTAAAAGCGAAACGGTCTTCATATTTATAAAATTATTATCTTCTATTTTATAATCGAAAAAAACATGACGGGTTTTCTTTATTTCATTGTAGAATGAAACATATGCATTCGTATTTGATGTCCATATTATTCTTTTTACTGAGTTTAACGCCGTGTCTACACAATTTAGGTCATTTTACGACGTCCAGCGCACCTAACCTAGCTTTCCTGGACCCTTGTCTATAACCAGTACTCACCTACCCTTCCAAAAGGCAGGAAACTTCTCCATATTATCTAAGAAAAAAAATCGACATTATTGTCAATTTTTTATGGAAGGGTATAACCTTCCCCGGTGGGATTCGAACCCGTACCCCCTTCGGGACACTAGATTCCAAATCCCTGCGCGCTTCCAACTGCTCGTGTAACCTTATGTTTTGTTCAACAACAAAAAAGACAGCCAACAGTATGTTAATTACTGAATCAAATATTTTTCAGGTAAAGAAAATGGATGGGATTTTTGTAACATGGACCTAGACAGTTTAAACGACTTGAATCGCCTGTGTATATAGTTTCTCAATACTTATATTTTCTTTGCTTCTGACAATATGCTATTATACAATGTGTTTACGCATTTTATCAAACGTGCCGTCTGTATGGATTTCTTTCACGAACTGTAATTATTACTAACACAAGTTTGAATGTTGAATTTCTATATTAACAAATCTTTCTTTGTCTTGGATTATCTTTCATATAAAAGGTTGCATCATACTTTTTGTTTTTCTTTTAACTTTGCTCCGCCCCCCAAAAAGGAACCAAGTTTGTCCCAACCTGGCTGAACCAATTTGAAGAGACTCTAGTTTAAGGTCTTCACATTCGGAACTCCTCGGCCATTTGCTACGAATAACCTCGGACATATTTAGACGCCATTTTGGAACTACCTTTTTGTCACAAACAAAATGCTTTGACTGGTGTGGAAGTAAACAAATCCATGATCGTTTAGGCGAGGAGTGATGTTTTTTAGTACACAAATTTGAATTAACACAGTTCAATGATATCGCTGAACAATATTCAGTTAAAAATATAACATAGAAATATGTTTTGTCAAAGATTTGTGTGTATTTACATTCTTCGCCTGTGCATCGCTTCGCGTAGGTAGTAAAATTAACCCAAGCCGCCAGGTAGACCCCCAAGAATCCTTCCGAGATTATTCATTCAAGAGAGATCGAGGTGTTCCGAATGAGGTCTTTAGAGTATGTGTCTATACAGTTTATGTCGCATCAGAAGACAAACAAAATGTTTAAAAGGCGGCTTATAAAGTTTTGGAAGCCTGAACTAAACCGATTCCAATTAGAGTTTTCGTTGATACGAGAGTTTTCATTCAGTCTGATTGAAATAAAATCTTCATAACCACGGACGATGTAAGTTTTTATGATTATCACATATGTCAGATGTTTTCAGCTTTATTTTGAAGCAATAATTTCCATCAACCATTTCTGGAAGTTCTGAGTTTAGGTTTACCAAACTTCCCATCTATTAGTCAAACGAAGGCTTGCTACGAATTTTGATCAACATATGACCAAAAACCTTCATTACAGTTGATTGGGCAAGAAAATGAGATACAAAACCTTCTTTGCACTCTATCTGGGCAAGAAAATTTGACTAAAAGCCTTCCTCACGATAACAGGCAACAAGAAGTTTATATTTATAGCTTGGTTTCAGTTCGTCAAGATTTTTACATACGTAAATTACACAAACAACAAAGATAGTTGGGTCGGACCACAAGTTCTCAAACTTAGTTACGGTCCTCCCCATTAACTCTTTTTTAAAAATCAATAAACACAATTCAACAGAATGGACAGACAGATATGAAAGTAATAATGATAACAGCTAATAAAAACGTCAGAAAAAGAAAGAGATGTCAGACGAACAAGGTTTGAGGAATGAAATGGACATGAATTAGGAACTTCTGTCAGTTACCTTTTCCTGATAAAATCTGAAGCCATCCAATTGGTAAGTAGGTCCTTACAGCTGGAATCCTTGGATTTTATCATTGAAGTCCTATGTAAGGATAACAAAATATTTCATCTAATATCTATCTTGTTAATTAAGATATTAACAGAAATGGTGAAATTTAGATAGTTCTTTACCCTTAAAATACTTAGCTTGAATTTCAAACAAATTAAATAAGATAAAAAAGATAATTTATTAAAGATTAGTTTTGGCAAATTGACGGCATTGCCAAGTAAGGGTAAAATCTAAGTAATCCAACTAAATGGACCTACCTATTTGAAGAGTATAGAAGGGAATATAACTGTCTAAAGTCCCTAATTACGATTCAAATAAACAACTTTCAGGGTTCTTAAAAAGCCAAGTACTGTTAGTTCACATCACGTAAAACTAAGAGCACATAAAAACATGAAAACAACCAAACGCTGGCTTCGTAATTAACTAACTATATTAACTATTCCAGTCTTGTGCCGCCATTTTCCGGAACTTCATTAATCTTTAAACCATAACACCGGAAGTGACAAATTATCCATGTCTCGTGAAATCACGCGATATTTTATACAACGTTAACATCAATCAGTCTATTTTCAACTACAATCAACAAAAGACATTGTTTATTTAATCCACTAATTACTTAATGACCCTACAGTGCCACCTAAAAGTTCTTTAACAATTAGGAACTTTAGTCAGTTATCTTTACCTGATAAAATATGGAGCAATCCAATTGGTAAGTAGGTCCTTATGGTTGAAATCCACGGATTTTATCATTGAAGTCCTATGTAAGGATAACAAAATATTTCAACTAATATCTTTCTTGTTAATGAAGATATTATCAGAAGTGGTAACATTTAGATAGTTCTCTACCCTTAAAATACTTAGATTGAATTTCAAACAAATTAAATGATTTACAAAAAAAGTTGTTAAAAATTAAGGGTAAAATCAGAGTAATCCAACTAATTGGACCTATTTGAAGAGTATACAAGAGGAGATAACTGACTAAGGTCCCTTATTTTCTTTTGTTTCTTTTAGGCAAACTGATTCATGTTTACCAATGAAAAATAGAAAGAAAGATTCATGTATGTAAATACCAAAATCAACATTAATTAGTTTAATCACATATAATTCAAACTAAGTTTCATGAGTAAGGCCATGCCAAATTGGAATTCTGTCAAATTTGACAAACCTAGGTACCTATTCACAAAAACATTCAAACCGAAAACGAAAACACAATTATTTTACGACGTAAAACAATGCATTATATATAATTCTTTCAATGGAAAAACATAATCATAAAAAGAAACAATGATCTGATTTACTTGGAAAATGTCTAATTTAAGCACAGACTTAAAACATATGGTTTAATATAAAATGACTAGTGTTTTTTTTAACTTAACATATATATATTGAATTAATGGCATAACTATGTCACAACATATTTGTGGCAAACACCCATTTCCCCTAATAGAAATTGCCGTAATGGAAACCCGGAACATCGGAATTATTTAAGAAAATGTCACCAAGCATGGCCTAAGCTATTTTATACAGTAAAAATGGGACCATAAAATCAGTGGTCTTAATAGTGAAATGGACTTATTATAAGAGGCACTATCATTTCAAATGACACTTTTTAGAATTAAAATTGTCAAACATTGAATGTTTTTGCAATAACCTAGGTGATATTAATAGCGTTGCTTAACTATAGTAAACTTTCTAGCGGTAGGCATGTTCAATTTTTCACAAAACTTCAAAATACCAAGAACTTTTGGCAGACACTATATGTCTACAAACTCTAATTGCTGTGAGCACTATATATATAAATATGACAAGCCCCTAGCACAATCTTCAATATAAAATTAACTTTCCTGTGATTCAGGACTTTTGCCATCCACATTTTCATGTAAGTAGTTATTAAACTAAATTAATTTCGAAAACGAAATTTGAAATAACGTTTTAAAATTTTACTACAATAAATTCTGTTTGAACCATTAACAACATAAGGCGGTATGGTACATCTGACTTTTTTTAGATTTGCATATAATTTTTGGTACCGTTGTAAACTTGACGATATTTCCGATTCGGATCTACACTTTATTTGACGTCATTATTGTTAATAACGTTACCATGACGTCGTAAACATGACGACCGCGTGCACTTTTTACGTCAGTCGACAATGGTAAGAAAACGTCTATATAGTGTTGCTAAATCTTTATTTTCCGCGCCACAGCAACAAATTATACATCAATTTAAAGCTTACATCATTATCTACCACCTGAACAGTGTAAATATACGTTTAATATTAAAATATTCGAAATAAACAAAAACTTCCGAATTGGCAACATCAGAAAAAATCAAGAAAAATTGCCTTCAAACCGGTTATATGAAAAATCTGCCCGATAAATTTTTGCAAAGTTTTGATATGATGTAAAGCATGGTATAGACTTTCATACAGCAGAATTTGAGAAAAGTTGTCTGTACGATTTATCCGCTATTTTTGTTTAAGTATTATCGGTATGACGTCAAAAACGTCATTCTGACGTCAAGATAAAGGATTGTCTGTTTGTCCTAACCACGAATACTTGGTCATATGTTTTATTTTTCTAGACAAAATGACTAGTAACATGAAAATATATAAAAATTGTATAGTTTTAACATACATATCAAATCGAAAGTTAAATTTAAACATAATTTTTTTAATAAAGTAAGCCCTTATACATCCCTAGATACATTTATACATTCATTCAATAGACTTATTTTGGAACTTAAATTTGTGGGTGTTTCCGTCCATGCACAGGTGATCAAAACAAAGTTTGTTACACATTATTGCTGAAAAACACACGCTACAGATTAAACAGTATTGTTCTTTGTGGTCTGACGATGCTTAACAAAATAGACAACTCCGTACATCTTAAATGATTTTGGCGCTGTATTCCATATACTCGTTTTAATATCGACATGTCTTTGTGGTCGCCTTTAAAAAGAAATTATTTATGCCTTGTATATCATATTAGTATTAAATCAGCATATTGATATTTGAACATATATATGCGTGCAAACTATTTTTAAAAGTTGAAAACACATGGAAAATGGTGATCGATTTTTCGCAACATGCGTTCAAGTGTTATCGGTACGACGTCAAAACGTCATTTTGACGTCAAGATATAGTGCTGTAGTATAAAACTCGGCATTGGATAAAAAGACTTTCTCTTGAAATTTTACTATAATTGCAAACGTTCTAATAGCTAGCCAAATAAATGTCACCTAGATGAAATTAAAACTATTTATCTTGAAATTGAAACAACACAACTTGGGTACAGTCCCGAATTTTTAAAAATAGGTTCATACGTAAATGACGATGCGTCTATATGTAACCTTATTGTTCCAGGCTGAAAAGTATTAGCGAATGTCACACAGGTAAATGGTTTGAATGTATATGTTCAAAATGGAACAAGGTTGCTTTGTAAATACGCTTACGAATTTGACGCATTTCACCCAAATGAATGACTTTCCTTGTTTATTGACTGAATAGACACATGACCAGGTAACATAAAAATCTGTATGCACACAACAGTCTCATATTTGACTTTCAATTCTGTATAACTAAACTGCATGATATTATTTGATTCATAAGTGATTGGTGATAACTTGTTGATGATTAAAGTCATATAGCGAGCTAAAATTCACGTACACTGACAGTTCGAGGATGACCTGACAAGTGGGGAACTATGCCTCGCTTGAAAACAACACTAACTAAAAAAAGTTGAAATCGTCAATGAAAATGAGCTTTATGTGACACCAGGACCATAAAGACACTTCGGTTTTGTAAAACATCTGGAATTCTGTGGCGAAAATAATGCAAAGAGATAGTATTTGTTAGTTCTCTTTTATTAGTTATTGAGTAACTGTATGATATTTTGACTTCAAATTCAGGGCTGACATGTCGTTCACTACGGCTTATAACTAATATTCAGCCACTATGGAAAAACGCGAACTTGATAAAATACCTCGGCTATTATGAGATTCAGGCATATTGATTCATCTCATAATTGCCGAGTTTTCTCTTAAAGGGTCTGTTTTTTACCGATAAAATGCCGCCGTTTTGAATTTTGGTAAACTCTTATGTGTTTTTGATTATTGACCCTTACGTAATATCCTTTATCTATTGTACTATTTTTTCATGCTAAAATGAGTGTCTTCAGCCAAATTAAAAGGCCGTTATGAAAACAATTGATTATTAACATTAATATATAAACTACATTACTTTCTTTCATAGTACTGTATGAAGGAAGATTTTTTATGTTATACTTATCATTCGCCTTGCATTTTCAAGTGATTTTCATACTTTTGAATAAGAGTTTGTACTCAACAATATGTGTAAAAAATTAAAAATGCTGATTTCATATGTATTATTTATAATATTCAATACATAACCTATACAATCTTTATATATTTTCATGTTCTGGTCATTTTGTCTAGAAAAATAAAACATATGACCAAGTATTCGTGGTATGACAAACAGACAATCCTTTATCTTGACGTCAGAATGACGTTTTTGACGTCATACCGATAATACTTAAACAAAAATAGCGGAAAAATCGTACAGACAACTTTTCTCAAATTCTGCTGTATGAAAGTCTATACCATGCTTTACATCATATCAAAACTTTGCAAAAATTTATCGGGCAGATTTTTCATAAAACCGGTTTGAAGGCAATTTTTCTGGATTTTTTTCTGATTTTGCCGATTCGGTAGTTTTTGTTTATTTCGAATATTTTAATATTAAACGTATATTTACACTGTTCAGGTGGTAGATAATGATGTAAGCTTTAAATTGATGTATGATTTGTTGCTGTGGCGCGGAAAATAAAGATTTAGCAACACTATATAGACGTTTTCTTACCATTGTCGACTGACGTAAAAAGTGCACGCGGTTGTCATGTTTACGACGTCATGGTTACGTTATTAGCAATAATGACGTCAAATAAAGTGTAGATCCGAATCGGAAATATCGTCAAGTTTACAACGGTACCAAAAATTATATGCAAATCTAAAAAAAGTCAGATGTACCATACCACCTTAAATAGTGGAAAGTTTTAATATTGACTATTTTTTCTCAAGTTAAGTACATGTATTTGAAAGTTTAAAAAAATGTTAAAAATGGCATGATATGCAATAACAAAGGTGGTCTTTATTGTGGAAGTTTAAGGTACTAGTTCACAGAATTGGTTAAGTTTTTTCTACAGTTTCAAATACCATTCAGTGTCTGTAATTGCGGTAAAAAATTAATTCTTATTATTTTAAAACAAAGTAACCTATTTGTTGCAAGAAATATACAATAAAAGACAAAAATGCACTAAAAATGTATATTCCGTGACATACGGGGTAGATATTTTACTACATGAAACACCATAATTTGTAGTTGTATATCCACTTGCACTAAAATTGTCAACATCAGAACACTACTTTCCTGCTTCCAAAAACATTTCCATACAATTTTGATAGGTTAAGAAAAAGGTGATAATTAAGTTGAAATCTGTGAATGAGTACCTTCAACTGCAATAACTTAGATCAATCAGCTTACCCTTTCGTCATAAAAGATCCCAGAACGCATATTTTATTACTTTGGGCTTGGCAAGACGAATTTGTTTTAATCATTAGTTTCTCATTTCCAATTTGTCATTTTCGGAAATATCATTTTGCATATGAAATACAATTTATTGCATTTAAATTATGATTAAGTCTTTGACCAGTTTCAGAGAGACATGCCATGTTGGTATACATGACAAATGTGGTCACGAACAAATTGTAGCGTCTACGTCAGACTGGTCTTAAAGAAACAAAGTTATAAATCTCGTAGCTTGTTCTTGTCGCTACGTTAGTAACGTTTCGTGAATGTTTAACATGTTTTATTACTTTTCATTGACAACAGTTTCTGTCAGGAATAAATTTGTCTTCAAATTAATTATTTGCAGGTTCAACATATTGTGCGGCATACAACTCGACTTTGTGGCCTATTGTTTGTAAAAAACAAACAGTAATCATGCATCATTCACCAAATAAATGCCAAAAAGTCACCGTTGCCATGGTTATTCTAATTCTACTAAACGCAGACTATTCACATCAGTCTACGACCAATTCCATTTCTTCTACAATTTCGTCTTCAACTTCATCTGATGACGTCATGACCTCAATGTCGTCAGAACACACGCATGATAATTCTTCTAGAACAGAGAGCGGATTTTATTCCACGGAGACTCCATTACAAGATACGACGACAGACGAAGCAACAGAGTTTAGTTTGGATTGTGAAAATTCAACAGATATAACCACGTTGTATAATGAAACAATTCGAATACACTGCACCGGAAGTGAGTTAAACACAACAACAACAACTCAACCGGAAGTTCGGCAAGAGAGGTTGGAGGATTTTAAAGAATATCGAGTATACATGTTTATTAATGATTATTTTTCGTATTTCACGTCATTACCGGGTTTTATCACAAACCCACTGTGCATCATAGTGAGTCTTTATGTCAAACCATTCCGGACGTCGGAACTGTACATGTTAACGCTAGGAATCACGGACTGGGTGCACGTGGTGGCCAGATTTTTACTCCGGCAATTGACCTACTTTAATATAGATCAAAATACCTTTGGTTGTAAGATTGTAGTATTCGTGGCGAACGTAAGTCTCGTTTATTCAAATTTTGTGGTAATGGCTTGGACAATAGAAAGATTTATTGCCGTGATTGTTCCGTTGAAGCTTTCCTCATGGTGCACGATGAAGAACACAAGCGCCTTGTTGATTATGTTGGCCGTCGTTGACATTGGATTATCGTCAACGTACATCTTCGAGACAAAGAAAGGGGTTTATACAGACGGCATCAAAGAAATTCATTTTTGCTATTATTCTCAATTTTATTATGATTACTGGGCGCATATTGAATCAGTGTATTATATATATGTCCCAATGATTGTTGTTTGTTGTAGTAACTTTGTCATCCTTCTAAGAGTGCGATCTATGACTAAAGCAAGAATCCAGATGGCCGGGAACCAGGACATTGTTGACAAGAGAACCAAAGAACAACGTCAGATGACAATATTGCTGGTTACCGTTTCTGCAGGTTTTGTTGTTCTACACATACCAATGGTTCTTGTCGTGATATTTGGATATTTGTACGATTACATAGAACTTTATTATACAAACAAACATGATTATGTACAATTTATAATGCTTATGTCAATCGGTTACTCTATCACTGAGTTTCAAAACAGTATCAACTTTTTCTTGTATTGTATTACTGGGACAAAGTTCAGAAATGCTTTCCTAAGACTAATATGTTGTTGCAGAACCAAACCACAGGCTGTTGTGTCCTCCATGACTCATACCACAGCCATGAAGAGTATGACTGAAAGCTCCGTTGGTTAATTTTATAATTTTGGTTCCACGTTTCCTTTCTCGCCTCAGAGCCCTTTCGCCCCTCAATCAGTTCGTTCATTCGCTCATAAGAACATTCGCCCCAGCGTCAATTAGCCTTCATGATTGTTCACCCATGAGTAAATTACTTCTGAAGTCCGTTCGCCCCAAGTTCGTTTGCCCAAAGTTCATTCACATTCAAGCTGTTTGCCCCAAAGTATATTCGCCCCCAAGTTCGTTGGTCCCTGTTGATAAATGTTAAAATAAAATTATTCTCGAAAAACTGTTTTTTAACTCGTGATGGCAACATAATATCATCTCATCGATATATTTGTGTTTGAGAAAATTTGATCATTGTATTGGTTTAACTGTAAATTCTATTGTACATAGTGAACTTTATTTTTGTCAAATATTGTTTTCTTGGTGTATATTTGTTGTTGCAATGTATTCAATAAAAAGTCAAGAAGCCATACACATGACTTGTATAAAATAAAATTGTACACCTAATTTAGATACATATTACAGTGTAAAGAACATCTTTGTTATCACAAAAACGTGCAATAATTTGCAATTTAAAGGTTAGGTAAGTACTGGTTACAGATACGAATCCAGGAAATTATACTTTGTGAGCAGACCGTCATTTTGATACCACGTTCATGACAGTACAATCTCCGTAAACAGATATCCTGTAGAGCATTGTCGTACAGGATCTCTACTGTCTCCGTGGAAGGTCATGTCGAGATGAACTTTGTGTCGACCAATCAATGCATAGCTTTCGTCTAGACGAAAACACTATTAATCACATTTTGATTTCGTAATTTCTATTTTTAGACCAAGGTTTGCATGCTATTTAACAGCGGTACTATTCACAGTCTGCGATTGGGCGGCTCATTTCAAATTGCGTGACGTAGACGATGTTAACAAGTTACGTATCATAACAATTTCGTCATGAATATTATGATGAGAAAAGGTGGAACTGAACGTGACATTCGTTTGAAAAAGGCCAGATCTAAAATAGCGAGTAGGCGAGCGGAAAATTTTAGATGGGTTTTAATCACATTGATAACAGTACAGCGCAAACTAAAAGCGTGACGGGCACAGTGAAATTACTTCTGGATCAACCCTCGTATATTTTCAAGAAAGGCAGGGCATTGATTTAATCTCAGTAAACAGATATCCTATATACATATGGTATACTAATGTATTTCTAATATTTTGACCATGTCAGAGTTTGAACGAAATAAAAAATACATAACTTTTATATCAAAGAGGGACAACTCGTTTTTATTAAAAACAACGTCATTAATAATTTGAAACAGTGTGTTGTTTTATAAAGCTTATCCATGGAAAATAAATAACATGATGTAAAGAATAAATAACATTAAAATATTTTGTAAATATGAGTCATGTTTTCAAAAATATTAATTACTATAAATAATAATAACGAAGGTATGAATGAAAAATTCTTTGTAGTTTTACACTTTATTAATTGAAAAACATTATTTACTGTCAATTGGCTTAGAGAAATAAGTACGTTGTTTACAGTCCTTAATGATTTCATGATAACAATGTGTTTAAACCTTTTTTCGTGTCAATTAACTAATTGAAGAACATTAAAATGTCTGTTCCGTGTTATTGCTTTCAACTAAATTGAAATTTACGATTTCTATTGTTTTTACTTACTCGGTGTCTTCGGCAAAATATTGAATATGTTTGCAACCTGATACTGTCGTTCTATTTATAACAGCGCTCTCCTAAAGTCATATGACAAAAACCTGGTTCTAAAATAAACCGGCTCACATTGAGAAATGAAAATCAGAAACAGACAGTCATCTGACCATATTCTGAAATCAACAATAATTAGTTTATCAACATATGATTCAAACTATGTTACATGAATAAGATTTAACTTAAGTTAAAATATTTGCAGTAGGTATGTGCAGTTTTTCTCAAACTTTCACCCGTCTAAAACTTTTGGTCGACAATGCATAGTTTAAATGGTTATTTAAATACATTTTGCACGTTGAAATGAATTAGAGCGTGTACGACAAGTTAAATATACAAGCAGTTAGAGTGAAATGAAAAATAATGAGCAATGATTGGTTTATTTTATATTTTATTATTTTCTAATTTTAATTATAACGTCCAAGGTAAGTACAGACTTTATTTTATAAACTTCTACATTTTTCTTTGATGACATGCAACTTATACTTCTATCTCCGTAAACAAATATCCTGTAGAGCATGGTCGTCTGTGGAAGGTCACGTCGAGATGAACTTCGTGTCGACCAATCAATGCGTAGCGTTCATCTAGGCGAAACACTATTAATAACATTTTGATTTCGTAATTTCAACTTTTAGATCAAGGGTTGCAAGCTAATTTAACAGTGGTATTATTCACAGTCTGCGATTGGACGGCTCATTTCAAATTGCGTGACGTAGACGATGTAAACAAGTTACGCATCATAACAATTACGTCATGAATACTACGATGAGAAAGGTCACTTGAACGTGACCTTCGATTGAAAAAGGCCAGATCTAAATTAGCAAGTAGGCAAGCGGAACATTTTAGATCGGGCTTTAATCAGATTTTACTTCAATTCAACTTATTTACGACATTAAGAATTGAATGCAATCTCCGTAAACAGACTCTTCTCTCATTCTCTCCACCCCCTCTCAAATTTATTTACTCCATCATACAATCTTCCGTTACATCCATACTTGCAAATTAAATACTCTAAGATAAAGATCCCGGTAACATTTGTAAAATAACTAACAAACACCAAATTATGCGTAAATGTTTTTTATCTTTAATGACGTATTTGAGATTCAAATATATGCACATAATTAAACACTGTTTTAATGTACAAATACGTATAAAGATATGCATATACGAATACCATGTAACATTAAAAACAAAAGCAAAGGTGGGGGACAACCGCCATAGCAAAATAAGCATTTTGTGCCAAAATTAATGTTACTACAAGTGATTTATTAGTTTTGTTTGTTGGGTTTAACGCCGTAGCAACACATTGTATATGTCATATAACGGTGGTCAGTCAACCTACTCACTCCTCCTGGAAAGGATAAATCTCTGGATAAGCTGTTAACCAACTACTAAGGCACACATTCGTTAGTGAATCAGGAATGATGAATGCAAGTCATGCACTGACCTGTCGATTGAAATAGTAGCCAGGTAGCTTCAAGGTCGTTGGTAAGCCTACAGCCATAAATTATTTACAAAACATGATATTGTTATTTATTTATTTATTTATTGGAGTTAACGCCGTATCAACAAAATTTAGGTCATTTCACGGCGTCCAGCGCACCTAACCTAGCTTTCCTGGACCATTGTCTATAACCAGTACTCACCTACCCTTCCACAAGGCCGGAAACTTCTCCATATTATCTAATCAATGGAGGAAAATCGACATTATTGTCAAATTTTCATGGAAGGGTATAACCTCCCCAGGTGGGATTCGAACTCGCACCCCCTCGGGCACGAGTATCCAAATCCCGGCGCGCTACCAACTGCGCTATCGACCCGGGTTATGATATTGTTATTCAGTACCGTAATTTAATACAATGTAAAACAATTGTTTCCACTGACCCTATCAACAACGTCAATGAGTTCTTTAGAAAACAATAAACGGTAAAGTATCAATGCACGTTTCTCTTTAATAAATATTTAATACATTATTATAATCAGTTAAATCAGTTAAAAATTTATTGTACTATATGGCCACCGGCCCAAAATACACACAGTCTATATAATAAAAATTATGGTAACATGGTATTACAAAAATATAAATATTATGACAATATACACAATAGCAACAAAAGAAATATGCATATGAGACATTATAAATGAATTATTGGTTATGAGATTGTAGCAAAATGTATTAAAACAATAACATAGTATTTATGATCACAATACAAATAATCAAATACGTACATTACATATACATGAGTATTATATTAAATATTATTTGTTGTAATGGTACATTCAAAGTAAGATAGGAACAATAGTTATTGAACTAATGTTCTGTTAAAGTCCTACGTAGTTCAAATGCAGCAAGTAAATATCTTGAAATATTATAAATATCATCATCAGCTTGGCTTGACATAACAGAATAAAACAATTGTTTGCTTGGTATCTTATTATTTACCAGAGATCTTAGGTATTGTTGTCTTAAAATATCATATGTAGGACATATAATTAGAAAATGGAACTCATCTTCTACACTGTATCTATTTTGTAGTAGACATAAAGGACAAAATCTATAGTCTTTGTCAATATTTAAGCGACGTCCTTTTTCTATCATTAAACAATGATTAGAGCAACTGAAATTTGAAAATATTTTTTAAAGTTATACCCTAGATTTAAATCTAGGTAACGTTCTGTATTAAGGAGAGTTTTAAAGTATTGATAATGGGAAGTTTTTTTGTAAATATGTTTTTAATACTCTTAGGAGTTTGATCATTTAACAAACTCGTATCACATTGGTCTCGATCGCCGCAGAAAATCAAATAAAAGTAAAATAAGATCTGAATAACTAGGTATTATCAATTTGCATGACACTAAATATCACGTTTTAGAAACCAAATTGAAATACAGCATA
Source organism: Mactra quadrangularis (assembly GCA_025267735.1). NCBI lineage: Eukaryota > Metazoa > Mollusca > Bivalvia > Venerida > Mactridae > Mactra > Mactra quadrangularis. Next base: position 60,502,434 of record CM046309.1, on the reverse strand, counting down.
CCAAGCTCTTTGTTATATTTCAGGTCAGCTCTCTGACAAAGAAGGTTTAAGGAATCTTACAGAATGTCAACTTGCTAACATCATTATAAATTGTGATGTTGATACTGTCATTGGTATACAATCACTGGAGTTCTGGTACAGAGATGACTTTGAAAATAAGAACTATTGTGGTTTTAATGAAACAGACGTCACACCTAATGGATATAACTACAGTGGAGATATACTTCATGCAAGAAGAGAATGTTCAGGAAAGAACAATTGTACCATAAATTTTGGTGCTAGATTTATTGTATTTGGAACGAAAGGGAGTCAAAGGGTTTCTTATGCTGTCATAGAATATTTCTGTATACACGGTAACTAGTACAACTTTTACAAATGTAATACATGTCAAACTAGTGACACCGAAAAAATAAAAATCGAACATTTCGATGTCCATTTTTTTCTGAAATGTCAACACCTTAATTTGCCTGGCAAAACTAAGGTAGTATTTAGAACTTAATCAACTTAAGTACTAAAATTTGTGCGTAGATAATGCAGTGCACTCCAAAAATGTGATAGGACAAAAACGTGCACTTTTGGATAAACATTATTGAATTTACCAACAAAAAACGAGTCACCTGAGCATTAACAGAAGCAGACTTAATTAGTTTTTCAACAAATGATTCAATCTAATTAACATA
>CM046309.1:60199254-60496754 GCA_025267735.1 Mactra quadrangularis | reverse complement strand
ACCTGTTAAAATGTTCTCATGTAAATGGTTTTATTTTTCAGACTGTGGAAATGTTCCAAATATATCAAATGGAAATATAACTCTAATGGAAGACAACGTAACAACATATGGTTCTATAGCATCAGTGATTTGTCATACAGGATATGAGACTTTGAATTCCAACATTGAATGTTTAGATACTGGAGTTTGGTCAAACGCAGTTTGCACAATAAAAGGTTCTGTGCATTTTCATTTTTCGTAAAAACATATATCAAAATTTTATTACAGTGCAGGCTGAAAGATCAAGAAAACTGAATTCAGTATTTTTCCTATAGAAAAAAAACGAAAAAAAAACAGTCTTTCACTTTGTGTTATAAAATAGCTGTAACTGAACAACAACACTAAGTTTTCAAACATTTCAACCAGTCTTATAAACTAACTACATAGAAGAATAATATGTTTTCTGTGTTCACTTAGTTCAAATTGTAATTTCAGATTGTGGCAATGTTTCCAATATCACCAATGGAAACATTACTTTAGATACATCTAACACGACAACATATAATTCTACTGCATCAGTATATTGTTCACCTGGATTTTATACAACAAAAAAAACTATATTTTGTTTGGATTCGGGCGAGTGGGAAAATGCTGCATGTGCAATAAAAGGTAAGATATTAGGGCTTCCTAATTGTATATACACTAACCATTTAATGCGATTTGATTCACTGAAATAACCTTTTTTTCAAAAATGTAGATTGATTCTAATGCATGATGCATTAAAGCAACCAATAATATTGCCAATAGTGAATTTGAACATGGTAGGCCATGAATTAAATAAATCTTTAATACATGTTTGGTTTGTTTATCAGAAATCTACAAGAACTCATCGAATACTTTGACTTAACGAAACGCTCTTATTACAACTAATTCTTGATTTCTTATTCTGTTTTGCAGACTGTGGAAATGTTCCAAATATTTCAAGTGGAGATGTATACGTTTTTATAGAAAACGTAACAACATACGGATCAAACGCATCGGTTAATTGTCATACTGGTTATGAGACTTTGAATTCTGTCATAGAATGTTTAGATACTGGATTATGGTCTGACTCATCTTGTAGTATAAAAGGTTACAATTTTACAACATTTAAAAATATCTAATATGTAATTATTGAGGCTCTAGTTATTGATAAGTCTAATGAGGTTCTATCGCACTTTACCTCATAGTTTTTACATTACACTGGACCCGAATTATTTGTAGATTTATACTTTATTCTTTTTCTATCGCTTTAATCAAACATAAGTTGTTAAAGTTTATGTATGTATGGTAAATTGTGGAGAAATTGCTAACCTAACAACTAAAAAAATCATGTTTTGACATTGAAACCATTTCTAACCCTTCAGCTACAGTGACGTGCTATATTTTAATAATTTTATATAACATGTTTTCCTGTACATTCAAAACATTAGCTGATAACATGATATCATACTTGACCTATAATAATTGTCCTATAATTCAGTCTATTGAAATATTAAATAATGAAACGTAAAAAAATTTTTTTACTCAAGATTGTGGAGAATTTCAAAATATCACCAATGGAAATATAACTCTCAATATCGCTGATATGACAACGTATAATTCATCTGCAAATGTGACATGTTTTCCTGGATATGAGGCATCAGTTAATACAATACAGTGTCTTGAAGATGGCTCTTGGGACAATGCTACGTGTGATATAAAAGGTAAAATGTTGTAACAGAATATCATTTATCTCTCAGTGAATTCCCATAGTTAATGTTACAATGAACTGTTTACCATATTTAATATTATCGTTGAAGAAATTTCTACGGTCGTAACAATGTCATTGGGTTCGGTTTAGCTGTTCCTAATAACACCAATCTTTGATTTTACCTGCCATTTTAAACAACACTTCTAACCTTTGTATCTGCACTTATATTATCTAAAATGCATTCTGGCACCACGTATGCCTGGTGGTGAAAAAATATTTCAACGTGTCAACCCAATAATGTAGCTATGGGGTTTAAATTGTATTCTATATTATCGAATAATAGAGATCAGTATAAGTATGGTCTAATATAACGTTTCAGATTGTGGCGAAGTTGCATATATTACCAATGGAAACATTACTTTAGATATATCTAACATGACTACATATACTTCTACTGCAACAGTATATTGTTCACAGGGTTATGAAACAGGAAATGAAACAATATCTTGTTTAGATTCTGGCATGTGGGAAAATTCTACCTGCGTTGTAAAAGGTTAGGCAATTTGCTATATATACATGTATTTAAACATTATGTGATCCTAAACATAAACGCCTTTTTATTCCTATGCGTAGTAATGTTATTTTAATATAAATTTGTTTTTAAAAACTTAAAAAGGGAAGCGTTTCTTTGGTTATCGCAATCGTGTTTTATATGATCTTGCATATATCCAAAGTGTGTTAAAAATTGTAAAATTATTTTTAAAAACCGTGCACTTTTTTATTTACCATTTTTATGTAGATTTTACAAGTATTAACAGTCAATGAACAAACATGATTCTTAAGTTTTAACTTGTTACAGATTGTGGACCACCCGCTAACATCACAAACGGGGAAATTACTCTAGGCTTCGATAATCTGACAACAGTTAATGCTACAGCAAATGTAACATGTGCTTTCGGATATGTGGCAACAAATGAGACTATAGTTTGCCTTTATACTGGATATTGGGAAAACGCAACATGCGAACCGATTGGTAATTGTATTCTATTACCTCACAAATAAGATTATATGTCTAATTAGGCTTAATAATAACGATTCAGTTGTCATTCTTTGGAGTACATACTACGTTATTTAAATCACTTAGAGTGTTTATTTTTCAATTGTTCTATAACAAAGCATTACTACGGTAATCAAAAAGTGTAAGATCATTTAGTGAATCTAGACAGGTCTCGTTTCTCAAGTATTAAAGGTGATAATTTGTTCTAGTAACTGTGTAAAGTTTCGACCATTTGCAAAGCAGACAATGACACTAAACAAGAATATATGTTTCATTATTTCAGACTGTGGACCGGTTGATGATATTGACTTGGGCCATGTAACTTTGAATGATGAAAACATTACAACATACATAGACAATGCTACAGCAACGGTGACTTGTTTCTATGGGTATGAAGCACTGTATGATACCGTAAAATGTCTTCAAACAGGCAATTGGGAAACTACTACATGCAATTTAATTGGTTAGTACAATTAAACGTTTATGTTGCTACAACAATAATTAAAAAATGTCATGTTATGTAATAATTCTTGTATTTGTCTGTTCTATCAAATGAAACATTTGTACTGAATTCCATATTGAATTTAACCTTTATTTCAGACTGTGGACAGGTTTATGATATTGACTTTGGGTATATAACTCTGAATGAAGCTAACATCACAACATATCTAGACAATGCGACTGCAACAGCAAATTGTAACATTGGATATCAAGCTACAAATAAAAATATATCTTGTCAAGCTGATGGGACGTGGGAAAACACATCCTGTGAAATAATAGGTAAAAGATATACAGAGTCTTTTTTGATAAACAAAGATATAAAACTAAACTTTTAATTTAAGTATAAAAAGATCATTAGTACAAGTAAACGGGTTTACAACTGTTCTATAATACACTTTTTACTAATTTAGTATTGTCGGACTTCCTTAGAGCGTAGTGCCACTAAAAAGATTTTACCAAGTATTGAGTAGAGATGTTGTATATTTTAAAGGTTTAAGTGGACAAAAAATTAGATCATTGATAATGTTTTTAATTTATTGTAGATCTATCTTTATATAATTCAGATTGTGGTAGCATATTTAATATAAGTAATGGAGAGATCACTCTTGATTCAGCTGACTCCACAACATATAATTCTACAGCAACTGTATCCTGTTTCTATGGATATACAACATTGAATGATACTATAACATGTCTTCTAACTGGAGATTGGGAAAATACTACTTGTGATTTAATTGGTAAGCTCAATTAGAATTTAAAGTTGCCACCAAAAGTAGTGTAAATTGTTTATCATATAATATATAGCGCTCGTATTGGTGTGTCTATGTTTGCTGCTGTATGCTGCTTTTGTTATGTAACAATTGTGGTTAGTAATATTTAAAAAACAAACAGTAATTCGATACCAATACGCATTTTATGCTTTAACATTTAACGGAAAGAATGATATAATAGTGTATTAAGATTTAAAAGAATCGAATGTCTATTACAAAAAAATGCATTTCTTAAAAACAGTTTATAAATCAATTTGTACTTGTTCTATATATTCATATTAAGCTGAAATAACGTGATTTAAAATAAAGACAAGAGGAAGGAAGAACATGATTCTAATTTCAGACTGTGGACAGGTTAATGCAATTGACTTTGGCTATATTACTCTAAATGAAGATAACATTACAACATATCTAGATAATGCTACAGCAACAGTGACTTGTAACGTCGGATATCGAGCTACAACTGAAAATGTATCTTGTCAAGATGACGGAAACTGGGACACTGCATCCTGTGAAATAATAGGTACAATAAATTGTTCAGTTAGCTAACAATACAAAAATCTCATATAACGTGTCAAAATTTTGATAGCAACATAAAGCATAAATAACTATGATTTTTGTTTGAAATAAACAGCTTAATTAACAAACAAATATCTAATGTTTCGATAGGATTAATGGCAATTACACGAAATCGAATTGCGATTCTTAAAACTTATTTATTAAACAATACGAATTAGCCATATACATGTATATCACGCAGTCAGAAAGTAATTTGAAGACTTTTTGAAACATTTGCGGGAAGTTGAAATACAAATGAATGAAAAACGTGTTTTTTTTATTTCAGACTGTGGAATGATTTATGAAATTGACTTTGGGAGTATTGAACTAAATGAAGATAACATTACAACATATCTAGATAATGCGATAGCAACAGTGACTTGTAACATTGGATATCGAGCTACAAACAAAAACATATCTTGTCAAGTTGATGGGACGTGGGAAAACACATCCTGTGAAATAATAGGTACAAGAAATATAAAGTTTCTTTAATTAATAAAAACACAAATACTAAAAGAACAATAATTTGCAAAAAGCTACATGTAAAAGGGATAACAAATGTTTTTGTTTTTATAATTTACAAACAAGTACATGTATGTGTTTTTATTTTGTATAGCCGGACTTTTTATACGTACTTTTTCAATAAAATGAGCTATTACAAAACAAAAAAAAGTTTAAGTGTTGTATCTGTAATATGGTTCAGTAGACTATTAATAGACCCATTGACAACGCTTTCACTTGATTGTTGATCTATGTTCATATAATTTCAGATTGTGGTAGCATGTTTAATATAACTAATGGAGAGATCAATCTTGATTCAACTAACTCCACAACATATAATTCTACAGCAATTGTATCTTGTTCATATGGATATGAAGCATTGAATGATACTATAACATGTCTTCTAACTGGAGATTGGGAAAGTACTTCTTGTGATTTAATTGGTAAGCTCAGTAAGGATTTTAAGTTGTCCCAAAATTATTGAAAATGTTTATTATGTAATATATAATCTTCGTACTGGTTTGTCTATGTTGGCTCTCTTACGTATTATGCAACAGCTATGGCAAATAGTAATGTAATATCCTTAAAATGTTGGTATACATAAGCCTTACATGCTTCAAAATTTTCCGTATGGTGCCCTTTACTAAAGTGAATCTTTATAGGAGTCTTAGGCTAATTTACAAATTATGAATTATCTGACAAAAACAAACATTAGCTATTGAACATTTTAATACACTACGAGAGAGATCAATTAAAGAAAAGACATGCAAATCAGTTGAAGTCTATTAATAACTAATGGTTCAGTACTATATTCTAACAAAATGAGAAAAATAACTTTTGTGCTGGATTCCTTGTCAGAATTAACTGTTTATTCCCTTTTTCAGACTGTGGGCCGGTGGATGATATTAACTTTGGATATATAACTCTAAATGAAGATAACATTACAACATATCTAGATAATGCGACAGCAACAGTGACTTGTAACTATGGATACAAAACTACGATGCAAAATATATCTTGTCAAGTCGATGGAACGTGGGAAAACTCATCTTGTGAAATAATAGGTAAACAGTATGTTAGTCTATTTCAAATACTACATGGTTTAAGCAATACGAACATCTCGTGTAACGTGTCAGAATTTTAATAGTTATACAAAGAATTTTTGATAATCAACTACATTAACAATATTTTATTTTATGTTTTGATGGGAATCGTTTCTATTGAACAAAACCAAAATTGCGATTCTTGAAAATAGTAAATAGAACATTTTTGTTTCGCCATAAATATATACAAGTATATTACGCTGGAAGATAATAATTTGCAATCGATTTGAAACCGTGTTGTCAGGTAATTGAAATAGAATTTTTTTTTTATTTCAGACTGTAGACAGGTTGATGATATTGACTTTGGGAATATTACTCAAAATGAAGATAACATTACAACATATCTAGATAATGCGACAGCAACAGTGAATTGCAACATCGGATATCAAGCTACAAAAGAAAATATATCTTGTCAAGTTGATGGAACTTGGGAAAACACATTCTGTGAAATAATAGGTAAAAGGAATATAAAGTTTCTTTAATTAATAAAGAAATTAATACTAAATATTAATTATGATTCTAAAAGAACAATAATTTGCAAACAGCTACATGTAAAAGGGATAACAAATGTTTTTTATTTTTATAATTTACATACAGGTACATGTATGTGTTTTTATGTTGTACTGCCAGACTTTTTATAAGCACCTAGTCTATAAAATGAGCTCTTACAAAATAGAAAAAGTTTAAGTGTTACATCTGCAATATGTTCCAGTAGACTATCAATTGACCCATTGATAATGTTTTAACTTGATTGTAGATCTATCTCCATACAATTTCAGATTGTGGTAGCATGTTTAATATAACAAATGGAGTCGTCACTCTTGATTCAACAAACTCCACAACATATAATTCTACAGCAATTGTATCCTGTTTATATGGATATGAAACATTGAATGATACTATAAAATGTCTTCTAACTGGAGATTGGGAAATTACGGATTGTAATATAATTGGTAAGCTCAGTAAGGATTTTAAGATCCGATCAAAATTAGTGGAAATGTAATAGATCTATATTATCATCGTTCTGGTTTGTCTAGGTCTGTTCTCTTATGTAATATGTAACAGCTATTGCGAATAGTAATGTAATACATGTTATTTAAAATCCTCTAAATGTTGGTATACATAAGCCTTACATGCTTCAAAATTTATCGTATGGTATCCTTTACTGAAGTGAATCTTTATAGCAGTCTTATGCTAATTTACAAAAACGAGTATAAGAAAATATCTGACATAAACATTAACTGTTGGACAATTTAATACACTACAAGAAAGATTAAATAAAGAAGCGACACATATTTTAATCATTTTAAGTCTATGAATAAGTAAGGTTCGGTACATATAAATATATTCTAACAAATGAAAAATAACTTTTGTGCTGGATTCCTTGTCAGAATTAACTGTTTATTCCCTTTTTCAGATTGTGGGCCGGTGAATGATATTGACTTTGGGTATATTACTCTGAATGAAGAAAACATAACAACATATCTAGATAATGCTACAGCAGCAGTGTTTTGTAACATTGGATATCAAGCTACAAATGAAAATATATCTTGTCAAGCTGATGGAACGTGGGAAAACACATCATGTGAGATAATAGGTACAATATATTTGTTACTTCACAGTTACAAGCATTATGAATTCTCTATGAAGTGTTATATATCTTATTATATATATATATGCATAAGACGCACCATGTGTATTGATTCGTATGATATATTTTTGAAATATAAAATATTGTTTTATTATGGTCCTTACGTATACATTCATTATGTAAACTAGCGAAAACAATGATAGAAATATTTAGCTGAAGCAAGTAAGTATGATTATAATCTAAATAGTATGTTTATCGTTCAATCATCAGTCAAATTAGTTTAGACAATGTCGATTTAGCTGACTTTAATTGTGATCTTAAAGCAGTGTTTTTCCCTGACTTATTTTGCACAATATTTGCTATCATTGTAAAAATTATTCCAATTGTTATTATCAGTATGATTTCATATTGTGATGGTTTTCAGATTGTGGTCATGTACCTGATATATATTTTGCTACTGTTATTTTGAATGTTGAAAATAATTCAACGTATGGTTCAACAGCCAATGTAACGTGTACCAATGGCTATGAAACACAGCAACCACTTATTCAATGTCTAGAAACTGGATTTTGGGAAAACTCATCATGCACAATTAAAGGTAACTAGAATATAATTGTTAATTACATCCCATTCGATTTAGCTTGTCAATACAATCTTTATTAATGAATTTCTAAAATTTTGATTTAGCATAAAACTTATTCTTTAGTTGAAGATTAGTCTTGTAAAGATATGATTCTTCTTATACAAAGCTATGTTTGTGAGCGCAGGTTTTTTTCATAAGTTTTTATGGGTTTTTTAAAGTTTTATTTTGTATGCACACTATTCACTATTCATATATTAAAGTGAGATGCTAACGCATTTTCATTTCAAGTTGTCCCTAACAATTAACTGAACATTTTGTATTTCTCTATCTGGCAAAATGATTAACATTGTGTAGTGAATGAAAAGTATCATTTTGTAATTATTATAACATTGATTAATAACTTTGAATTGGCATTTAATTAAAAATAGTTAAATAATAATTTTCTATGAACTTCAGATTGTGGTGTGCCTCCAGATGTAAGTAATGGAAATATAAATTTGGATGTAGAAAACATAACAACATACAATGCTACAGCGACAGTGATGTGTAATACAGGATATGAGACAATAAATGATCAAGTATATTGCCTAGATACAGGAATGTGGGAAGATACAACTTGTCAACTCATTGGTAAGATAAAATAGTTATTTCAAACGTTCAAACATCATATACTGACGTTTGCCATTAATGGGAACACTTGGGTAAGATTGCAATAGAAACTTGTTAGAGTTAGCTCCCTTTAATCGTAAGTATGTAACCTGAAGGAAATACACTTATTTAGACATTACTTAATTGTTGGCAAAAAGTCGCCTCAAACATAACTAAAATATTAACCTAAGGGGTTTACCGCCTTGGAACGAATATGGCAAAGCAATTGCACTTGGGGGTTTATACGTCTAGATTGATTGGAAATATATGTTGTAGTACAAGTTTACTTATATCTTTTTAAAATACATTGAAGATTGCGGAGAAGTTCCAAGTAGTAACTTTGGAAATGTTACACTGAATGATGAAGGCAACTCAACGTATAGTTCCTTAGCTACAGTCACTTGTTTTGATGGTTATGTTCCGTTGAATTCATCAATACAATGTGAAGACTCAGGGATGTGGAGTGTCACTTCGTGTGTAGGAAAAGGTAACATTTTTCTTCTATCAAACTTCACATGAATGGAAAGTTATCCTCATTTATATCATTAATATTTATTGGCTTAAGTCTTTTGCGAATTTAGTTTAGTGTCACTGTAAAAATAGCCCTTACAACTAAGATTAATCATGTTATAGTCCGCTTCCTGGTCATCAAGTACTGGCTAAGTAAGATAAAGTTTATTTTAGTTATTTATTTATTGGAGTTAACGCCGTGTCAACCCAATTAAGGTGATTTTACGGCGTCCAGCGCACCTAACCTAGCTTTCCTGGATGTAATATAATCACTGATTATTGGCTGTAAATTAATATGATATAGGTTTCTAATAATTAGTAACTCATTTGTCTGGACAGTGATACTGATCATTCACTGTAACCAAATATTGTATAGGTTTCAGATAATGAGTAACTCAATTGTCTGGACAGATGACCATGTAATCAATAGCCATCTGTTACAAGTTAACAATGGAAATAAATAATTGTATGAGTTTTCAATAGTAAATACTAGCTCATTTATATGAGCAGGTGGTAATAGTGTGTGAGTTTTCTACATATGGGCAGATGGTCATGTAATCACTGACCATCTGGTTAATGTTATCCAGCTGACCATCACGTGATCCAGGGCTCTGGCAGCTGCATGATCACTATATAAGCCAAACTTCCTTTCTATGCATCATCTATCCAGGCAGAGGGCCTGAGCACAGTATCCACCGCTGTGTTGATTCACATAAGTTGACCAGATATATGTGTTTGTACAATAAAAGTTAGTTAGCAGACGAGGAGTTGGGTTATGTTATACTGGACCATTGCCTATAACCAGTACTCACCTACCCTTCCACAAGGCCGGAAACTTCTCCATATTATCTAATCAATGGAGGAAAATCGACATTATTGTCAAATTTTCATAGAAGGGTATAACCTCCCCGGGTGGGATTCGAACCCGCACCCCCTCGGGCACAAGATTCTAAATCCCGGCGCGCTACCAACTGTGCTATCGACCCGGGTTCAAGATAAAGTTTATTGCTTAAGGTAACAACAAGGTGGATCTTGGATATGATTTGAACTAAAGTGGAACTTGCTATCAGTTGTATGTCAAGTTTCACTTACATTGTTACTATATAACTTTGAGAGTTTTAGTAAAGACGATTTCTCTTTGAAATGTGTGAACGAGCAACTTTAAACAGAACAGAACGTATGATAACTTATTTACGATACGTACATAGCTCTAAATAAAGTAATAACGACCCAAAATACAACTTTTGATAATTGATTATCTTTAACTTTTGTTGTTCCTGTTACGTTTTCAGGCTCCATTTATATACATATATAAGGCAAAAGCGTTTGTATCATTTCAGATTGTGGCAGTGTAGCACCTATTTCATTTGGTGATGTAACTTTAGATGATCCCAACAATTCAACATATGGTTCAACAGCAACAGTACATTGTGATATAGGATATATGACTGATGATAAAATAATTAATTGTCAACAATCTGGAGAGTGGGAAAACGCTTCCTGTTTTGCAATAGGTATAACACTTGCATCAAGTTTAAAGTACCCTCTAAAAGACCTTGAACATAATCCTGTTTTTTTTTGCTTTTACAATATACCGTTTGGAATAATATTGGGCATAATATATTAAGTTAGTTGTTGGCAGATTTTCAACAGTTTTACCGTCATGATCTGGTACATCATTTTTTCTTAATATTATTAGATTGTTTGACAGTTTCCTTTTCTGTTTTTTTGTCAAACTTCTTTGTAAACAATTTCTCTTCCTTCAGATTGTGGCACCCCAGGAAGTTTATCTAATGGAAACATCACACTGACCAATGTATCAGATACAATATATGAAGCCTCAGCTGTCGTAACTTGTGATCTCGGATACACAGCATCTAGAAATATGATCACTTGTCTTAACACTGGAAAATGGCAAACATCTTCTTGTTTTATTCCTACTACAGGTATTTGTAGTTATATGATTAATCTCAACAAAGGTTTATATGATCAATTGCGACAGTCACTAATATGATTTATCGAAGCGTGTATTTATAAGCTTAATCACAACGTGTACACGATTCCTTTTTATTGTAAAAATGACATGCCATTTCTAATGTGTTTACTGAAACAAATTATAGTATGTGAATTAATTGCATGCTACTGTCACGTTCCAAGGCGATAACCACTCAGGTTCATGTTTTAGTTGTTTGTCTGTAGTATTCATTTTATAACAAATGTTTTAAATTATCTTAGAAATGTCTCCCTTTTTGCTTTCTGACTGTATGGTAGGTATGTGGGTTTTTTTACTCTTTTTTTCTAACGTCTATTCCTTATCACAATTATCATTGGCCATTACTGTTTTGCGCTTTCTTTCTTTCTCATCTAATCCATATTGACAAAAAAGTCAGCTAGGATGTGCAACTAAGATATAAATAAGAAAACTATTGATATTTATTGTTTTATTCCAATATTGATTTAACTGTTTTATAATATTGAGTATTGTATTTGTTATGTATATTTGTCATGAATGTGTCGTCTTTGCCATGAGTCTTGTAAATGGCTAAAGGCATATGTCATTGCCGTTTTTGCCAAATAAAGGTGTATGAATGTAATATGTTTATATTTATTTTAATCTAAATGTTTGTTTTTTCAGATAACTCGTGTAAAGCCTGTATACCTATCATTGTAGTTATGGCATTATTTGTTGCAATAACATTGTTGGTATTTGGTTTCTATACTATACACAAACGGATAAAACATAGACGTAACCCAATTGCTGAAAAGGTAACATCTCATATTGCATAATTCAAACCCAGGTCGGTTGTGCAGTTGGTTGCACGCCTTGATTTCGAATCCAGTGTTCCGAATGGGGTACGGATTCGAATTCCACCCGGGGAGGTTATATCCTTCCATTAAAATTTGACAATAATGTCAATGTTCATCCATTACCAAGATATATGGAGAAGTATCCGGCCTTGTGGAAGGGTAGATGAGTAGTAGTAATAGACCAGGGTTCAGAAAGCTAAGTTTACGTGCGCTGGACGCCGTAAAATAACCTAACAAATTGCGTTGACATGGCGATAAAACCCAGTATAAATAAATAAATGTCATAATTCATTCAATTATATAATCCCACATAAACTATAAATAGGCGTGACTGAGTGGTTACGACCTTAAACTTGTAATCAGATAGCCAGATCCATTGGTTCAAATCATACCGCAATGAACAACGTTGTATCCTTGAGCACAGACATTTAGTGCTTCCTGCTAAGTACTGATGACATTATAGAGGGCTTTTTCTGGAGTGTATAGAACCGTTGTTCCTTGGATTGATTAGATTTTAATTTATAAATGAACTTACAAAAATGTATTATCTCCACTAAGATAACTTCATATGTCCTTTAAGTAGGCATCGTTTTGGTGTTATATGTTAAGCTAATACTCTTTATGAGTTATTTCAAATATATGATTTTATACTTGCATTGTATTATTTTCATTGAAAATCACACTTCATTTAAAAGCATGAAAGAAAATATTTTATGCAGAGTAATAGGCACATGACTGTGTGTATTTGTTTACTTGCAGAATGCAGAAAACGGTAACCTTAAAAACTTAGAAGATGAAATAAAAGAAAACGAAAGTAAGAAGAAAAGAAAGAAGAAAAGACTCAATAAAAACAATTGAAAATAATATATAGTCTAAATGAGAAACAATTCATCCTTGTAAATAATGCTAAGTTTAATATCATTTTTCAAATAATGATATAACTGTTTATATATGTTTGTAACTGTTTATTGTCTTATATAGGGATCCATTCCCGTGACAATGTAGATTATATTTATATGTATTTATAATCAAAACTATGTACTATGTACACGTTTCTTGAATAAAATTATGTTCTGCTCTGTTCTTTAATTAACATGTACATGTATATACAAAATGTAGTGCTTTCGAAAAACCATAGCAAAATCCTGTTTTACGGATAAATTCATGTTTGCTCATGAAAAAAATGAATCAGCTTTAAAAGTGTGATTGTAAAATCAACATTAATTAGTTTATAAACATATGATTCAAACTATGTAACATAAGATTTAATTATCGTAAAACTATTTGCGATATACAATGTACATGGTTTCTTGTCTCTTAATTTATCCTCTGATCTTATTTATGATAAATTTATGTATATATTTTATCATATATTTTCTAACCTTGATTTTGTGACAAATGTTATTTGTATTGTTTAAACTGTATATTGATGATGTACTATGTACAAATCATAAATGAAATATATGTTTTGTTCTGTTCTGTTCTGTTAATGATATCTTAAAATGTCATTTGTTATAATTTATGGTAATAAACTGTTAAATGCTGATTTTAAACTTTGCTTAGAAAACGACTTGTTTTTTTTATTCTTGAACAATGGTTTGTTAAAAAAAACATTGTAATATTACTTTGAAAAACTGAAAAAAACACTGCACTCAATTTTATGTATGAAAACCGAAAGATATCATCTTACATAATTTTTTAGTTATCTCCCTTAGTACGTTAAAAAGATAACATATATAATGTCCTGTTTCACGTCATGTCTTTTTTGTTCTAACCTACTCTAACCTAGCCTACCTTTCCCTGGCATGACCTCCCATACCCCTCCCTGTTCTAACCTGACCTGCACTGTCATGCCGTCTTCTGTTCTGCCCTGTTCTAACCTGACCTGCACTGTCATGCCGTCTTCTGTTCTGCCCTGTTCTAACCTGACCTGCACTGTCATGCCGTCTTCTGTCCTGCCCTGTTCTAACTTGCCTTGCACTGTCATGCCGTCTTCTGTCCCGCCCTGTTCTAACCTGCCTTGCACTGTCATGCCGTCTTCTGTCCTGCCCTGTTCTAACCTGACCTGCCTTGCCCTGCTCTGTTCTGTCTTGCCCTGTTCTAACCTGACCTGCACAGTCCTGCTCTAACCTGACCTGCACAGCCCTGCTCTAACCTGACCTGCACAGCCCTGCTCTAACCTGACCTACACTGTCATGCTAACCCCTGTTTTGCTCTTATCTGCCATGCCCTAGCTGTCATGTTCTATTCTATTCTGTTCTGTAAGTGAAGACTTTTTATAATTGTGACGTCACGAATAATTTATCAGAAATAGATCCGATGTCAAAAAAATATGAGTCTTTTATTCATTTATCATTAAAATCGTGATCTACGTGCAAATTGTAGATAAAGGTTGGATTTTATAAAATAAACCAGGGGCTTTGAAAGGATCATATTAGATTTCAGCAGAAATCGATCCAGACATAAACAGTTTTATTTAATACTTGTTATGTATAATTAACATACTTTCACAAAGATTTTAATTATTTGCCAGGGAAGTTTAAATTACATTCAAGTTTCATTTTATGTTCATTAAATTATCTTTAAGAAATTATTATATCGGTAAAAGGTACGGTCTATTCAAAGCGTTCCTATCTTTTAATTATGTTTTATTAGACGCGTGCAAACAAACAGCTGTATATATGAATTGTAAATATTGGGGTTTTCAAATTTTGTATTATAAGTAAATTATTCCACAACTGGTAAATTGAATACATTAAATATATCAAACGATTTTACAATACTGTACCGAGTTCACAGTCGTTTTAATTTACTTACATGTATATATCAAAAGAAGAATAAATCGAATTCCGTTTTCAGTTTCGTTATTTAAAAATTATTGTACATGTATTGTGTCGATCGTATCAACTCGGCGTTTTCCGTGACTATTTAAACTCACTAAAGATGCTCAGATTGTTTTCGATTCGGTAATTTCCGGAAATCCACGGAATTTGCCGAACGAAATTATTAGCCAGAAATGAAATAACACTGCGGAAATTGAGCGGTTATAAGTGGTCCGGGTACCGGTCAACCCAGTTTACTGTGATATAACTCTACAATATTTTCCCATGCTTCCAAAATATACACCAGGAGACGTGTAGAAAATAATGTTGAACTTGCTAATTAAAAATACAGCAAGAGCTTTTGATACTACCGGAGCGTGAGAATAAGAATAGGCATATAATTAAAATAAAGTACGAAAGTAACTTTTAAGCTTTTCCCCGTGTGATTGTACTACTGTAGACTAGACCCTTCCGCCAAATTGAGATAGAGACTTCAAGACACTCCATGGCTTCAAATCCGAGACAGCAGTATACATCAGTGCAAGTGATTGACCCGTTGTATGCCTTTTATGTTTAACTACAAAATACACGATATTTCCATTCAGTTATATTAAACATGCATGAAAACCAATCTGTTATTGAAATCACATGTACAATAAATACATAAATCATTCTGTCAGATTGTTTAGTTTATTATTTACTTTAAACAAAATTAGATTTTTTGTCATCATATTGATTGTTATTCAATGTCATTGAACAATACAGTTTGTTCAATGATAGTATGTTCTGTTCGGTATTCAAGTACATTTTTGTTTCGTTGATATTCTGATAACCCGGTTCGATAGCGTAGTTGGTAGCGCGCCGGGATTTGGAATCTTGTGTCCCGAGGGGGTACGGGTGCGAATTCCACCCAGGGAGGTTATACCCTTCCATGAAAATTTGACAATAATGTCAATTTTCCTTCATTGATTGGATAATATGGAGAAATTTCCGGCCTTGTGGAAGGGTAGGTGAGTACTGGTTATAGACAATGGTCCAGGAAAGCTAGGTTAGGTGCGCTTGACGCCGTAAAATGACCTAAAATTGTGTTGACACGGCGTTAAACCCAATTAAAAAAGATCTTCTGATTGATTCCATTCTGTTATATTCAGTTCAGTTCAGCTTGGCTTGGTTCTGTTCGGTTTTGTCACATTACAAATATTTTATCAATGTACTTTAACAATCGATTAAAACTTATACAGACAAAAGTATGGCGGCATGATTCAAATCTGTTGAGACATTTTTTATGCAATTTCCGGTTTGTAGTTATCAAAATCATACTGTTACATAATATTTGACAATTAGACAAACAAAATCAATAACATTTCTGATAAAAAACAATTTATATGAAAAAAGTAATTAAGATTTCATTTCAATTTAACATACGTGTAAAATATCACAGTAAATAAACAAAGTTGCATATTGTTAAATATTAATAAAAATATTATTATTTTATTTTATAAATCTAATTATTAATCTCGCTATGCGAATAGTTTTGAATCAAAACCACGCTGTGTAAACCAACTGTACTCCCACCGGAAGTTGTGATTAGATGTCACGAAAAGTAGAAATCTCGCGCGCTGGGGTGTATACAGCGTACAATACACATACCGTTCAAATGACGGTCAAATGACTAAATAGCTCTGTTTTGTTTTCTTTGCTTGATTGAGGCGAATTTAATATGGCAAGTTGGCATATTAATGATATCTTTTGCACGCCTCTCCATTGGAAAATACCTCAATTATGAATACTCACAACAGTCCTTTGATCTGTACTCATGATCGTTAAAACATAGATTTCCGTATTTTTGTACGAAGATTATCGATCAAATATCGAGTATTTAAATCAGCGAGGTAAATGTATGCGGCACTGTCAGTTGGTTAAAAGAAATACAAAAATACAGTACGTACTACAAAAAGAATCAAAAGCTGGTACTCGCAATAAGCTATGTGGTGATTTCAAGTTCCCCTTAACAGCAGGACGGTTGCCAAAGAAACTGCCGTCAAACAATTTCATTATTATTATTTCATGAGTACAATGTCAACTTGGAAATAAATGTACGAACATTCTACAACCATTCCCACGTATCCTAGCCTTACATTGTAGACTTTTACCTAACGATACACCCAGACAAATCAATGATATGACACACGTTTTTAAAGTAACTATTTATTTTATCAATTTATAAATCGCCTTGATGGTTTACTTTCTTCAAACCTTCACTGAATACAAAACTGACATCTACCACAAGGTGACAAACACCTGTGATATTTAACACATAATTGACATGTTTTTAAAAACAAAAGATTTGAATAATGGTATTCTTTTAATAAACAAACGGTGAGTTATTTTATAAAGCGAGAGTCATGGTACTTAATAGAAGGACTAAAACTATCATGAACAGAAAATATTCTTAAATGTGGAATTGTAATACGCATTCTCGCCAATTCCAAGCACATGTACGGTATTAGTTCCGCTAAAAAGACCTTACTGGTTATTGCAAAGTCATGCAACGTTGGCGTTTTTAAGTATGCTTAATAATCCATATATTAAGAGCATTCCGCTGTAAAGACCACTTTATTTAGTGCACAGTCATGCGAGTTTTGGTGATTATTAAGTTTTAACTGCTTACTTTAAGCTAACATATCTCTATATAAAGACCATTTCACTATTAAGACCATCGATTTGATGGTTCTATTAGTGGAACATTACTGTAGCTGTGAATACCGTAGAATTGCGTTTACATTTTACTTTTCAAAATTGCATTTTAATAATAATGATACTTAATCGGAACTTCTTTGACAAATCCGTAGAGAGGCTTAAGATTTCCCATTTTCCTTTTATGTAAGGATTCCCTTTAAATCTTCACATGACAGGTCACGTGCTTCATATATTCAATCCTGATTCAAACTCATTTCTTGTCCATTTATTTATAACAGTACTTTCATTACGTTTAATCTCTTCAATTCTTTTAATATAGTCTTCAACCTTATCATTACTTTTTAAAAACTTTTCTTTTTCTAAATTCAAGGCATCTTGTAAGGTAAATATAGTTGTCTTAACTCCTTGTTTACGTAACTTTGCCCGTCTCTTTAATTCTTGTCTAAGCTGATAGGCCGCTTTCGAGCGGTCAAAATAATTTTCTGATCTACTTTGTAATTTTACAGTTTTTCTATTCTGTTCACTGTCAGGCGTAGACCCGTATGATCTATATTTATTGTCCCCTTTATTGTCTTCACTGTCACCCAGTCTTAAAGAAGGGAAAGCACTTTGTTGTCGTTTTTGTCCGGGAAGTTCCGGACCAATCCGAGTATAGGGAATAGGAGCCGACAAAGCTCTATGTTTAGGATTAATCTCCGTGACAGTTTCATCAGTAACAATATAATTATCTAGATCAATTTCATCTATATCATCAACTCTAATGTCATTCTCGATTTGTTTAACCTCTTTAAATACTGAAAACGATACAGCAGGCTTCTTTGCACGCGTAATGAGTCCTTTCTTTCGTGGTGAGTCACCGCTGACGTCATTATCATCGTAATCATCCTCTTCGTCATATTCGTCCTCACTTCCGGATGTTGCGCGCGCAGTTCTTGCAGACGACGTCTTTTTTTCATTGGGTGGTTTCCAATTTGGAGGTGCAATGTTATAATTCATTCCTTTCTTTGTAGTTTCGCCAGTCAGTCCCAGAGGGTGTGTGTAATACTTGTTATTTTTCTGTCTAAATTTATGAGCTTCATAACGTATGGTCTTTCTCGAAGTTTCTCGCTGTGTAGCGATGTCATCTATAATCATTCCCATTCTTGTCTGAACTACACGATTTCTTCTGTAAGCTGACTTCTCATTTAAACTCCAAAACACTAAAATTAAACACAAAAACAACAGCTATTAGTTAAAGTTAAGGATTATATTGATCAGTGGAACTAGCACACGTTACTAGCTCGACAAAGTTGGGTTGCATTTGACTGATTGCTCGGTTCTGTTTTAATGTGTTGGGTATAGACCTTACAAGTTGGAATTCAAAATGGATCGGTAATGTATATACATTAGTAGCTTGTTACAGTAAATTTCATTTTTTTTTCATTCGTGGTCGAATAAAACAGAAAATTGTGGTAATAACTGATTGTTTCAAAATGGCGCCCGTTTGTTTACGTTTCGTAAGATACATTTTTTTTTATACTCTACCCTGGAAATGCAACAAGTCGAAGGTAACTGCGCCGCCCAGTCTTACAATTTGAAACTTCTTGGCGTCAGAGACAAAACAGCATGAGCTTCTTAGAGACCCAGTTTACCGTCTGGAAATGTCTAGAAATGTCTACTTTGTCCCACAATACTAGGAACCTACATACAAGGTACTGCTGTGACTTGTTGTCTTATACAAAACAGTGTGTATTCATTGACGTCCATAGAAACTACCATGAATTTTAGTCTGAATTTGTTAATACAGTAAAACCTTATATAACAACATCCAGCAACAATACCTTAAATAATTAGCTGTTTTATCCGGTAAACTTTGATCTGAGACAAAAATATATCATTACAATATAATTTGCATAAATTAAGTCAGTTAAAAGCAGTTTAGTTAATTATGTGTAGTGTATAAATCAATCGCATGTCAATTTGTGCAAACTGTATACAAGAGCTGACCAGTTGTAAGGCGTTTAACTTCAGACAAGTTCGTCTATAAGAACTGTCAAAGTCGATGGCCTTATTAACGAAATAAGCTTAATATAGGAACCCTTTTCTTCTCAAATAGAGCTTTTCTTTACTTAAAAATCGTCAAATCAAATGATTTTGCAATTATAATCAAAATGATTTTTATTGTGGAACTTTACTTAAGATAATAAGCGATCTTCGTAAGGGGTGTAAGTATATTTAGGAAATTGCAGGAAAAAGTGAATTAGAGGTAACTGTTGAAAGACGGCTGTACTAGTAATTGAAAGACGGTCGTAACATAAGGGTTTCATTGTAGTCAATAAGTGTGTTTAACAATACTGTTTTATTTGAGTTCAACTAGAAGAATAAAATATTCATGATAATGATCGATATTATCCAGTTAATGGATAACATATACATTACAATAGTTAATATTTAATATTCACTTCAAATAAATATAAGAAATAAGTTTAAATAAACATATAAAAAGATAATTAAAACTTGTTAATGACAAGAGCTATTTCATTGACTGCGGTTATGCCTCAGTCCCATAAAATCGTTGCTTGTTACGGACCCGTACGTGCAGACAGTCGTAGGCCGTAGGAAGCCTTGCGTTTCAAGGTAACGGTACGCACATGGCACGAAACAACACACACGTACAGAGCCGTAGCTGGAAGATATGCATATTTAATGCATACTCGCTCCCTTTTTGCTCACGATTTGACTCTGAAACTGATACGTGTATCCTGGGCTCATCTCACGGACCCTGGTAATAAAGTAACAGTCCGTACGGGTACGCAAGAGTTCGTACGGGTCCTTGCGGAGTTTGATCACACGGCGCTCGTACGGTGCCCTCACGGCTAATTTTATGTTTATGGGACTGCAGCTTTAGATACCATAAAATTATTCATACAATTTTATGCTTGTGAACTCGAGCTTCCAAAAATAAAGTTTTGAAAGTTTCCCTCCTGGTCAAATGATGAAAATTGCTGAGCGCATATTAATGTTATAGCAAAGTGATAGAGGGACATATTTTCCAATTACAACTCATAGATCGTGCTGCAAGAAAATGATCATTTTTTCTAAGGACGAGGCATTCGGAACACCTCGACCTTTCATGAATGAATAATCGAATGTCCGGGGCGCTATGAATGAGGACGAGGGTGTCCCAAATTAACGCCAGACCAATCGCCCATGGTGACCAAACCTTTTTGAACGGGTGACCATTGATCTCTAGTTGACCGAAATTTGAACGTTACTGTCCCAGATGTCGACTATGTGTAAATAAATAATACTAATATAAACTGTATACATAAACTTCCGTGAAAAGTTAGTTATACTACCGGTAAAAATACGGACCATAGCTGATGTAGCAAACTTTAGACGTCAGTAACTTTCCCATTGATGGCAATTATAAGTCTTTATATCCACAACTACTGGAATCTAACCAGCTTGTCAACCTTACCGCCCTTTGACGCAGCTTGATTTGATGGTACATGGAATAATGAACTTGACAAAAACCGAATTGTATGATTTTGTCATTTATCATGCATTATTATGCATTATTATAAATTATTATAATAATTGACGCATAAAATAAAAACATAATGGTCAAAATATACATGACATAAGTATTTACATTGCTTGGATAAGCAAATTTATTCCTCTTTTCAATTATTAGTATTCATGTAGCAATTTATACATGTAAGATGTTAGACAAATCTCTATTATAGATTCTTACTACAGTAAAATGTCGCTATTAGGATCACCATGGGTTTTTTCAAAAATCATGCACACAGTCGCAGCCGGTCCTAAGCCCGATTGAGCAATGATTAGTGCGATCAACACCGCTAATTATTTAATAAGAAACACATAATTCATAAAGTTCATATAGTTATATGGCCAAAATTTACACTGAATTAAGCTAAATAGCTTCTTCGGTCAATTTTGGCGTTTGTAATTCTTGGTATCCATATGGAGCCCTCGCGGGACCACGGTGAAAAACCCTTAACATTTAGGAAAGTATGGGAAATCATGCTTTTTAAAGATGTTTAAGTCCTAAATGCTTAATATGAAAAGATAAAGAGACCAATGTTTAGACCATCCAGCTATTAAGACAATCGAATTTGATAAGTTCTTATATTGTAACTTTACTGTACATCTCAAGATTGTATTACATGTATTTTACGGTAACTTAAATAAGATAAAATAACCAAATCGTACATATTCAACTCTATTCATTGTAATCAAACACTTATAAATAAATAAAACAATGCTCGAAATCAAATAAATCACTTATAAAGTATATCTACATACTTTTATCTTTACTTCCTGACTTTTTATTCTGAATTCCTTCCATTTATACAGTTAACTCCTAAATTTCGGACAATTATACCATACAATTCACATTCATATTTTTAACTCCTATTTTTTAACTTTTAAAAATTGAAACTCATGGACATTGAAGATTTAAAACAGAAAAATCATGTTATGATAAACTGATAGCCTATTTCGTGTCTCTATAATTGATAAAACGTGTGTTATCTTTACTTTCAAAATATCTATATATCAATTTCTTATATCTATTTCAATTTTGTGATTAATTGCTACGCACCAAACCCCACACCGTTGTTGAAGTTACTAGTTCACAGATTTCAACTTAAATAGACTTAACATCTCTAGATCCCACACTAAAACTCATTAATATAAAGAAGCAACCCGGGTCGGTAATTTAATAAGGTATATAAAGAGGCTTCCGGCCTTGTAGAAGGGTAGATGAGTACTGGTTATAGACAAGGGTCCAGGAAAGCTAGGTTAGGTGCGCTGGGTGCCGTTATATAACCTATGCAATGTGTTGCTACGGCGTTAAACTCAACAAAATAAATAAAGAAGCATTTTGGAAGCATTATAAACGGTGTTCTGATAATGACAATTTTAGTGCAAGTTGACAAACAACTGCAAAAGATGGTGTTTTATGTATAAAAAACATGTATCCAATTAGTAACAGAACAGAAAAAATTTCATTGCTTTTTCTTTGGAACTTTTATTTCACATTTCTTTCACTAAAGATGTCAGTTTGTCTTAAAATAGCAAAAAAAATCATTTTCTTGACACAATAAAAGACAATGAGGGGTAATTTTATTAACATATATAATATATGGAAAAAAAAACAATATCAGCGAACGATTTAACTATTTAAATTCAACAATAAACTATGAAAGAATTAAATGTTATTTTCTAAAATTACCTATAGGTCTTGGCAGTTTTCGTTGTCCCTCTTTACGTCCCAACAAAGATTTTAAATCTTGTCTCGGTGATTGTCCAGCTACAACAGCCGACATTTGGTAGTCTGTTGTTTATAGTCAAACAGCTTAAAGACGATCTCCAGCTATAGACGTCTACTGACTTTTTCGGCAAGAGACGTTCACTCAGTTTTCCGACTTCTCCGGATATAGACGATCACACACTATTTCCTATGGTTCTTTTACTTCCGATATTTCAACAACAGCCTGCTAATAATTGTCAGATGATTTTATCCCAATTTACATTTTTGTTGAAAAGATCAGATCATTATCGTCATTAAGAGCTAACAAAAACTGACTGACAATTTACAGTACCTAGTAGCGAGTCACAGATAGATCAAACCCTATCTTCTTTAAAGTATAAATCTTCCGTTACCAAATGTTGTGTTTTACTTTTATTTTCACTTATTATATGTTCAACAAATATTTACTTATTTCTAAATCGTTCCCAATATCAAATCGTTATCTACAAATCTTAACAAAATCACAAAACATTTCCCGTATATTTATTTATTCCAATCTTCATATAAAGTGTTTTATTAGTGACATCAAGTGCTAGAAATTTCTAATTTTCTGTAAATTATTATCTTTACACCAAAAATAAATCTTGTTTATATCATTAATAGATAACAACGCGGAGCGTCTTCACTTTTTTGTCACCAACCAGTCCGCGATCAACGAGTCACCTATACAGCGCTCACTTTCTTTCACCTTATTCGATCTATACGATTCCGTCTTAGATAACACCGCCCTCTCTGCGAAACATATCACTTTCCCATATCATATCAATTCCTTTAATCTTCTGTTAAAATATTTTTTATATCTATATACAAGTAGATCGTTATTTCAACCCCCACTTTGATACTAAATGCTAAATATTCAATAATTTCTATGTATGTATATTTTCCCTATCTTCAATTAAACCTAAAATCCACTCACTTTTGTTAACCTCATGTTTATAATTCGGTTCTGTTTATATTAAATTTCGCAGGTAGTTTCTTTACCAAGAGAAATTTATTCTACCAATTTTAATGGCAAATAGAAGACTATTTTATGTTATTACTAATTTAAATGTCTCCGTATAATACAATTATTTCTATGAGGGTCTTTTATAAACAGAAAAATAAAAATGACACTGAAATAAGCTATCCATTGATCGTGCTCACTTTACATATCAATACAGTTATACCTCCTATAACAACCATCTCTGAGTAACAGGAACAGAACAGAACAGAACAGAACATAAATTTTATCCATAAGGACTTGAAGGTACCGATCGTTCTCAGATTTCAACTTAAACATCACTTTTTCTGAATCTATCAAAATTGTTTGGAAACATGTTTTTAGGCAGGAAATTAGTGATTTGATAATGACAATTTTAGCGCAAATTGACATACAACTACAAATGATGGTGTTTCATGTAGTAAAATCTACCCTGTATGTAACGGTATAGACAATTTTAGTGCTTTTTTGTGACTTCCATTGTATATTTCTTGCATAGGTCAGTTTGTCCTATAACATTAAGAATTAATTTAATATTTTGACACAATTACAGACGCTGAATGGTATTTTGAAAAAAATCTCGACCACATCTGGGAATTAGTATCTTTTTAAAACAGGCATCTCTCGGTCGCAATCACCCGGCTAAACAGTAAGCTCTCTCAACACTGCTCCATCAATAGTGCTTGGATCAGCCATATCTCAATAAAAAGTCACTTGTCATCTAAAGCCACCCACCAATGGCAATGGCAAACCATCTTAATTATTATAATTATTATTATTATTATTATTATTATTATTATTATTATTATTATTTATATACATTTGCATAGCGCTCTTTTCATATTGAATTATGTTCAAAAGCGCTGAACAGCCACGCGCAACTAGCAATCCCATTTTAACTAAGGCCATCTCTGAACAACAAAGCGAAGGGGATGATGTTTAAAATCAGATTGAAATAGACCTTTAATAAACTGCTAAATAAGCGGAAACTCAGCAAATAAACCAAAACTCTATACAAAGTAAAATGCCCCCCTCGATAAAAGTCACTTCTCTTTTACAATGAATAAAGCACAGTCCTATCTCCGTCCATTGTATAGGGGTTTTACTGTATACTAGATATGTAATACTCGATGAAAGCTGACAGGGTTATTGAAGATTTCTTTTAACTATTGACAATGACTTTCAAACATTTTACTCTGTTGCTCATGGATTATTTGAAAGAAAGTGTTGAAAACAAAAGCAAAAATGGCTTTAGGAATAATTCTCACATGCTACGAGTAGGAAAAACGAATCCAAAGTTTCATTGTATTGACAAGATTTCATTGAATTTCATATTTGTGTATTTTCTGTGCAATCTTAAAGACAGGGTATTGAAATGATGCATGCATTCATGACAGATTGAACATTTGTTTAAGGTAAACTGTACATAGTCAATGTGAATATTGATTTAAAGTGAACTGTACATAGTCAATGTGAATATTGATTTAAAGTGAACTGTACATAGTCAATGTGAACATTGGTTTAAGGTAAACTGTACATAGTCAATGTGAACATTGGTTTAAGGTAAACTGTACATAGTCAATGTGAACATTGGTTTAAGGTAAACTGTACATAGTCAATGTGAACATTGGTTTAAGGTAAACTGTACATAGTCAAGATGAATATTGGTTTAAGGTGAACTAAACATAGTCAATGTGAAAATTGGTTTAAGGTAAACTGTACATAGTCAAGATGAATATTGGTTTAAGGTGAACTAAACATAGTCAATATGAAAATTGGTTTAAGGTAAACTGTACATAGTCAAGATGAATATTGGTTTAAGGTGAACTAAACATAGTCAATATGAAAATTGGTTTAAGGTAAACTGTACATAGTCAAGATGAATATTGGTTTAGGTGAACTGAACATTGTCAAATTCAGTCATTTTTAAACAGCACTCTATCGACTTATTCACCATCATTAGAGAAGGTTAGACCCCCTATACCCAAATTTTAACCAGTAGCCTGTTCAATTACACTAAACGTTACAGAACGTTCCGTAACGATACATTCGGAACTCCTCGGCCATTCGCTGCCAATAATCTAATCTAATACACAAATATGCGATCGTTAAGGCAATGAGTGATGTTTCAAAATTTACGGACTAAAAACGAAACATCACTCAATGCCTAAACGATCATATATTTGTTTACTTTAACACCGGTAGTTTCAAAATAGCGTCTAAATATTTCCGAGATTATTCGCAGCAAATGGCCGATGAGTTCCGAATGTATCGTTACGGAACGTTCTGTAACGTTCAGTGTAATTGAACAGGCTACTGTACTATTGGTAAATTGTCAGTGGGGCATTCATCAAGCCCGCTGATTTAATTACTCGATTATCAATAGTTAATACTGAATAAAACTGAGGTAAGTATTTAAACCAGTGCGGTTAATGTATTCGCGACTGACCATTAAATAAAATTAATCGATATGTATAGAATTTTTGTCTAGAACATTATTGTCAAATTTTCATGGAAGGGTATAACTTCCCCGGGTGGGATTCGAACCCGTACCCCTTCGGGACACGAGATTCAAAATCCCGGCGCGCTACCATCTGCACTATCGACCCGGGTGAATGTATTTCAAGACAAATGTACAATAATTGATCATGGCTATACGACCTTAATATAATTTAATCTAAATACATGTGTAGTTTTAACTCTAAACATTGATAATCATTCTTGCATAATTTAGTTACTTGAATATATTTCAATAATTGATTAAAATTAAAGATAACAAAGAGCAAGTGAAATGTTTATTTCGGTTAACATTTATTTCTTATTTTATTTTCAATATGATAATAATATCGGACCATTTTTCATGTGTTCGATGATTTACTTCTTTTATTGACATGCATAGCTTTTGTTTTGCGTGTGACAGCGCTAAAATAGATTTTTCATTCATAAAATTAGTACCGGCATGGCGTAATTTAAAGTCATGAATATTAATGAATTCTTGTTGGCAACTGCGTTTATACGGAAATGAAAACACATTTTTTCAAGTCACGTATTCACTTTTGACCAATCAAATTGTATTATTTCGTTTAGGTTGTAATTATTAAATTATAAACTTACACCCATTCTCGTGCACAGAGCGAGTCAAGATCGAGAATCTCGATAGTCTCTTGGCACGAGAATAATTTCCACCAGGCAATGACACATACTGCAGTTACGTGAAGCGAACTGGCTCGAGATTCACGAGCTGCGCGTGTCTATGAGTCAATTTCTCAACTTTTAGATACAAGTATTTTTATTGGGTATAACGCCGTGTCAACACGGTCAGTTAACGACGACCAGATCACCTAACCTAGCTTTTCCGGACCTTTGTCTATAACCAGTACTTACATACCCTTCCCAAAGACTGACAACTTCCCCATATACATTTTTTGCAGGAAAATCGCCAGGGTCAATATATAAGTCTAAAATGACCCTACCCACCATGACAAAATTTTTTACCCCATGTACATTGTATGCTTATAGCAAATAAAGTGGAAAAGAAGTCCAATGTCTTCAAATAAGGACGTGGAATATTTTACAAGAAAAATTAAGTGAATACAAATTGAATGTAAAAATATATGGTGCATTGTTATTTTGTTTTAACTAAATAAACATTAAATATGTTTTCTTTATAATTGAACATACCTGTATACTTGTAAAATAAGAAATTGATCGTTTATTGACCCATACTTCGTATTTTATAAAAAATCAAGAGTTTGGTCATTTTTTAAATCAAAATGATACTTTTTAGAATTGGTAATTTCGTTTGGCCAACTTCAAATACGATTTTTGAGTGTAAATTTATCAGAGATATAAAACTGCACGGGCAGATCCAGGATTTTTTTTCAGGGGGGGGTCCAAACTTTATCTGGGGGGGTCCAAACTTTCGAACCACAACCATATTATACAATGTTAGCAGAATAACACAACATTTTGATAATAAAAACTACATAACCATTAAATCTATGTTAAACACGGAGAAAAATTGCTTCATTTTATTTAAAAATGGCTTACTGTCAAGAAAAATACTCTCAGGAACCGGTACATTTTGTATATTTTAGAGGGAGGGGGTCCGGACCCCATGACCACCCCTGCCCTGCTGGATCCACCTATGAACTGAACTTGTATTCTTTGTAATTATGGGGCCGGTTTCCATTGTCTTTGTATATACATGTATTGTACAATGAACTCCATTGCCTTCAAGTAAGCTTTCATGGCGACGTGGACGAATGTCCAAATACACTTTAAATTAAAGTTCTAACCGATCACTTTTCAAATTTCGATTATTTTGTAACGGGCCAATGGATCCTTATTAAATTTTGCAGAGGTGATTTTTGTGCCACACCCTGTGTCCCGCTTGAGCGCATCGGACCGTATCAAATTATTTTTCTTTCCACAAATCGGTAGAAAATGACACAAAAATCACCTCTGCAAAATTTTATAAGGTTAGAACTTTAGTTAGGTGTATGATTAGAGAGTTCATGGGTTCGATCCAAGCTTGGAACATGCTTTTCCTGAGTTACATAGTACATTATTACGAAACGTGTTGTCAAGATAAAATAAAAACGAACAATGATTCAACATATTTATAGGACAATATATAGCATTTTCAGGTTGCAAGGGATACATTTTCTTTGAGAGGGCAAATTTGTCCGGACGGGGGCAGTGAATTTCGAATTTTGTTTAGTATAATTCACAATACTTTCAAAATTATTGAGAAGGGTGTAGCGTAGACCCTTAGCCCCCTATATCTACGGACCTGTAACATTCATTATTATGATAATATAGCATGTGCTATCCTTGTACAAATAAAGAAAAAATTATAACAATAGCTAGCTTGTGCATTATTCTTCCGTGTGGTTTGATTTGGTGGACTCAGTGCAGTTTGATCGATTCTTTTGACAGTTAATTTGATTTTAAATTTAATCGAGTAGAAATTTCATTGACGTGTGTATTTACAAATAAAAATGTACTATACAATTATAATTATAATCAAAATAATATTTTTAAATAGAGACGTTCGTTTTGAGTAGGAAGACGTGATTACTTTTGCCAAAGTATTAAATTAAAGTTATTTAGATAAACTCTGTAATTACATGTATACCAAAATAACTCAATTTTCAATAATAGTTAATTGAATGTAATTGACAAGAAAATCCTTGATAATTGACACCAAAACAATTTCGTTATGATTTCAATAAACTACAGTGCCCTTTAAAAGTTTTGACAAAATTTTACTTAAAGGATAGTCCGAATGTCAATATTTACCTGTGAAAAAAAAAACTAACAAGAAATGTAATGTGGAAACCACATTAAAGCCGGATTTAAAAACTTTAACGCAAAAATTACAAAGGGAAATAATCCATAATAAAGGCAGGTAGAGTTGTGGTTACTTTCTAATTCTGTTCATGACATGTTATGTTATCATTGTATGAAGTTTCATAAAGATCTGACAATAAATGGCAGAAATATATGGTAAAGAAAAACTTTAATTGTTAACAACACCGGACGCCTGAATGCCCTCCAGGGTTTTGTCAAACTATTAGCCAAATTTTTTCGTTGAAAAATCAGGCTCAAGAGTCATCTGAGCAAATTTTAAAGTCAATATTAATTAGTCCACCAACATATCAATCAAACAGTGTCAAAATATCTGGTCTTAATAATGGAATAGTCTTAATATAGGGAACCCCGGTCGAAAGCGCAGTTGGTAGCACGCTGACATTTGGCAATTTGTGTCCCGATGGGGGTACGGTTCGAATCCCATCCGGGGAGGTTATATCTTTCCATAAAATTTGAAAATAATGTCAATTTCCCTCCATTGATTAGATGATATGAAGAAGTTTCCAGCCTTTGGAAGGGTAGGCGAGTACATGTACTAGGTATAGACAAGGGTCCAGGAAAGCTAGGTTAGGTGCGCTGGAAGCCTTAAAATGACCTAAATTGTGTTGACACGGCTTTAAACCCAATAAAAGAATGATTACAGGATAATGCAAATGTCACATTTACCTGTGAAAAAAACACTTAAGAGTCATGAGCAAATTTTAGAGTCAATATTAATGAGTTAATCAACTTGTATTTTTTTTTTCAAATAGAACATTAAAGACTAAAAAATCAGCACAAATTTGCAATAAGTAAAGAGGTCTCGATAGCGGACATTTACTGTATATTACTTTCAAAATATCTTTTTTTTTGGGGGGGGGACACTGTTCTCACATTAAATAGCTAACCACTAACTTCAATATTTACAGATATTTGCTCTGTCATGTTTTATAAATGTAGTTTTCAATAGGCTCTTTTCATAATACATTTACAATACAGAATATTGTAAACGTATATTTCAAGCTATCATACAATGAAGCTGTCAGTTTAACTCATGAATGCTCTTAGCACATGTCATGTAAAATTTATCAGTTTATTGTTGAATTTTAAACATAAATGGAGTCTTTTATTTCATAACCAAGGACAAGATCTACCAACCAACTGTTCTATAGACATTCTATATACTTGGTGAAAGTTTTCTATATTGATGAAAGTTATCTATTTGACAAGATACCTCAATGAAACACAATTGTTAACGACAAAAACGTCCGTGTTTTGCCAAACTATTAGCCGAAGTTTTTCGTTGAAAAATCCGGCTAATAAATGACATTGAGTAATTTTTTCTCAAAATACTGAAATCAGTACTAATACTGAAAACTTTCACCCATGCAGTTGAATAAAATCAAATAATACTAAGCTTATACCCTAGCCAGTGGCTGACATCCATTTTACTTAATACTGAGGTACACTGGAGATGGGCCATAAAAATAGTTGAATACCAAACCTTACAGAAATATGTAGAACCTACCCAGAAATCAAACCCATGATACAATAGCTGGTAGAAAGACATGCTACAAGCTGAGCAAACCAGGCTAAGAAAGTCAAAGGTTTGATCCCAGCTTAGGTCATGAAATATTACTGGATTACATAATCCAAGGTACAGCAAGGTTCAGCTATTAAAACCATTATTATTATTTCAAAATCATGCGATTTTTGACAATTATTAAGACCCAAATGCTAAAATTGAGGATAATAGGGTCTCTATAATAGCATTTTTCTATTGAGATCATCAAGTTTGCTGGTCTTAATAGCAGAACTTTACTGTATAAGAGATCTAAAAACAAAATAAAAAATATTGAAATTTGAAAACTGTTTTTTATTTGAACATTTGTACACACACAGAGTTACAATCTTTGTCATACAAAATTCTCACCGGAAATGAGTTCATAATAATTAAATAGCGTAATAAAGTGTGGAACCAGTCATATAAAGGCTAGCACTACATAGTGATTTCTTATACGACTGTTTGCTGAAATGGCAACATTCTTGCACCCAGAACCAGAAATGTGGCACCATTCTTGTACCCAGAGGTTATAAATATTCCTGACTGAATGTTTGATAGAAAATCTTGATAACCTCCGAGTACAAGAATGTGCCACATATGTAGGTTTACATGAATAAAGTGTAGCTTTTTTCTAGCTTAATGCTATCTTATCACGTTGATATTTGCAGAGGTTGCACTCTTAGTTTTGCTAATCTAATACAAAACTGCTGCATGAAACTTGGGTTTCATAAAAAAGCACATTGACTATATATATAAATACTACATAGTGACTTCCTTACATAACTGGTTCCACACTTAATTTACATCAAGTAGACTTCATATACATCATGGTATCTGAAAATATATGACAAAGCATAAATGTTTTATTGAAGATTGTTGGTCCAATATTTGCCCTGATGGAAACATGAGCAATTAACAAATGTGCGCTGATTCGTGAAATGTTTTCAATGTAATTGCAGACACTGCGGATGTTGGATAGCTGGACATATGTGCCTGGTTGACTATTGGCCTTGATAGCTGACTAGAAAGCGACTTGAATTTTGTACCTCTCCTGAAGCAGTTTTAGCTGTAATTTACAGCTGCGTTTAGTCCGTGGTTGGATATGTAAAGGCAGAGGTGTCTTACTGGGGTCAAAGTTTCAATAACTGACAATGAATAGTTATACTAAAAAGCAAATGTTAAAATTAGAATCGTGAAGCATATGACTCTAAATAAAAATTGTATCTTGTAAATTTAGTGAAAAAATAATCTAGACAAATAACATACATAATGCCTGACAATAAGACATTTGTCCTGCAAGTTTGAGACATGTTCCTTCTCTAAATTTTTCTGATTTGTGTTTTGGTCAGAAAAACTTACTTCAGTCTCGTCGTCTGATAGACAAATGATAAAAATATGTTAAAAACATTACATGTACGTAATTTGTGGTCAAAATGATATACAAACATGTTAAAATATGTGGGTGCAATATATGCCAGACACACTTGTAGATAAAAACAAAACTTGTTGTTAAAAACAAAATAGGCATTGATAAGTTGCATAAAATACTTATAATAATGTTGGATACACATATCAGAGCTGTTACAATACCCTTACTAATTACAAAGCTGTTCCATTACCCTCCCTAATTATAAAGCTGTTCCATTACCCTCCCTCACTAAAGAGCTGTTCCATTACCCTCCCTCACTAAAGAGCTGTTCCATTACCCTCCCTCACTAAAGAGCTGTTCCATTACCCTCCCTCAATATAGCTGTTCCATTACCCTCCTTACAAAAGCTGCTATTATATTTCCCACCCTTGTAAACAGTCTCCATAACCTGCCAGCCCAAGATTAACTGTCAGTAGCTGGGCTATCCTACAACATCATTGTAAAAAGGTCTGATACATGAATTCAACAATAATCTAAAATATATCACAAATATCAATAAACAAGCTATCACTCAATTATCCTTCTATAGAAACTATATGATGAACAATTGAACATTTAATGTCTCGTTTGTTTTAAAAGAACAACTTAAATTCTGAAAATGGTTGAAACGAGTAAAAAAACTTCTAAACATTCATCAATTTGGTTCATTCGAACCCTTATTGAAAACAATCAGGGCCAATTTTTAAACCAAATGAATGAAATCAGGGCCCATTTTTTTCCTTATTAAATAAAATCAGAGCCCATTTTTGCCTTATTGGATGAAATTAGGGCCTTTTTACCTTTCTGGGTGAAATCAAGATCCATTTTCACTGGCAATGAATGAAACAAAGTAGCAAAATAAGTTGTAAGTTTTAAACAAGAGTATTTTACTAAAACAATCAATGATCACATATGAATCACACACTAACATATTATATATATATACAGGTATACACCACAAGTCTATAATATATAAATTGTACCACACCAATGGGGGTCTATATTATCCAGGGTATATCTACATACATGTGACTTTTTGTATATTTAAATAAAATCAAGCAAGGACTCTTATGCTTATCCTTATTTGGTTAATAATGGAGAATGCAAACTTGAAGAAAAAAAACTAGATATATAGCGCTACAAGACATGGGAAAACTGATAAGAAATCATCTTTAAAAATGTGAAGTTTATATGGTCAAATGTCCAAATTTAGTGGTCGAGAACAGTAACTAATAACAGTTCATTTGCTTTCGCTTGAAGTCATACAGGGATCACTCAAAACTTTGAACGTACATGGATCACTAAAAACTTTGAACAACATTATATATGAGTTATTGCATTTCGAGTTATCACAACTTTTTTAGATGGACCTTGATATTACATTGCGCGATCCCTTAATAACAAGTTAACTTATTTCCAGTAAACACAAATTGACAATATTTTACAGTAACATTTATCATAAGGAACATTTATCAGTTATTTCCCCTTAATAACCTTCAAGCCAACAATAACATAAGAGCAAGTTCTAACTCAGGAGTATTATATTTATTATAATAAAACATAATGAGACAAATTGTTTAACATCTAAGGCAAAATTGAACAAAATTTTATAACAATATTTCAATTAAGTTTTTAAAGGAGTAAAAGAAGTTTAACTAAATGACCCTAATCAAACTAAATGAATACCATATCTACATAAAATGATATAAACAAAATTTCAGCAGTAAATAAAATGATCAAAATAAATTGTAAAAAATATTATTCTTATTACATATTAATACTTATAACTTTATTTTCTTTGGATTGGAAAACAAATGAAAATGTCCAAGTAAAAAGTGAATTTAATACCAAATGTCAATTTCTGACTATAAAAAAGCAGCATTGCATTATTGGTCCTATGCAGAAATTAAACACAAACTACCTTATCTTAATCATTCTAAACAAAACATTTAACTCTAAGTACAAAACTATATAGAAATATTGCTTAACCCACAAACTTTGTCTTTTTAAGACACCTAAACTTACCCCAAAAGAGAAAAACAAACCCATAAAAGCAGAGATTAAAAACACCCTATTCACACATCTATACATAATAATTATCCCAGACTACACAAAAATTCTAAAATAATAAAAATAAAAATTTAAAAATCTAGACTACACATATATGTTTAAAAGAATGAAACAAAAAATGAAAATAACAAAAAAACAAAACTTGATGAAGTATGAAAAATGTGCAATAAAAACATAAACTGAAACAAATATACATGTTGAGGATTTAAAAATAAGGGGCCAAATGGCCCCTAAAGGTATAAATTGTTCAGAACATTCAAAAACTTATTGGGGCCAAGAAAAACAGATGTTTTTGCTTCCAGTAAAATTGATATTTTTTTAATTATAAAAGCATGTATTTTCAAAATTTTATTCTAACAAAGGCATGAAGTTTGCAAAGATGTTTATACAAGCTAACATAAGAACCAATGAAAATATCTTTTTACACAAATTTAGATTATATCCAAACATCTAGCTTATTCCATTATTATTATGGAATGAAACTGTTTATGGATGTGGCACTGTCGGGATTTTACAGGCGCCATTTCAAATTTGCACAAGCAAATGGGACAAATACACGTCCTCGGCAAAACACTGAGCGCAAGAGTTAATACATACACTCTACATAATGTCTCTACAAAACGAAAACCTTCGATGATAATATCAGTAAACATTGTACAATTACAAGTTTGATACAAATGCAGACAAAATGTTAAAATAATGGCAAACTAACAACTCTGAATACTCTTATTAATGTTTTTGCATTAGAGGTGCATTTTCTTCACAATGTTCAAGTGAGGTATAACAAGCATTTCATTTGTCTAAAATTAGATTTTTTATATCACTCAATGCCTTGTAGATTTGCTCTCCAAACTTGGTCGAGTCCTGAAAACAGAGATAAAAATATAGGATAAATAAATATGTAATATATAAATTCATAAAAATATAGATGATATTTAGTCGATTTTGATGTGAGATTGATTTTTTATTTGTATGAGCGAGCTCAAAAAGCATATTCAAGAGTGGTGCAGCCAAGAGTGAAAGTATTATTTTTTGAAACAAAAATTGAATTGTGATATTAGAAATGGTTCCACAATTTTTAAGTATAACATGATTGAAAAATCAAATATTAGTTTGATAATTCTCCGTACATAAATATGAATATCTAACTTTATCTATTGTCGTAAAGAAGTACTGTAGCATTTATTTAAATCATCAGGGTAAATGTATGCTCCAATGACAGTTACCAATAACAAGCTAACAAGTTTACAAGGCTACTTAATTTAGGTCAAACCTACAAATGTGATAGACAAGTCGTTGCTGGACAAGATTTCTTGCTAGATATATGTATAAATACAACATCTTTACTGGGGTAACATAGTACCACCTGAGCAGTCTGGAGGGGTAAGGCTATGAATAGGGGGGAGGGGGTAGACTTACCGTTGTAGGACAAGATTTCTTGCTAGATATATGTATAAATACAACATCTTCACCAGCTATGATATAAGATACACCATAACCATCATCAGCTACAGGACCAAAACCTCCACCACCAGATATACGATCAGGATGATTGATCAGATCTAATTTATCTGTTTGTGTATGTGGTGTCTGAAATATAAAATATAATAATATCTGTAAGAGTAAGTATTGTGCCTAAAGTTTGGCCCCAATCTGACCTTTCACATTTGCATCTAATAATGATCTATGCATATCTTAAGCAACGCGCCCCAAGTACTTTATTTAAGATAGGGAGGTAACTCTATTTATAATAAACAAGAATGTAAGAGTTACCTGACTTGTTGATAGTCTCCATGGTTCACTAAGTACTTCATTTAAGAAAAGGGAGATAACTCTATAAATAATATACAAGAATGTAAGAGTTACCTGACTTGTTGATAGTCTCCATGGTTCACTAAGTACTTCATTTAAGAAAGGATCTTCAATCTCCAGATATTTAGATACCACATATAGACAGAATAAATGTCTATCTATACCAGCCCCAGTCATAGCGTCTCTGTATCCCATCTGATGTTTCTCTGTGGCTAGTTTAAATAATTCTATCTTCTTCTCTTTCTACAAATATATAACATATAGTCCAACAATATTAACCTGAGCTTGACCTTTATGCAAGAATAAATTAAACTCAGTATTTACTGTCTATTTTTGTCTTTGTAAATTGCACTTTATCGGACCTTTCGGCTTTACATACATACTGAACAAATAATTTTGTTTATATAAGAATAAATACTTTGAAACTGTGTCACAATATTGTATAAAGCTATACACGCATATGGAGATTCAAGTGAAGTGTGTATTTATTATAATAAGGTAGTTCAAGCTTAGGTTAATATTGTCTAACTATAAATCATTTTGTTCAGTGGGCAATTTTTGAAGGGGTTTTGTTTGTAGGTTTTTTGGTTGCCTGGACTACATGGTGATTGTCCTGCGCAACTGGAATCCACAGAATCTCACAGAATTTTAAACCACAGGAATATACTTGTATAAAGAATATATATATATAAATGCAGGGCTCAAATTTAAGCTCGCATACTCGCAAAATGCGAGTGGATTTTGAAAATTGAGAGTAACTTTTATTTCAATTCGCAAATTTTCGCAAGTTGAAACAGACGCAAAATATTACGGTCTAAACTAATTAGGCATAAATCAGCATTGAAACTGCCAGATAGATCGGTATTATTGATTAAAGATTCGCCATAAAAATGTTCAATATTCTTGGTCTATCCCACAATAACACCCTTGTTATATCTACAGTACTTTGGTGTTTTTATACTGCATATAAGAATAAAAATTATGTACGCTACTAAAATTTTAAGAAATAATTAAAGTGGTGTTTTTTTCCATTTTGGGGGTTGAAATAAAATGAACCCGCAAAAATTTGCAAGTCCATTTTTTTGTTAAATTCGAGCCCTGTATAAATGAGTAGACTTTACCTCAAATGTGCCAATTCTAAACCATGCAAAATGATATACCATGAAAAATGAATAGTTAAAAATTTTTATTTGATGGTAATAGAATTTACCAAAAATATTCATAGTTCTCTATTTTCAACAGACTCTTCTTTAGTTAGTTTGACAGACCAAATTAAAATCATTAACCTGGGCAGCATATTATCAAAAATCTTACGATAATTTAACAATACAAGGATTTATGACTAAAATCAGTCGTAAGATGCTTGATAATACTGACCCCTGTACCCTAAAGTATGTTACCAGAAATGTTAAGAAATCTCGACTTACGGGAACATTAGGGTCCTCCATAGCTTTAACAAAGTTACAAGATTGAATGGTACATGGTCTAACTGTCTCTGTTCTACCTTCTCTAAATAATCTTGTCATACTAGATTCATATGTAAGACTGAATTTACCAGCATTCTGAAATATAACAAACATTTCCTTTCAATTTATGTTTTAATGTTAACTTTTAAACAAACAAGAAATGTAATGTGGAAACCACATAAAAGCCGGATTTAAAAACACTGAAAAAAATGCAAAAAATTACAAAGGGAAATAATCCATAATAAAGCCAGGTAGAGTTGTGATTACTTTCTAATTCTGTTCATCACATGGTATGTTATCATTGTGTGAAGTTTCATAAAGATCTGGCAATAAATGACAGATATATATGGTAAAGAAAACTTAAACGTAATTGTTAACGACACCGCCCGCCCATCTGCCGACCCGTGTTTCGCCAAACTATTAGCCAAATTTTTTATTGAAAAATCCGGCTAAAAAGTTTCTTAATTAATAGTTAATAATATTATGCATTTTCTGAAATATAAGTCACAGTGACAACAACAACAACATGTAGTTGTTGATCATGTGACTACTATTAACTGTTAACCAGGGTGCTAAACTATGACTTTTTTCTCACTTTTTTGTTCTTTTTCTTTCACTGAGTGCAGAAACAGTTACATTGGGCCCATTCCTTACATCCACCTTGATTTAAAGACCATCGTAATAATAAGACCAATTTTGAAAAGAACATAATTTTTCTTTCTGTATTCAAAGGTCTTTTACCCCAAAATGACAACTGAACACATTAGTTGCACAATTTTAATAAACCATTTATTATGACATCTTGGTTTGTTGGGTCACATCTCACAATTTTTTTTTCAATCCTGACTGGATGTTTTAACACTAAACCAATGAGTTCTTGTCCTTGCAAGTTTTTACTCACCCTAAAACTTGCTTCTGTCTGGTGTGCTGGGATCTGTATTTTTACCTCCACAACATTTTCATAGCTTTAGGTTTTTTCTTACTCTAATATTTGCTTTAAACTGATGCACTTTGATCTGTTCTATGCCTCCCAAACGTTTTCTAGGTTTATAAAACATTAAGTAGACTTACCCTGTAGTAAGCTAACTGTAAAGCCATCTGTATAAAGGCATCAGGACTTGTTTTACATTTCTTCATTAAACCTTTACCAAATGCATCATGCATAAATAACTTTAGATCAACATCATCAACAAGTTGTTTAGTAACTTGTAAACTGTTCTGTATTACTTCTAAACACTGGAAAAACAAAAGCATTATTGCTTGTTTAAGACAACGTGAGACAAATTTAACTGATATTATATGTAATTGATGTCTCATGTTATCCTAAAAAAGCTATGTAAAAGGAATTTTGACACAAAATAATAATAATTATGATATCTTTTCTTTATCTTCAATCTTTAAAGTAAAGTTAAAGTATGATTTCGTAAATTTGAGCTATAAGCCCTCCTCTAGCATTGCAGTTATTTTAGTGATGTCTAAAACATGTTTTCTTTGTTGGCATTAGCACAGATTGATATTGAAATTATGGAGATAATAAAGTTCTTTTCTATACAGATTGGCAATAGTCCAGATTGAGAAAAGATTTCGGTCCAAGACACTTCAACTAACAAAGTTAAAGTAACAGATATCTGGAATGGCTAAAATGCTGATTCAGTAATTTCTGGCAAAGAGTAGTAAAAGACTATTACAGATGTATAAATAAATAGGTGTACATACAGGCTCAGGTAGATCCCATTCTAGTCTGATAGGATTAGGTGGTGTCATCTCTGGTTCACCTTTTGTATGTCCATTTTCATCATATCTAAAATTATAGAAAATATAATATATAATATAACAGTTCAATGTACAACTATAGTTCGTACAAAATAACAAAACCATGTTTATGTAAATCTACAATGAACTAATCCATGACAGGGGATGCTCATGATAGACTAAAGAGTACACTAATTTTGTTGAAATCAACTATACAGTGCTTATTTTCAATTCAGCCCAACCTATGGAATAGACTGGTTCATTTCAATGATTACACTAACATGAAATGTTATTTTGTATAAACTATATACAACATAGGTCACTTTTATATTCAGTTTAAACAAGTTGTATCTAAGAGCAACTTTACACTAGGAATTACTTTAAAGATATTGAAAGAATATAACATTTTTAGCTAATTCAACAAATACTTGATTGCAAATACATGTACTGCCAGCTAGCCTTGCCCCTGGTGGTTAGGGTTTGCCTTTTTTGAGCCATCAAATTATAGAACAAAATATTCTATTTATATGTTTTAGTACAAACTAAGAAAGAAATGTAGAATTTTGAAATGTCAAACAGTTAAAATACATAATCATATAATTCATGTATCTACAATATTATAGTTTTAAAATAAATGCCTACTTTCCATGAAATATTACTCAATCTTAAATATTAAATCTGAATCTACTAGAAAGGCTTTTTTAAAGAAGAAATATAAACGAAACTTGAATAGTTACAATTAAATAAAATGCTTAAATTATAATATAATAAAACAGTATCACAAACTATCATGTAAAATGCAACATTTATTAACAAAAAAACCCACACAATACAATATACAATGTTAAAGATTTGAGACAAATAAAGAGATGCTACTAGACTAAAGTTAAGTGTTCATTATAATTAATCATTTAACACAGACTTAAACTTAAAATTAATCATTTAACACAGACTTAAACTTAAAATTAATCATTTAGCACAGACTTAAACTTAAAATTAATCATTTAGTACAGACTTAAACTTAAAATTAATCATTTAACACAGACTTAAACTTAAAATTAATCATTTAGCACAGACTTAAACTTAAAATTAATCATTTAGCACAGACTTAAACTTAAAATTAATCATTTAACACAGACTTAAACTTAAAATTAATCATTTAACACAGACTTAAACTTAAAATTAATCATTTAGCACAGACTTACAATTAAAATTTATCATTTAGCACAGACTTAAAATTAAAATTTATCATTTAGCACAGACTTAAACTTAAAATTAATCATTTAGCACAGACTTAAACTTTGTCCTAAAAAGTTTCATGACAAAACTCCACAGTGGTAAGTAGGTCTTGCTGAGGAATTAAACCCAAGACTCCTGGGTTAGTAAATAGAGGTCCTACCAATTGCACTACAGGAAAGATAACCTAACTCCAGGAGAGTGTTGGTCCAGCCCTGGAATCATACCCATGACCTCTGCATTTGTTGTGAGATGCCTTACCAAATGAGCTACAGGACATTAGCCTGGACTTTTAGATGTGAACATTGAAATCAAGTGGATAGAATCTAGTTTAGCGGATCCTGCTATTGCGCATGCTCGGACGTTGCATTGTTTACAAATTTTGGACGCCATTTTGTTTTTACCGATACATTTTTATTTATTATTTAAATGAATTATTTTCAATAAATATTTTAAAATGCTTTTTTGTAATCTATTTTTAATATCAGGGGGGGGTGTGGGGGCGGCAGCCCCCATAATAACAGAATATTAACAGCATTTAACTTCAGGCGTCTGCTTATAGAAACAGCATGCTGTGCATGCATATTTATATTTACTTCCGGGGTCCGCTAAACTAAATGTGTTCCGAATCAAGTCCATGTCCTTTAGAAAATTTTACAGTATTATATTGTACAATACCACATGTCTTTTTTATTGGGTTTAATGCAATAGTAACACATTACATAAGTCATATCAGAGGAGTCGGTCAACTCACTCACTGTTCTGGAAAGGCTAAATCCCTTGTTTAAGCTGTAAACCAGTCACTAGACGTACATTTCCATCAAAGACTGACAACTGCCATACATGATTTATAATCAGTGATAAGAGGGAGAATAGCTGTTGAAACTATTTCATGACCAAACTCCACAAAAGTATGCCCAGCCTGGGAATGGAACCTTTGACCTCTTGATCAGTAAAACGTACATGCTACCAACGGAGAACATTGTATTTTATCAGATGAGGGAGAATGGTCATAGAAATTATTTCATGACTTTTATTATGACCAATCTGCACTAAAGTTTGCCCCCCTGGGAATCAAATCTACAAGGTCATCCACAACCCCTCAATCAGAAGACATGGGTGCTACCAAACTGATCTAGCGGACCAAGAACTCAGAACATTGTATACTATTAGATTGTATGAAAATGTCTTTCCTAGTTTCTATGTTACAGTTTCTAATGTATCAATCACAAACATTATGAGGGTTGCTCGCAAGACTGCAGTAAGTACATAGTACATGTAGTAAGAAAGTAGTTACAACAGTCTTGCGGGCAACCCT
Source organism: Mactra quadrangularis (assembly GCA_025267735.1). Taxonomy (NCBI): domain Eukaryota; kingdom Metazoa; phylum Mollusca; class Bivalvia; order Venerida; family Mactridae; genus Mactra; species Mactra quadrangularis. The sequence goes on along the minus strand of CM046309.1, from coordinate 60,454,611 downwards.
TGATAAAGACAAAACAACACTTAGGTGTACTATAGAGAATATTAAAACTAGCAGAACTAAACACTGAACTATGAGGTTTCTGGTTTCTATATACATTTGTATGTAGACAACATCTATAAGGGGTTTCTAAATAGTGGAAAGTGATAAAATAAATAAAATATCAATGAAAAATAAAATCAAGGAAATGTAAATCTTTGGTAAAAACAACTGGGGGACATAAATGTATAACCAGGAAATGTGAAAATCATAGGATAATAATCACTGAGGAGCATCATATTATCAATGTTTATATTATCATGGAAAGTGTACATAGATAGTCAATTCAATGAAAATCAGACACTTTTGATATTTGTTACACATGTATGAAGCTGTATGGCACATTTCAATATTTTTATAAGTCATAATGAGGCAGTCTATGAAATTAGGATATGAAAGTGGTTTTCCAATCAGATCATTTTAAGTGCAAGCCCTATATCTAATATGCAGAATTTTTGGTGGCTGTTCCGGGCAACCAGACACACACTAATTTTGTAGACTGTTGTGGCAATCGGTCATCTTACTGATATTCCCTGGATGGGCCTTGCTCCCTGGCCCAAAGCTTTTAACCTAGTACTAAGCATGATTATGCCCTCACAAAGGGCTAATTATAAGGGCTGACCCACCTATTACAGAAGTAGGTGGAAGTATGGCTACAGAAAATATTTTGTGGACAAAGTTTACCAAACTCAATAAAGTAATGTAAGTCTCAAAGAGGAATTACCATTGACCTCTTGCATCATAGACTGATGATCTACCAACTGAGTTATCTGTGGAGGGAGGGGATTCTTAGCCAGAAATTATACAGACTGATGCAACTTAGGAAGGGAAGTGGTCAATAAAAAAATCTGCAGAATTGTAGACATATAAGTGGTAAATCAAAGGTGCCCAGCACAATCTTAACATATACATGTACATGTATACATATAGTGTATTTGATGTTTAGCAACTGGTGCCTTGCCACATTGGAGCCATTTTGCAGAAAAAACCCTGATATAAATGAACACACACTGTTGTCAAGTATAAAATAAAGCTTGAATAAGGTTGATCAGCCATCCAGTGGAAACATAAGCTAAGCATACACATACATGCAGTAATGTATGTTCTAAAACAAAATGATAGGGCCCTTTTTTCTTTCTGCAGCCCTTTTTCTTTCCAGCCTTTTTCAAATTCCATTCCCATATTCTCTCCCTCCAGCCCCTTTCCTATCTTCCCTTAGCCCTAGCAATTTTTCTCCCACCTTTTTGTTTTCCATTCAGCCCTGCCTCCATACCCCAAAACCCCTTTTCATGCCTCCCAGTCCCTTTTATTCTCATCCTGGTCCTTTTTCTCTCCTCCCAACCCAGTTTTCAACCAAATAAAAATCTATATGTGCTCAAAAATACATCAAACATCAAATTCTAAATTCAACAAGTGCATCTTGCCGATATTTCCCGTCTCCCTTCTGTCCCCTGGTCCCCCGGCCCTTATTTCAAGTTCTAGAACATACAATACATACAGTATACTCACCGACCATGATAAAACAAAAGAGGTAATAGTGTAGCGATATATAATAAATGTATTACCCAAGATCTATGGAACATGTACATATTTCCCATAAATGAGCCATTAATGGAGCATCTGCCCTGTTAATTATCACAACCAGAATAATCTTTGACAATATTTCAATGTAATATTACATTTACATTCAACATTAGTAGACCTCGAAAGTGATTAATCTAAATTGTATTAACTTGTGATTAATCTAAGTTCTAAGAACTTGTGATTAATCTTAAGTCATATGAACTCGTAGTAAATCCGAGTTGTAAGAACTTGTTTCACAATCGAACTAAAATATATTAGTATAAACTAAAATACATCTGTAGCATATGAAACCTTCTTGTGAGATTATTACTAAACAAGCTATGTTAATATGGCTGGTGAATTTATATAAATTAAAGTTAGTCTTCCAACCAGCTTCATGCCTTTTTATCCAAGGTCTATAGTCCCATGATCTACAACAACGACTAATAACGTAAACAAATCAAATAACACTCAAAATGTTACCCTAAAATTTACTTTTCTTTCAAAATATTACTTTAAAATTTAACTTTTCTTTTCCCCGAAATGCCCATAATAGCCTTTGAATTGTAATTGTTTATTCAGAAGGATTGCACAAAATACACTAATCCACAAAATACACTAATCTAGGGTTGCCCGCAAGATTGTGGTAACTCGCTCTCTTACATAATGCACTTACTAAAGTCTTGCAGGCAACCCTGGACTTGTGAATGACTTACTTTATCATATGACTCAATGTTTGTGGGGAGGATTCAGAGATGTGCAATAAAATAACAAGACAAATAGGAAAACTTAGAGTAAAAAATAGACCTATATGACATCATTTTATTTCATTCAGATAGAAATCAGCATGATACAAACTTGTTTTGTTCATCTTATTTTGAACAGAACAGAAAAGAACAAAATTTATTATTAGTTGTTGTTGTTGTTAGATCACATGACTACAGACCCTGTTATCTAAAGCAACAAAAACTCATCAAGCAAAACATAAAGCCATGATATACAACATATACATATACAAGCCACATACAAGCCATATACAAGTACAGTGATAGGATATATATTGTTTTTAAACTAATAGTAATACATCATGGTCCTTAGACCAGTTTTTATATCTGCTGAAATTTAATATATCTTTTTATAGGGGTTTTAGGGAATCTTTTCTGCTGTTCTTTGTACAGGGGCTTTAAGGAATCTTTTCTGCTGTTCTTTGTACAGGGGCTTTACGGAATCTTTTCTGTTGTTCGTTGTACAGGGGCTTTAAGTAATCTTTTCTGCTGTTCTTTGTACAGGGACTTTAAGGAATCTTTTCTGCTGTTCTTTGTACAGGGGCATTAAGGAATCTTTTCTGGTGTAAAAATCTAGATTATTTTTATCTTTAAATTCTGGGTTAAAATGTGCAAAAAGATAAGAAAAATGAATTCTAAATGTCCACAATCAAAGTGCTTCATTTTCTTATCAATTTACTGACTTTATTATGACACACAGGTATTGGACTCATACAAAATCTTGGAATTTGCCTGAACTGTGTCACCCCTTTAAAAACCCATAACTACTATCTATAAAGAGCCTTATCTATTATTATAAAGAATTCATTTCAGTTAAATATTTCATTAGATTGAAGACATTAAAATTAACACATTTCTAAATCGATTGAATTGAATTATGGACAACTGTAAAATGGATTTCCCAAAATCATGCAAGACCCATAATCCCAAGCACCTTCACAAATGGTTTAAAATATATTTGAATAAATTTTATAAATTATAATACAGTGGTAGTTAAATATCTTTGACCAATAAAATAACCAAAATGAAACCAAAATATAAAATCTAGCATTCCAAACTGCAGTCATCGCCTTAATTTTTTGATAGCACTAGCCCAAAATGTAAAATCATCAACTAGCCTGACTAGTTATCATTAAGAACTAGCCAGATTTATTATGTCATTTATGTCAGGGTAAAATGATCAACTAGCCCAACTATATAGAATAAGTAATTTTTACTAGCCAGATTAAATTTCCACTGGTCCCTGGTTTCAGGCTAGTGCGTTAAGGCGATGACTGAAACTGTCGGGTAAAAAATGGAACCAAAACGAAACAAGTTAGAATATAAAATGAATGTTAAACAACATCAATGGGCTACAATATAGGAGCATAACACGTGCAAACATGCAAAACTGAACCAAGATTTTGAGCCCAGGGCTCGTACCCCAGAATGTCGTGATCGTCCGTAACCGCGTACTCCCATAAATGGGCCATGATTGGTGCATCAGCCCTGCAAAATGATGTGAGCTGTTTGGTGAATTTTTATCATCAAGGAAATAACATATACAAGTATAATAAAAAAAAACCAGATTTTTATGCACAAACAATAAGGCTAAACGTTAGTAAGAAAAAACACAAAACACAAAAATAAACAAAAATGTTGGACTACAAGACAGAATATATGTTAGTCCGAACATTGTAACCATAAAATTATAATGAACAGATATATCAATAAAATACATGCTGACAGGACATTAGCAGATATATAATTAAACATTATAAGAAATATACATCGCTCAACAAGCTAAAAAATAATTTTGACAATTTTTCAACATGCTGGGAGAATATTACAGTTTAACTATACAAGTACAAGTATAATTAAGCCTTACACATGTTATATTAGTAACTAGCTACTGTGACCAAATTTGGTTACAATTCAAACCTGTGTATACAAGGAGACCTCTCCTTACCCCATCCCCCCCCCCGCAACTATATAATAAGTTTACTAAAAACAACAAGCCCTTTTTGCAAGGCTAGCACTTCATAGCACTACGTACGTAGCCATTTTCTACGAAACAGTCTGCTACAATGAAGCAAATTAAATCGCTGCCTATCATTAATTTGAAAGTTGTTTTTTTTAATTTCCACTATGATTACCACCTAGATTATTGCATATCATCGGATTTCTTATGTTCTTGTAAGTCCCAAATACTAAATTTCAGAAAAAAATATCCCTCTATTAAAATTAATCCACTATTTAGATCATCACTTGAAAGGTCCTTATAATGTAACTTTACTGGTATTTGTTTACTTTAATGCAAGAGTTCCAAGTTTTAAAAGTCTATGAATACACAGGTTTGTCTGTGACCAGTGGCGAGAGAGAGAAATAGAGACAAAATGTTATATAAAATAATCTGAAAAATTCAACACATTGTTATATGTGAGAGATTGATTTAAGGAACCCTATATATTGATATTTTATTTCAACTATCAGTGTTAAACAATACAGCATCCAGTACCAATCATGTGACAATACAATTAATAGCAGGTTACAGTATGGGCCAAAGAAACAGTGCCTGATCATCACTTGATCATGTTATTATGTGGTTACTTGCAGACGAGTGAATTAAGACAGTGAGTTGTATTCTTAGACTTTTATATAGATTTCATTGGAAACTGCAAAATAACTGTAATTGCCTCAATCCACTCAGGTGTAAATGGGTAAAATGAGGGTCACCTGCTTAAAGATGATTGAATAATCATGGTTTACCACCCTAAAAGACTGTAAAGTGGGCTGACCATAAACATATGAAAGCTGACTTTTAAACTGCCCAGGTTCCTTAAATCAGCCAATAATAGAAAAAAAATCCCACAAAGTTTTCAAAAAGGAAAACTGTTAAAAAAGTAAACACTGCCTAGTAGCAAAATTACAGCAAAATAATACAAAGTGTATATTAAGACTGCTGTTATACTACAGTATTGTTCAATTCCATTTAACTGTAAGTGGAGAATAAATTTGAACCCTCCTGATTTAAATACTAGACAGTTGTTCAATAATCTCCATAAATAACAATGGATAGCTATTTTTATTTATAGTGAGAACTGAATTACTGTGGTTTATTACGTATGGAGATTAACCAACAAATCGTGGGTTAAGTGCAAAACGGTTGTACCTCACTCTTTTCTTATATTGAGTTACGACAGTTTTGCGCTAAACCCGCAAAATATTAAGAATTTAAATCAGCAGGATCAATGTATGTTCCACTGACAGTTGAATAAAATTGAACAATATTATAGGGTACACATCATATTGTAGAGTATACATATATTATACCCAAAATCCCCTTCTACTGCACACACATACTCCCAGAGATGGGCTTGTATTGGTGCATCAGCCCTGTAATAATGGTCATATTATCTGAATATAGTTCTATAATATACTTCAGTACCAGAAAAATCAAGTAAGATATAATTGTACTAAGACTGAATTACACAAAAATCTAAATATCATAATGTTCTAAATTTTGACAAGAAATGTAATGTGGAAACCACATTAAAGCCGGATTTAAAAACTTTAACGCAAAAATTACAAAGGAAAATAATCCATAATAAAGACAGGTAGAGTTGTGGTTACTGTCTAATTCTGTTCATCACATGGTATGTTATCAATGTATGATGTTTCATAAAGATCTGACAATAAATGGCAGAAATATTAAAGAAACACTCGAATGCAATTGTTAACGACACCATATGCCAGACCACCCGCCCGCGTTGAAAAATCCGGCTAAAAATGTGAGTACGAAAAATGATACAATGAAATCATGAGTAATGATTTTAATATGATGAAATGCTTGGTGTTTGACATTGCAGTTCAACAGTTTATCAGTAAGTCGTCCTTTTTGTGTTGCTTGAACATGTATGAATCTCTGGGTCATAACTTTTAACCAAGAACTAAGCACAACCCTCACTAGGGGTTATCAACTCCCTTACTTGGTACAGAAGTTGACAGGAGATTGACCATAAAAAACAACTCATGACTATACTCCACAAAGGTACATAAAATCTACATGAAAAGCTAATTCCCGTTTTCCCTGGATTCATAATCAGACAAGATACAGACTTAGCTCTTTTCTCCAAGTTAAGTGACATAATCGTATCAAGCATTGAATATTTCCTGCATACAACAGTACTTTATTTCATGGTAATATAATAATATTAAATTAACAGCAGGATAAAATAAGAACTAAGCAACCAGGCCAGCATATTATCAAAAAATCTTAAGATAATTTAACAATACAATATAGAAGGATTTACGACTAAATTGGTCGTAAGACGCTGGATATTACAGGCCCCAGAGTGTTCTATCCTCAATATATGTAATGTTAATGACAGAAAGAATGAAGTATATTGAAGTATGATATTCAGTAAAATAAGTTCTAACCTATAATTTACAATATATATTCATGATATAGACTATCAGGGCTTTTTTCCATGTTTAGGAAAGAGGCCTTAGACCTTACTCTATTCTTTACACTTGTGATTTTTATATCAATTTATTTGACAAGGAAATGGAAATTTAAAGGTAAAATCCAGATTGGAAAAAAACTGCATAACTCTGGGAAATTTTAGAAAAAGAATATGATGTTAAAGGGGTTCCTGTTATATTAAAGGAAAAAGCCGTGATAAAATGAAATTTAAAATTCTTCTTTCAACAACAATAATGTCTTTACAAATATATTAAAACCTTGAATAATATCAATCTAAACACTAACACCATAGTATCACAAGGCAATATCATACATAGGCGGATCCAGTGGAGGGGTCCGGATCTCCCCAGAATTTGGAAAATGAACCTGTCCATTAGTGTACTTTTTGCCTGTAAGTCATTTTTAAGTAGCATGAAGCAATTTTTTCCGGTGCTTAACATAGATTTAATGGTAATGTAGTTTTTATTATCAATATGTTGCTTTTTTTCTGCAAAATGTGTATAATGTGTTTGTGGTTCGAGGTTCAGACCCCCCCTCCTAGAAAAGTTCGGACTCCCCATAGAAAAGTTCGGACCCCCCATGGAAAAAAAATCCTGGATCTGCCCCTGTCATATGATAAAGTAATGACCCTTCAAATCGGGTCAGCACGTTCAAATCAACTGCTTTCAAGGAATTTTCAATATACATACAAAACATAAAAGACTTAAACATTAAAAAAGTTGTTATTGAAAGATTTATCTAGACATTTAATTCAATGTATCAGTGCCAAACAAGTCTAACTACACATAAATGAAGGATCTAGACTAGTTTTGAACTGACCCATATAAAAAGATATACAATAATAAAACAACATCAAGGACCAATGATATATCATAAGGTTCTATGTATTCTTAAATCTTATTCAACTGTCAGTGTTGCATACATTAGCCCTGCTGATTTAAATACTCACTACAGTACTTATAATTAATAAAAATAGACATTTGTATCTATGTACAGGGATTATCAAACAAATATCAAGTATTTAAATCAGCAAGTTTTTATTTTTTTGATAGTTGAATAAAAGTTATCAATGTAAAAACTTGAGTTGCCTCCCCTTTTTAAGACGGATTTAAAAACAAAAACTGATGATCTTCAGCAAAAATTAGGTTTTTTCTATTTCTTTGTACCAAACTTTCTGCAGTCTTCAAGGTAATGCCAATATCAAATTGCAATGTTAAAAGATAGAGAAATTACTAACTACTGGGTACTCATCTTAATTAGCAGACACATAATGCAACCATGCAATCAAATGATGCGAGTCAAGTTCAAAAAAATCAACATGAGTCATGAGGTCATTCTCTGTTCATTGGATATGTTCTATTTACCCAAACATCTCTTTTTATATGATGTAACATTTTTTGTTTAGTGATCATTCTATAGCAGATTAGCAGGACATGGTACCCAGCCCTTTTTTCTCTCCTTGCTGTTCCTTTAGCTCCTCCTTATTTATCTTTTCTACCGGGTTAAACGCCACGTCAACAAAATTTAGGTCATTTTACGACGTCCAGCGCACCTAACCTAGTTTTCCTGGTCCCTTGCCTATAGCCATTACTCACCTACCCTTCCACAAGGCCGGAAACTTCTCCATATATCTTATTAATGGAGGAAAATTGACATTACTGTCAAATTTTCATGGAAGGGTATAACCTCCCTGGGTGGGATTTGAACCCGTCCCCCCCTTCAGGACACAAGATTCCAAATCCAGGGGCGATACCAACTGCGCTATCGACCTTGATTTTCAGCGCGTCCTAATGCAAAAATAGTTACTTTCACACATTAATAAGATGCTTGTGTATAATAGAACAATAATCATGGAACGGCAAGATATTCTATAATTCCATTGGTCAGCAAAAAACTAGTCTACATCATTCTTTATTAACAGGTAGTTAAGACCATTTTTTTGGTAGACAAATCATTAAAATTAAACAATATACAAACATGTATTTCAAGAGTTCAATGTTATATAAAATCTAAATGATAATTGATAATTGTTTATAAATCAAATAGGTGAGTATCTAAGAAAGCCTGATGTATCATGTCAAGTAGGTAAGGGCAAATTTATCATTTAGCCCAACTAAACAAAATAAGTAACTTTCACAAGTCTGAATAATACTCAGTAGAGCCATTTAGCTTCAGGCTAGTGATTTAAAGAAGATGTGGCTCTTTGATTTTACTGCAACATTGAGCTCATGTGAATGCATAGTAGTGTTTCATTCATCCCTCAAAGGCACATACATTAACCCCACTGATTTAAATACTCACTACAGTACATTACAATCAATAAAATTAGATAACCATATTTATATACAGGGATTATCAAATAAATATTGAGAATCTAAATCAGCAGGGTTAATGTATGTGCCACTGACAGTTGAATAAAATTTAACAATGCATTTTATACACAAGATAACAAGTAAAGACGATCAAGTACAAATAAATACAAGCAACAGAAAACTAGCATTCATTTGATAAGTTAAAATCTATAAGACAATATTTATCAAGATTATAATTTGTTTTTTTCTAAACTACAAAAATATGAATAATTACATGGTGACTTCATGTTCTTTGTCTAACACTTGTGATATTGAGATAGTGTGTATTCAATCACCATAAAATTATTCAAACTTTGACAGTTTAGGAAAAAATGGACTATAACACATAAAAAACAACATTCAAAATATAATAATGCACAATAAACTATATCAGCAAACATACATGCATAGTGTGGCAACTTTCATCTTGCCATTTGGAACATTTTATTCAATTTTTAGTGGCACATACATTAACCCTGCTGATTTGAATACTGGATTATATATATAGTGAGAAAAGAAAACTGAAGTATTTAAATCAGCAGGGCTAACATATGACTGACAGTTGAATAAAAAATCTTAATACATGAATAAAATGCTTCGTACTAATAAATTGATCATACATAAGAAATAAAGTTGAAAGATATTGCATTTACAGGAAAACATTAGGAAATATTAAGTCAGATGTAAATTTTGAAACATTTCAATATATTCCACCACATTGAAAAGAAATACTGAGGAGAATGATCAACTGTCTACTTTAAACTGCAGTAAAATTAAATATAATTTATTCATGAAGTTGAGTGTACATAATGAAGTCATGTTACAATGCAAGATCTTTTAAAGTTAACTTTGATCAATGATGGTGAAATAAAAATCTATTCTAACAAATAAAACAACAAACATGGTGAAATATTTTTAAAAAAACATTTCTACATAAAAACAACTTATTATAGATATTTTATGATCATTTGTAATTAAACAAAGCTATTTCAATCAGAATTGTTTAAAGTTTAAACAAATACAGTTCAATAATAAAAAATACTATCCTGGGATCCAACCAAGGACTGTTCAATGTCATATTTACAGGACACTCAACCACGTGTCCATCAAAGCTAGCTTAAAGACATGAGAATAATGGGTTATATTTTACCTCTTCTAGGACAGTCTAGTGATAAATTGACAAGATACATCTTAGAAAAACACATTTTTTTTATTGACAACCTACTGTACAAAAATTAAAATAATATATTGTTGCTCTACACCCCATAAGTGGACCATATAGAAAATCAGTTTTCACCAAATATGTTATCCACATTGAATAAAGTTGTTATTATTACTTTCATTATTATGACTATCATAGTCATATATGAGAGAGACAGCTCACCTAACCATCATTCCTGATATTCACCAGTACTAAACTTTCATTTCTCTGCTATTTTCAACAGTCTACCTTCTTGAATGAGAAGCCTATGTACATGTAGGTAGCTGGGGCTTTTACCCATGTGAAGTTATATTATTTATTACAATAAAAAATTAAATAAATAAAATACAAAACTTACCAGGAATGTTCAGCACAGAAACCAATCTGTAAGAAAAAAAATAATTCAATAATACCTTAGTTAGGACTATGGCTGTCTGGGTTTGCCAACCTCATAATTCCATTTTGACTGCTGTATGGGGGCCACTGTCCTGTTCAATTAATCAGTGAAAAGAAACTTGTGAACTTTCTTACACAAAAAAATGATCAACCAGTACAAAAAATGTCCTAAGTGTCTTTCAACAATTCAACAAAAAAATGCATCAGGTCTGTTTTTTCTTTTGACAATAAAAGTGTTATTTAAATTCTATCAGCTTGCTCTTTAAAGCTTAACAAACAGTTAGAAGCAATCTTAAGTTATGCAACTATTTATGAATTTTTTTTAATTAAGCAAACTGATGAAATGCAATACTGATGGCAGTTACACTTACATCACCTCTTGAGCTACGTAAACAGTGGTGAAAAGCACTCAGGAATGAATACTCCCTGGATTACCAGTCAGAAAGACAAATGACAAAGTTAACTAGGCCAACATATAAAGTTTAGTTAACCAATAACATAATCTACACCTCACTTACCCTTCCATTGGAGCAAACCACCAGGTTAAAAGATTTATCAAACCATCTATTATAGCCATTGCCATGTAACATACAGCCAGCAAACTTATCAAAACTTTCCTGGTTACCCTGTAAACAAATATACACAAATATAGTATATGACTTCACTACAATAGTATCATAACAATATATACAGAAATAGTATGACTACAACTGCAAATCTTAAAATTTTCTCTAGAGAAAATTGATTTGGGCTAATAAAAATAACTTACCTTTTAGTTGGGCTGGGGACTAGCTAAAATTAATTCAGGCTAATGAAAATCACAAACATTTTAGTCAGGCTTTTGATTATATTGCGCTTTACTGTAAGGACATAATGGTGCTCAAGAAACAAGTAAATCTGTGAGCTAATGCTCACTAGTGATACCCCCGCAAAAATCTAAAAATATGCGACAATCAGGAAGTAGATGAGCAAGGAGCATGAAATCGCTTTACACCACATGGGACTATGGGATGAAGCAATATGCAAAGTATTAGGCTGCTGGATGTTATAGTTGCTGAGAAAACTGCGACGGAAATTTTGTAACGGACAGACGGACGGACGCACACACGCACGCACGGGGGTAAAACAATATACCCCCCTCTTCTTTGAAGCGGGGGTATAAAAATTTAGGTAATGTCAGTATGCGTATAAGAAAGATACAATAAACTTACCAAGATAAAGTTTTGCTCTTCTTCATCAAAGCTCAAGAAGAATGCAGCCTGGAAAAAATAAATGAAATATTATAGTAATAGGTTAAGCACAAAATGGTCATAACTCACTCTTTTCTTATATTGAGTTACGACCAATTTGCGCTAAACATGCAATATATACAGTTATGAAAATTCAGACAACATACTAAGTTTCAGCCAATATTTATCAGAGAAAATCGACAACCCAGTCTACTAAATTAGTAGGTATCTGGTTGCTCAGGACAACCAATTTCTAGTTTGAGCAACCAAAAATTTCTATGGGGCAACCAAATTTCTACAAACAAGATATGGTGATAGCTGCTAAATTGACCAGTTCGGGCAACTACTTACATACTCTAATTTCATATTATTTAAATGTTTACCACTGTCCCCAGAACACCACAATAACCGTTGGGTTTTTTTTATGTGACCATATATTATTTAACCACATGTATTTACTATATGTAAACTGTGCAAATAAAAGAATTGTTCTGTTTTGTTCTGTTCAGTAAAAATACAAATACAATACAATCGTATGTAACAACAAAGACTGGGCTCACTAAATGAGCATTCATTGAACATAACCAAGATTGTTATAGAACATATAGAATAGGGTCGTCATCGGAAATCGTGATTATTGATATATCACCAATACTTGACAGACGATCCAATATAAATTTGCAATTAATAATATCGATACAATCTAGCATTTTATAAAGCTATAAACTAAATGAAGGTGACATATAATTTAACATCACTGTGTTGTATTCATCTTTTTTTCACCTGAATAGATGAAACAGGCTGTCACAGACACAGTTTGTTTTATGTCTGAAACATCATGCAAAACATCATGCGGGCACTATAAAGTATGTATATACTGGGGTTCTAGCAGCTTCTATTACACTCCTTGTCTGACTCGATATATCAATATATCACCCATATTTGCCATTCGATATAACATTTTCTATCAATGACAGTCCTATAAAAGTTCTCTACCTTTTCTATGGCATCAAGTGAAGCCTTATTCTTTCCTTTAGAAAAGAATTCCATTCTAGCTTTAGCCCAAGGTACTCTATTACCACCAGTCAATGCAGGTATATGTTCCTCTCCACCAACTGGTTCACTTTCATCATCTAATATCTTCTGAAACGTTCTGGAAATATATACAATATATGTAGGAGCGCAGGTCCAGTCATAAGAAGGGCCTCAGGAGTCATAATGTCCTTGGTTCAAACTTTACCATGCCTATCTTCAAGCAAGTTGCCATAACATAAAATTATATCCAGTAAAAGGACAGGCCATAAGTTAATTCTTGAGCATGAAATATACCCGCATGTGCTTCACTCCACTTAAGTTCACAGAAATACTAAAAGGTTCACCAGCCTGAAGGTTTTTTCCATGTTTAGGGGTTGAAACTGATTGAACATGTATTCAAGAATAGATCCTACTTACTTGTGTCGTACATACTCCGATCTGCCCCTTTATCAAGTAAGACAATTGTCAGATATGTGTTTTTTAATAGGTTACAAGATTGGCTCTCGAGATCTAAACCTAAGACAGGACAGTATGTAGGTCAGATATCTGACATATGACAAAAACCTTGTCAGAGTGTAAGCAGTGTAACACACCTTAAAGACCAAACCAAGAAAAATCTTACATTAAAATAATGAAAAAAATATAAAAAACATCATTTTTCCTTACCGTTCAAGTTCACATGGTTTCAAGTAACGTCCCTTAAAGTGTATATAAACCTTGTAGAACTTTCCTTTATAATATACAGCTACATGATTGCTATCTTTATAATGTACAAGTTTGTCTGCTTCTATACCAGGGATACGTGTTGTATTAAATTGTCTCTCATACTGAGCTGAACATAATGGTACGGTCTTGTTTAATAATATCTGAAAACGTATGGAAAATATCATAAAATATACATCATCCTTTTTTTCATTTTTGGTTGACTTTAATATACTGTTCTTTTTCATAAAAAGCATAGGATTTTTTCTTTAAACTTTTCTGCTTATGCCAAAAATATTATTATAATTATCTAAAAAAAATTTGTTTGGGTTTAACGCCATAGCAACACATTGTATAGGTCATATCAAGGCATTCAGTCAACTTATTGCTTACATGTATCCTGGAAAGGCTAAATCTCTAGATTCAGCTGTGTGATATTCAGCTTGTGATATCCTTAATAAATGAAAATATGTCCTAGCACAATGAATGTATTGAACTTATAGTATTTATATTTTATGTTATACTGTATTTTTAATAATTTAAGTGCTATGTGTGTAATATTTTCATAATAAACTCTAACCAGTTACAAGGCACATATTTACATCAGTGACTGACAAATGCCCTATATGTTTTTGAATCAGGAGGCAGTATGCCCTTCCAGAAATTGAATCCACAACAATATACGATCAGTAGACTTGTGCGCAACTGACTGAGCTAGCCCAACAGGCATTAAATATTTCCTGCATCAGACTTACTATTAACTTAGTATAAGCTGTAATTTCATTGTTTCAACAAAAAACTGGGAAAATAACAGGTTTGTATTTCTCAAGTCAGTGGGACACATTCCGTCTATGTAACACTAGCTCTCGTGAAATCTGTCATAAATTTTGTTTAAGGCCACAACAAATTGATCATATGTTCTATGGATTCGCTCCCACCCTAATTTTGACGGTTTTTACAAAAAAAATATTTTTATTTCCTCGCTAGCCCATAAAAATTTGGTCAAACCGCTATATAAAGCAAGCGAATAAAGACTTTTTAAAAAAAAATTTCTTGCTCGTTCGCCCCATTTTTTCTTCAGAAAAATCCGTAGAACATATGATCAACTTGATGTGGCCTAAGACTGTTAGAAAAGACACTGAAATTATAAGATAATAAAGATGTAGACTTACAGGATTGAGTTCTTCTCTATCTATATCACGTCTATATTGTAACATTACGTAGACGACATTCGCTGCTCTGGCTGCTTGTACTTTAGATGGATGCATTAATACAGCGTCTACACCGTAATAGTTACTGTTTACCATGATAGGTGATCTACCTCTTAAATATACATACTCCTCCCACCAATCTGTTACCTGTTGAGTATAATAAAATATACATAATTTCACTGCAGTGAAAATATAATTTGCAGTGAAAATATTAATTAAAGTGAAAATACAGTGGATCTTGTGTTAAGCGACCATCCAAGGGAGAGACAAAAAGTGGTCGTTTAAGACAATGGTCTCTTAAGACAAATGTTGATTACGACGTTGAAACCGTCCTGACATTCTAAAATTCGTCATTTTCGTAGAACATTAATCTGTCAACGGGACGATTTTGACTGATGGATTTTCATTCAAATGTCGTCAAATACATACAAATGATGGGAATATAGATTTTCTTTCTTCTTAACATCCTAAATTCAGGTTCAAATTGCAATTATATATATAATTAAGTAAAACTGCAAAACAGTCGTTTTTGTTTAAGTACATGTTAAAATCCGGGCATTTTCCGGAATTTTCGCCATTATAACAATCAATATATTTAGGTCATCAGAGTAAAGGCTGTTAAATTTGAAACAGTGAAATTTAAACAATTAATGATAATAAGTAGTGATAATCGTCAACACATAAGCTACTTCTATGTTTTAACAAGCGCTGCAATATTCATGCGTAAAAATGTTGGCCTTGTTAAAATTGAAAGTAGAACGTGACGCTATTTTCGGAAAACGTGTTTATAATGTCCTCAATATTGACCTTTCTTTGTTTAAATGAACAAATTGTTTCTGTGTTCGTATTTTTAAATAAATATTATTTTACACGTTCTATGCACGTATAAAAAGTCAAATTAGCAGTCTCTAGAAATGTTTTGGGAAATGATTACTCTCTACGGTGATAGAACGGTCAGAACGGATGTTTTAATTGACCCCATTACGGGACTAATTGTTCGGTGTGTATTATGTAATTACATTATAATTGGATAGTATTAGTGTCACTTTGTTGATTGTTCCCACTACCCCCTTATCTTACAGTATTTATGACTGTTAATTATTGATTTTTAGAGCCTGACATACGAGTTTAGGTGATAGACATTGAGGCGACGTATATTTTTGATTACCGATTTAACGATTTTTGCCAAATTAGATTTATTTGACCCGGTCGTTTAACACAAATAAGTCAGTCAGTTTCGACTAAAATGAGCGGTCACTGGTCGCGTTAGACAAAAGTCGCTTAAGACAAAGATTTAAGTAGTAAAACTAGTTGGTGGGAACTCAGAGTGGCCGCTTAGTGCAAATGGTCGTTTAGGAGACGTGGTCGCTTATGCAAGATTCACTGTATAATGCAGATTAATATTAACTGCAGCGAAATTGAAAGTGTAGTGAAAATGTTAATTGAAATGATATACGATGTATATACTGCACTAAAAATGTAACTTACAGTGAAAACAGTGCTGCAGAAAAAATGTAAACTGCAGTGAAGATATTAACTGCAGTGAAAACATAAATGAAGTGAAAATACTAACTGCAAAAATGATGTCATCTAAATTACTTTTAATCCAAATACAGAGATATGAAACAATACTTAGAATATTATTCAATTTAGAATTAAAACTATTTTTAGGCCTTCAAGCGGAATCGAAGGTCTTTTTAAGATTGTACGAATCTTGAATATACAAGTTAAGAAAGAAATACTATAAAATCTTACATAGTTGGTAGCCCACCATGATTTCAACCAAAGATAACGTTGTAGTTTCTTTCCAAGTCCATTCTTGAAGTCTTCAGCTAAAGCAGCCATTCTGTTATATTTCTCATCATCAACTAAAGGTTTGATACTCAACAAATACTGGAAAATATTTATAACAAATAATGTATCATTATGTTACATTAAATAATACAGGTCTGACCTTATGTAACTGGGCCGTTTATAGACACCTTCCCCTCCTGAAATATCTTTAAAATCATGCGGTTTTCCCAAAATATGGAGTTTATCTTGGATTTTTTTGTTCCCCTATCTATGAAATTGCGATAAAATTTCCCTAAATGTTCTACATAAAGAAAGGCCCTAGTCCCCTTCTAAAAATACTGAAAAAAAGCCCTGCATGAAGAAAATATACAAATTCCATTACATTTTTTCCAACCTCCAGCACATTTTATGATTTTACAATGTTGAGACTTAATCTCTTCATCAGGTATGGCCATTCTCCCTCCTACCAATGATTCATATTATGTAGGGCAGTTGTCAGTCACTGACGAAGGTTAGCGCTTAGTAGTTGGTTAACAGCTAAATCCAGAGATTTAGCCTTTCCAGGAGGAGTGAGTAGGTTGACTGACCGCCATTGCTACAGCGTTAAACCAAACAAACAAACAAACATCAGGTAAATATTTACAAGGGGTATATAGTAATGTTATCTTCAGAATGTAAACAAACTCTTGTTTCTACATATGTAAGTATTCTTGAAAAAAAATCCATCTCTAATGGGGCAGGCATATTGAAAAGCAAATGTATAACAAATGTTCTTGGCAAGCAAGAATTAAATTTGATAAGAGACCCTTTCAAAGGAAACCACTATGTAGAGCCACAAAGGGTCGGCCTTTGGGAACAGACTTCTTATATCCCTCCAACAACTATCACAATTGTCATAACAGAGTTACCTACCCTATTCATAGTATCTTCCACAGATGGCAGCACCAGTTTAGGCAATGAAGATTGATAGCTGTTCAACATAGGTTTACGTCCTCCAAATAGACGAATCAAACCCTGAAATATTGAATTAAAAATATCATCATGGAGTCTATGAAAAACTACTAAATTTAATATAGCTGTCAGGGACGCCCACTTATTTTAATACTCACTGCAGAACTTCTGCACTAACTATGAATGTGACCCCCATTAACCTGAATGAGTTTTCTGGTCTTCCGGCTAGATTTCTTCGCAAACTTGTAGCATCGATGCGTATAAGGAACATCCAACTCATTGGGGTTAATGGGGTCACACACACTATTGAAAAAAATGTTTCATTTAAAACTGACTCAACACAATCATTTGTAACTTGCAAATCCTAAATGTCAATTTTCAACACATTACTGTACCGTCAGAACTGGCTTAAATTTCACAATTCTTTTTTTTATTCAATACATAATAACATTCTCCTTCTAATGATACCAAATGTTTGAGTGTGCAATAACAAACAAAAAAGATATTATGGTTTTTGTTGACCAGACAAGACTTTTGTCCATTAGTATATAATACATACTTAGATTATTGAACAAATACAGAACAGAACAGAACAGAACAGATACTTTATTACAGGGCTTGAGCTATACTTATCACCTATAAAGAGTATTTAAATCAGCAGCTTACAAATTATGTATATAAACCAAATACTCACCAGCCATAGTTTAGTTTGTATAGAAGTTTTTCCTCTAACTTCATACATCCATCCATGATACATAAGTAGTAGTTTTAACATATACTTGAGGAACAATATAATACCAATCCATAATAATGTCGAAAAGATTAGACAACTTCCATATAAACCGACAGTTTCTGAGGCTGTGTTCAATCTGTAATACAAACAAGAAATGTAAAGTGGAAACCACATTAGAGCCGGATTTATAAAACTTTAACACAAAATTTCAAAGGGAAATAATCCATAATAAAGCTAGATAGAGTTGCAGTTACTTTATAATTCTGTTCATCACATAGTATGTTATCATTGTATGAAGTTTCGTAAAGATCCGACAATAAATGGCAGAAATATATGCTAAATTGAAAACTTTAACAAAATTGTTAACAACATCAGACGCCCGCCAAACTGGCCACCCACCCACCCAACCAAGTGTGTTTTCGCGAAACTATTGGCCGAATTTTTTCAAATGAAAATCAGGCTAAAAACAGAATGTTGATAAACTAATTAATTGATTTTGAAATATGATCAGATAACTCTTTGTTTCTTTTTTTATGATGAAACAAGAATTGGTCTTTCCTAAACCAGGACTTTGTCTGAAGGGCACTGTACTTATCTACTATGACAAGTTTACAACTACAGCTCTGCAGAGCGACCCTCTACAGAACAAATTCACTGCACAACAACTTTGTTTGAACTTCTGAAGAGCAACAACCTCTATACAGCAACAAACTTTAGTCTCTCCCAATGGGTTTTGTTTAAAAGAGGTTGTACTGTATATCATTGACCTGCAGTAACTGTTGTTAATATCAATTAATATAAATACTATAAGGTTAAATTAAACACATGACCATTTCAAATGTAGCTATTAGTAAAAAAACTATTCATTGAATATGGGTTTAACAACTTGCCCTATCAATAAGAACAGTGTATTTGTTAAGATAAGCTGTCAATTTATCATCGTCAACTAGACAGTATAGTATAATGTTGACATATCAAGTACACATATAAACTAAAGTACAGATGTACTGATATATGTCCTAACATAATGACAGGTAATTAGGTTAACTAATTAAACTGTTATAATATTACCTGTAGGGTCACCATGAGTATACTATACAGAAAATTAATAACAGTACTTATGCACCAGATAAATGTACCAGGGAAATGCAGGATGTAAGTCTGCGACCTCCTGCTAGCAAGTCAGGATAGTTTATTATCAAATATCTTACAATAGTATTGCAATACAAGATAAAAGAATTTATGACTTAAATAGGTCGTAATGTGGTTGATAATACAGACCCCCACATGTTTTATTAACTAAGCTAATTGGACTGATGCCCACAATTACAATAAAGTTCCCCTATAAATACCAAATACCAGTAGCGTGTTCAATTACACTAAACGTTACAGAACGTTACATAACGATACATTCGGAACTCCTCGGCCATTTGCTGCAAATAATCTAATCTAATACACAAATATGCGATCGTTAAGGCGATGAGTGATGTTTCAAAATTTACAGACTATAAACGAAACATCACTCATTGCCTAAACGATCATATATTTGTTTATTTCAACACTGGTAGTTTCAAAATAGCATCTAAATATGTCCGAAATTAATTGCAACGAAAGGCCGAGGAGTTCCAAATGTATCGTTACGGAACGTTTTGTAACATTTTGTGTAATTGAACACGCTACTGATTACCAAATTACAAAGTCATGTCATTGCTGACAATTTTTTAATTCCAATATACATGTATGTTTAACATGAGGAAAAAACGTCCCTATACATGTACTATGTACTATTAGTATTAAGATCCTCTATTTTGATGGTTCTTATAGGCAAGAACTTTAGTACAACATATAAATTTGTTTAAACATATAACAATAATCTAAAATACACATGGACCTTTCCAGGAATTAAAAGCCTTTTTTGAAGAAATTAATTTATTACTCAGAAAAGTAAATTGCGAACTTTTTCAGAGTCATGAAATAACTTAAACAATTAACTCAACAGGTTCTGAATTAACTAATTCAATCTAACATATTCATACACTTAAAATATAGCACTGTTTAAGACAAAATTAATTGTTATATTACCAAAATACTTAATACTTTACTTGAAACAAGGATGCTCACTAATTTGTTTTCTAAAACAATAAATCTCAAGTACTTTTCAAGGACAATTGAGGCATGTATACATGTATAATAATCAGAATATTTTAAGCCAAAACTTATTTTTCAAGGACTTATAAAGGATGATGAAATAACAATTAATGTATGTACAAAGCTATCCAAAATTATCTTCACACTTGTAAATAAGCTGTTTGTTTGTTAATTAATATAATTAAATTTCATTTTAGATATATTTGCACATTAAGATAGTTTTAATAGAATGCAAAATTTGAAAGGAGAGTAAGGATACTTTATAGCAAGGTCAATCAATATAATAATTATATTTCATTTTCTAGAAAAATATTTTCATATTATATTTAGATCTAAATACCAAACAATGACCGTCATTTCAACCAATTAGAATCAAATACAATTTTGACAGTAAAATTATATCCATGGTAGTAAAAGCATTGCGTTATAGAGCGAGTTACAACATTTATACGGGCAACCCTTGATACAATAAGGTGACACCAACTTTATATGTTTATAACCTCTTATGTAATAAGATACCAAAATTATGGATATAAATAAATGTACAAATAGTATTTGTGAAAAACGTAAAATTTTATGATCTGGAATACGATACACCTCAAGCTGATTTTATATTTGCTGGTTTGAAAACGATACTATGTGGGCTAAGGGCAAAAAGGTTGTAACTTACTCTTTTTTAACTTGAGTTACAACCGTTTTGCGCTAAGCCCGCAAATAGTAAGTAAATAATTCCACTTTACCATCTAAGTTTCATGCTTATGCATGTTGACCAATTTCACAGCTATTATCCTTGATAATTGGACTACTGATATCTATTTATCAATCTCCACGGAAAGTCTTTTAATACGTAATGCAACCAACATATACCCTCGCTGGTACCTATTTATACCTGGGTGGAGTGAAGCAATCACACGTAAATTTCTTGCTTAAGGAAATTACTAGTGCCCCTGGTGGGGTTTGCACCCAGGACCTCTCTACCCATAAGCTCAAGTCTTAACAATGGACTACTGTTCCTCCAAAGATGACTGACATACAACTTACCCAGGTATTGTAGTCTGTATAAATCCTATCAAACCAAACGAAGGATCAACATTAGCTAGTCTTAAAGCTAGTACAATTACTGTAACAAATAACCAACTTGTTGTTGAACCAGGATATGTACCGGCTTTCACCTTGTTCTAAAAATAAATACATTATACACAATGTTATAGTTAATTATACTCGATTGTCAATGATGCATACATTAACCCTGCTGATTTAAATACTCAACATTTGTAAGATTATCTTGGTACATAAATACAAATATGTTCTAATAATCATGATTACAGAAGTACTGTAGTCAGTATTTAAATCAGCAGGGTTAATGTAAACATTTGAGACTTAATTAAACATCATAAAAAAAATCTCATGATTTAGCATAAACCAAGGTGATCTTCATGGCCAAACTTTACTGTTTTAATATACCTATATTTATTCATTATAAATTATAAATAGCATTTCTCAGTACTAGCCTACATAGTTTCGGTTTTAATATTATACTAATAAATCAACATATTCATAACTCACTCTTTCAAGCTTGTCTGCTTTAACTCACAAAGGTAAACTAATGACTGCACATACATACCGTCGCGCAATATTACATAATTTTTAAAATTGTACATATTTGCAGTCATTACATAGACCTATCTTCACTTGCACAAGACTGATTTATTACATTTCATAGCTACATGCAAAATATTGAACAAGGCAGACCATAATCGTTAAATAAGTAATTTTTACTCGCTATAACTCACTTTCAGTGATCCCAGGGTTTAGGAAAGTTGGTTCAGGTGTAATAACTCACTTTCAGTGATCCCAGGGTTTAGGAAAGTTGGTTCAGGTGTAATAACTCACTTTCACAGATCCCAGGGTTTAGGAAAGTTGGTTCAGGTGTAGACTGTCTTCATATTTTGATAAATCAGTACAAAGTCTGTCTACACCCTTCATTATATACATATAGTAAAGACGAGTTTTGCACAGTCTCATCAATTTGGATAGACAATATTGTTTAGGTAGACAAACATGCAACAATCTACGAAATTCAAATGTGAAAGTGGTTGTCCAAACAGATCATTTTAAGATTAAGCACTATATCTCGTGTGCAGAATTTTGATTGCCCGTAGAAGAAAGTGGTTGTCACCCCAAAACCTGACACCCACTTATTTTGTAGACTGATACAATCAATTGTTTTAGATTGTCAACAAGGGAAACATACACATATATCTACATATGTCATTATACATGTATAGCAAAACGATTTTCACTAATTTAAACCATGTAAAATAATATTTATATAAATATATACATTTTTAATATTTAAATTGGTTATTAACATTATGCAAATATCCCTGCAGGTATTTATGTAAGCGAGGTCAAGAGGTCATTAAGTTATGTATAATTTATTACATTTATGATAGAGACAGTTCAGCAAATTTAAAGGTCAATAACTAGTTCATATACATGTACATATCAATCCTCCCATAACTAGTCTACATTGAAACTAAGACATTTCAAGGTTTAACTTTTACAATATTCTATAAAGGTTGACAAATGAACAAAATGACATTTTAAGGTTTATGTAGACATTTCATGTTATACATTCACATAGGCCGATCTAGCGAAGAGGTCAGGGGGATCTGGACCCCCCCTAGAATTTCCAAAATGTACCTGTCTATTAGTGTATTTCTTGACTGTATGTTATTTTTAAGTAGCATGAAACAATTTTTCTAGGTGCTTAACATAGATTTAATGGTTATGTAGTTTTTATTATTAATATGTTGCTTTATACTGCAAAATGTGTATAATGTGGTTGTGGTTCGAAAGTTTGGACCCCAACCCCCCCCCCTAGAAAAAGTTTGGAACCCCCCCCACTAAAAAAATATCTTGGATCCGCCACTGATTCATTATATAATTATAATACAGGGAATAACTTTTATGATTTATTAAGACAGTTCACCATAATTTACAGTATAAAATAACTATTATATACTTGTTATTATACAAATTTCGAAGGTCAAACAGCTAGTTCAATCCAGTAAAGTATCGTTGATATTCATTGAACTGACACTTAAATTCGTTTCAGTTTAAAATCATAAAAAGTTTGTTCATACCAGTCCCTTATATGTTAACCTCACAGATTTAAAATATTTAGTCCAGGACTTCAGTACTCACTATCAATAAAATAGATATCTGTTTTTTGTGCATGGTCAAGCTAGTCGACAAGTATTGAGTATCTAAATCAGTGGAGCTAATGTATGCACCACTGACAGTTGAATAATATTTAACAATATATGAAATGTCTTAGATATTGATTTAAAAAAATTACAATCTACTAATTAATAGAGTGCTGTTTTTAGTTTTAAGTTTATGTCCACATAAACTTCAAATCATGTATTGAGTGCTAAGCCAGGGTATTGAACCTAGGACTTCTAGACCAGAGTTGTGTGATCCATTACTGCCCAATCTCTGTAAACAGATATCCTGTAGAGTGTTGTCGAACAGGATCTCTACTTTCGCCGTGGAACGTCACGTCGAGATGAACTTTGTTTCGACCAATCAATGCGTAAATTTCATCTAGACGAAAACACTTAATCACATTTTGATTTCGAACCTTCTATTTTTAGACCAAGTTTTGCATGCTAATTTAACAGCGGTATTATTCACAGTCTGCGATTGGGTGGCTCATTTCAAAATGCGTGACATAGTCGTTGTAAACAAGTTACGTATCATAACAATTTCGTCATGAATATTATGATGAGAAAAGGTCGCCTGAATGTGACCTTCGTTTGAAAAAGGCCAGATCTAAATTAGCGAGTATGCGAGCGGAAAATTTTAGATCGGGTTTTAATCAGATTGATTACTGCCCATAACTTTAAGGAACAGATAGGTATTTATGTATCCATGACGCAAGTATCTAAAGAAAGGCAAAAACATATGTAATACAGACTGTCTATCAGGAGATAACTAGATCAAATATCAGACCATTTTTTGTTGCACCTAAATACTTGTAGTCATGTGATGAAACCAATCTTTATGATATAACATTGACCTATATTTAACCATATCTAGTTTATAAAAATGTCTAACAAGGACAACGAATCCTTCACCTGATTTCTAATAATGTAAACGCTAAAATTTCTATGAGGTCCAAATTTTGTGACCCCTTTCTGCAATTTGCAAAGACAGACTTTTCCAAAAGCAGGTCAACTTAATTTTTTATTGTTATTTATTTTAAATGAAATACTGTTTTCTGATTGTTTTTATTTTTTAGCCAATCTTTTTGTTGTCGATTTAAATAATAAATATGATTTTAATTAGTCCAATATTGCTACAGAATGTTGTATATACATGCTTATATTGCTGCCAACTAAACTGTTTGTAGTCCCAGCAGATTCTAATTTCTAAATATGGATATAGAGGATATTCGTCAACTTTGGTGTAAGATCTATTTTTATTTCATCGAGTGAGCTCAGAAAACATATTTTCACGAGTGGCATAGCCACGAGTGAATGTCACTTTCTGAGTTCACAAGTTGAAATAAAAATCATCCTACACCAAAGTTGATGAATATTCTGTTTCTTTCATGCTTAGTTTTGCATTTTATTTGATGTATTTTACACAAATTATAACGTGACGTCATTTCTACTCCAAGATGACGTCATTTATCATCTAATATGACGTCATGAACGATGAAAATATAAGATTATATTTTCACTGCGATGAAAATATAAAATTTATATTTTCATCGTTTATTTTCATCGAATAACGTGACATTTCACCGTAAAGCATGAAAGAAAATAGCATTTCTGATAATCCCAGCCTAATGTTTGCAATTACTATAGACATCTGAATTCAGGAGAAAGAAGGTCTCAAAAAATCTTGACATTGTACGTTACAAAAAATTATTTATAATACGTAGCCAGATACAGTTATACAAATATTCAAAATTTGTTTAATAGATTAAACATTACGTTATAATATCAATGAAATATTAATCTTAGGTCAGACTAACTTATACTCTCCTATCTTCAAGTATTATCATATCAATACATAATTATAAACAATGACAAAAAATGTTAAAGGCTAGACTGGACACAATCTGATTAAAACCCGATCTAAAATTTTCTGCTCGCCTACTCGCTAATTTAGATCTGTCCTTTTTCAAACGAAGGTCACGTTCAGGTGACCTTTTCTCATCATAATATTCATGACGAAATTGTTATGATACGTAACTTGTTTACATCGTCTACGTCACGCAATTTGAAATGAGCCGCCCAAACGCAGACTGTCAATAATACCGCTGTTAAATTAGCATGCAAACCTTGGTCTAAAAATAGAAATTACGAAATCAAAATATGATTAATAGTGTTTTCGTCTAGATAAAAGCTACGCATTGATTGGTCGAAACAAAGTTCATCTCGACGTGACCTTCCACTGAGACAGTAGAGATTCTGTACCACAATGCTCTACAGGATATCCGTTTACGGAGATTGGACTGGACAGTACAAAACGGTCAAATGATAACTTTAGCTGTTATACTAAACAACTATTGGGAGTAAGTACCCATACTATGGGAAAGGGGAATTTTGCTTTGTTTTAAAGTTAAAGACCAACCACCCAATCTGGCTAATGGATGTATATGAGCTAATAAATGAACATGGCTTATTGATTCAATTTCAGGGACAACAGAAAATTGATTCAGGTTGATGAAAATGAATTACTGCATACGGTCAAGCTAGTAGCTAATGTTGCTCTTTACTTAGACATAATAAATCCAGCAATGACTCAAGAAAATTTGAGGCAATGAGTCCTAGAATGCTAATTGCCATTTCTCTTTGTAACCAAGTTTGGTAAAAATTAGATAAAACTTAGTGATTATTTCAGCACTGGGAAAATGGCAGGAAGGCAGAAAAAAGGGGCAGGGCATATCTGAGGGTAAATGTCTTAAATGTACTATGACTGCATAGAAATAGGATAAAAGGGCAGGGAGGAGTGGAAAAGGGCAAGGTGCAGCGCCCTGCTATTCTGCTTGAAATAATCACTAAAACTGTTAGGCTGCAGGGACTGGACATCACAGAGGCGTTCACATAAAGGCTACAAATGGGTATACGCAAGGGCCACAATATGAATAATGAACAATAATGATCAAACTAACCTTTGTTCGTCCAAAACGTTTCTTCCATGAATGTATACCGGATCTCCATACTGCTTTCAAAGCATCATGATTCAGATTAACATCAATACCCTCATGTGTAACAGTAAATGAGAACGCAACAGCCGAGTGAGCTTCAGCCATCTTTCTCTACAAGCCCTCTGACACACCTAGAGGTCAAGGCTGCAATATCAGATCTGTTGAATGACACTAAGAGCTTGATTGTACAGAAATAACAGAGTCTCCACTCAGGCACCCACTGAAATAAAACAAAAATAAAGTGAATTAAACTTTAAGTACTTTCATTTCCTTTTATACTACTTTCTTAACTTACTAAAATTCCTATAGCAGAATAACATGCCACAGCAACTGGCCCTTTGTATCTGATCTGTGGTGCTTTTCACAAAAATTCTTACGAAAAAAATCTTCCCAAGTCAAAAGCAAGAAACATTAATAATATGCTTATTTTTTGGCTCGTCAATTCCAAATATTATAGAATTGTGTAGAATATTGTATACATTTTGAATATCATATCATAGTTATGCTTATTATCCATCAGACTTTGAACTGCTAATTAAATGAAATTGACTTACGATAACTTTTTTCGTAAGAATTTTTGTGAAATGGAGCACTGTTTTGGTCTCCCCTATGCAGATAAAGTAACTTTGAGCTGTCTACCTGCAGATGCACTCGGTCCCTTTTTTGTTCCCCTGCCCTTTTTGAGTTCTAGAATAACTTAATACATAAAGTAAATACAAAATCAACAATGAATAGTTGACTATATTATGCAAATTAGAGGGAGGAGTCAACATGAATACAATAACAAAACGGACAAATAAATTCAGCAATATTTGGACAATAAATCAACCTTTGTTAAATTATAAGAATTATATAATGTTATAATATAATATTGCAAGATTACAACAAGTTTATTTATTGGTTATTGCTAAGGTATAGCCAATTTACATTGTTGTCCACTCCACAGTGACACAGTCAAATACCCAGTTGACGGACGCAATTTTTCAATCTCTATATTGCAGGTTTAGCGCAAAACTGCCGTAACTCAATATAAGAAAAGAGTCAATTACGACCGCTTTGCACTAAACCCGTTAATTATGTATACAATAAGAAGGAAAAATTGTCTCCGGCACCTGTGGTCAAATATGTAATAGAAATGATCCTGACAGGAACAGCATGTAAAAGATAAGCTACAGTTTATTTCAGCCATAAAGTGTTAATCAAAGTTTGGGCTATATATAAGCTGAACAATCCAACACCACATGTTATTAAACAGTATAGACTGTATCTTGTCTCTAACACCTGCTGTGACGTAACTTAGATATACAATGTTAATATTTAATTAACTAAAATATGCCTGTAGGTCATTATAACAAACAAAGATAAAAAATTATAATGATAGAACAAAAACATGCAAAATTTTACATTATCATACAAGTTTTGTTGTATCAGGGCTAGAATTTAACAAAAAATTGGACTTGCAAATTTTTGTGAGTTGATTTTATTTCAACTCGCAAAAAAAGTCACGCTTTTTTTTTTTATTGCTCAAAATTTTAACATCATATACTAATCATATGTGCAAACACCATACATGTAGTACTATTATTTTAACTGTAGATAGAATAAGGGTGTTCTTGTGGGATAGACCAAGAATATCGAACAATCTTTAATCAATTCTATTGATCTGACTGTTTCAGTGCTGATTGAGCTTCATTTTAGCCGGTAATATTTTTTGTGTGTCGATTTCAACTCGCGAAAATTTGCGAGTTAAAATAAAAGTTACTTGCAGTTTTCAAAACCCACTCGCATCTTGCAAGTATGCGAGCTTAAATTCGAGCCCTGTGTTTATCATCAAAATTGTCAAGAATTTTGATCAATACAATGGACATCACAACATATTTTAAAAGAATGGGCAAGTTTATGAATATAACTATGCCCTTAACTATGTGACATAGAAAATTAACGTCAGACTAGAACTAGTAAAATTTCAGAACAATACAGAAGCTTACAGAAGAATACTAACATCATTATTCAAATTGACAATTCAACTCTTTCAACTACCTTCATAAAAAAAGAACAAAATTGCAAGTGGTAGTCAAGGTTGATACAAAACAAAATGAAAATTAAAAAAAAACTCAAAATAACTTAAATCAAACACATACCTTTACATCTACATACTATTATAACCTTTCAATTATACAATTATCTAAAATGA
Source organism: Mactra quadrangularis (assembly GCA_025267735.1). Classification (NCBI taxonomy): domain Eukaryota; kingdom Metazoa; phylum Mollusca; class Bivalvia; order Venerida; family Mactridae; genus Mactra; species Mactra quadrangularis. The sequence continues at coordinate 60,425,588 of CM046309.1, read as the reverse complement.
TTTTATTTGAATTATACGCAAGTTAAATTTAAAACATAAAATAATGCTCTCAGACAGACGAACTAAGTCCCACAAAGCAAACTGTATTAACATCAGCGCCAAGTTTAAAAGATTTATGTTTATATTTACTACACAGTACAAGAATGAAGGTTACGTTATCATTTGTAACCTACTATATATGTGTATATATTCATTTTGTTGACATAAACTTGGTTTTTATCACAGCAGGTAAACTTGGCATGAATTCAAAAGTTTAAAGTACTGTAATGTCTTCAAGACTAAATATTATTAATCATTAATAAATTCTGTATGTATGGATTAACACAAAGCTTAAGTAAATCATTTAGATCACTGACCTTAAAATTTTAGATACCAATAGCTTGTCACATGTGACTAAAGACATGTGACCAGTAAGAAGATAACTTCATGACCTTATGCTAGATCAAGAGTTGAATTTGCCTCATAAACTAATCAATCAATGATTGATCCAAGGTTTTCAACTTCAAACTAATCTGTTTACATTGTGAGGTTAGTCATAGTCTTAATTTTTCTCGAGCACCAGTCTAATTTACTATGTTACTTAGTATAAGGGTAAAATCATTAACCTTAAATATTCACTATTCTAAATCAATTTTCACAAGGCCTTCACTTCAAACTAGTAGTTTAAGGCCAAGACTGTGAGGTCAAAAAATCATTATTTATTTTAATATGATGCCAAATATATAATTTATATTAGATTTTTCGTGACAACACTGAACAGTAATACTCAAATTAACTGACATCAAAATTAAAACTTTAAACACTAAAATGAAAATAAAAAAATGTACAAGTATAAAGAATAATTGGATTTGATCTTAGTTTTATAGCTAGCATTTCTTTTCTAATGTTAAAAACAACTTTCAGGACACTCAATATTTAAAACTGCCTTACTGGTGTTGCAAAATTAATAAAGTCCATAAATTATAAAGTCATTGAGTCAGGGTTAGCAAACAGGCGGTCAATAAGAGTATAAATTTATCGGAACAAGTGGTCAAAACTAGTATTTACAAGTCAATACTGGCTGATTGGTTTAGTAAAAGGTCATCTGTTCATTTAAGGACAAAATTACATGTACAATATTCATTATTCTATTTTTAAATCTTATGATATTGGAGTTTTAAGTAATTACCATGATTAAAGCATGACTCATAGCCATACCACTTTATCTTAGAAGCACTTCCTGAAATTCTAACATTTATATTAAGGAAAGTTTTACACAGGGGTATAAATTACTGATAACTGAAAAGTCACAAGCTTAAGTTATAAATCTTACGCATTTTCAACATATATAGTTTTCTAAAAATAAATTACCAAGTAATTTCAAGACTTTGTAAAAATATAAAGGGTCAGAGAATTCTTGGCATAATTTTAAGTTGTTATAGAGAGAATCTCAGTACAAACAAATATTGGTTTATTGTCCAACAATGATCAAATTACAGATTTTTATGTTGTAAATGGTATGACAGGTAGTTATATCATATGATATAACTAGTTGTAATTACTTATATTCAACATTTATCCATAATTATATGATCATTTTACAAGTGAGTGCTTTCAAAATACACGTGTAGTTAAATTAATAAGTAAATATGCTTTTTGCGATTGATATATGTCCATAAACATAGCTAAATTTATCAACGATGGACTTTAAGTTCAAACATAAAAAACAATGAATATTTCAGATACAATTATCAACAAGTGAAGACAACTACTAGACATTAACAGTAGGATAATAGTACTCACTTTATCATGACATAAATCTAGGTTAAACACAAGTCTCGCCCAAATTAAGATATACGGTAAAACCACTTTAATTTTTGAATATCACACAAATCTATGCAAATTAACTAGTGCTCATAAAATGACATATTCACAACTTCATGTTGTTTTTTATTACACTTGACTTAAGAATAATATTTAAACTTGTAAAGTTTTATCATTGATAATTGACGATTGATATCATAACTAAATTTTTGTCTTTCTGAAATGAAAAACTAACCTTTGAATGTTATCAAAATAGAAACTAACCATGCACACACTACTTAAATTACTAATTGTAGCTAAAATACATTACTAATTACCATAATTATGACACATTACAATCTATTTCATGGTTTTAGTTTCCTTACGTCATTTCTGATTTTCTTCATAAAAAAATGATAACTATTAGAAATTGGAAAGGGTTGTCTTTAATCTATTTTTATTTTGGATTACAACATAGGCAGATCTAGCAGGGGGTCATGGGGGTCTGGAACCCCCTAGAATTTCCAAAATGTGCCTGTCCATTAGTGTATTTCTTGCCAGTTAGTCATTTTGAAGTTTTGAAGTAGCATGAAGCAATTTTTCTTGGTGCTTAACATAGATTTAATGGTTACATAGTTTTATGAATAAATGTGTATAATGTGGTTATGGTTGGAAAGTTTGGACCCTCTCTAGAAATTTCAGACCCTCCCCCTAGAAAAAAATCAATGTCTGGGAACAGATTTGATTCACTAAAACAATCTACTAAATTATCTGTATCTTTACACAGTTAGAAACCAATACTGGTGAAACGTGTATCCGAGCGGTCAACTATATATAAATGTATTTTCCTCGAGCTACTTAGCTTAATGATTGGTAAAATAAAACAAACAAAAAAAAGTATATGTACAAGTCATGAAATATAAGATACATTTAACAACAGCAACTATACAATATATCTATAAATACAATGATAAACATGATTACGAAGAGCATCACAAAGCATGATATTAATAAAAAGGCCAAAAGTAATACACATTAACATCACCAAATACATATATTAGACAGTTAAGGCAAGAGTGATGCTACGATACACAAAATGATCAACTACTGTTGACAAACTAGCATGGACAATTATATACATTGCAAAATGACATAGATAACTGTGATAAACAAGAGCTTCTCCGAAGCTCGTCCTTGTTATCAAATGAACGGGCGATCAGAGTTACCTGTCTCCGTCGCCCAACTATATATGACAAAACATGATGGCGAGGAAAGTACAAGGGATGGGACAAACAGGAATGATTCCAAATATGCTACAGAAGTTGAGCTATCAGCTCGTCTTAAATTATCTATGGACGGGCAAACAACATTCGCAGACGTCATCTAACTAATAAACTACAAAGAGATGGGCACTGATATACAAATGACGGGATTACAATACTAATGAGCTATCATATATACATAAGCTCGTGCATATGTCAAGTTGACGAGCGACAAGAGTGGATCATCTCTATCGCTGAGTTACTAACAATATATTCGATGACCAGTATAAAACGTAAACATTAAGTGGGTTTGGGATGTATAAAATACGCCAAGCTACCATAAGCTTCTCACCAAATAATCAATGCTATATCTAATAGCTAATCTCTATTACTGGCTCTTCGACACATAAATCACTAAAGCACAAACTTAAATCCTCAGTGTCTCCAGCCTTTCAACATAATACATTATTCAACTAGTATGAAACTAAGCTGGCAACCACTAAAACTCTACAATAGTTTTAGGTATATATCTAACACGGCTCCAGGCCCTAGCCAGCAACTCCGTTTCGGCTCTTAGCCTCATCAATATTCACAAACAACAACTATAGAACAATACTGCGATCCGAGCGTTTCTCCAGCTGTATACCACTCTGGGGAAGCGAGGCTTCGCCAGAGTTGCGGTAAACAACAAGGAGGACAATTGACTTCGGGTTTCCCAGGTACTTCCCATAGCGTTGTTTCACCAACAATCATATTATTCAACTAGTATAACATTAAGCTGGCAACCACAGAAACTCTACAATAGTTTCATTCATAGACACATATCTAACACAGAAACCAAAGCCAGCAACTCTGTTTCGGCTCTCAGCCTTAACAATATTCACCAACAACATCTATAGAACACTACTGCGATCCAGGCGTTTCTCCAAACTGTATACCACTCTGGGGAAGCGAGGCTTCGGCAGAGTTGCGGCAAACAACAAGGAGGACAATTGACTTCTTGTTTCCCAGGTTATTCTTATAGTGTTGTCTCACCAACCATTACATACGCGTACCCACTATAACAACTAACAATTTCAGTAAAATATATAACCGGAAGTAGATAAATATTTATTAATTAATTCTGGGGCTCAGAGTGTCGGACGTGCGAGTCTGTTGCCAACTGCAGACTAATTAAAATTGACTAATTTTCTCCTTTTATACTCTTCGAAACAACTATATTCAATGAGCGTCTTAAAACAAAGACGTACTAATGCATCTTTTGACCCAGATGAACTGACCTCACATTGGACAATGTTAAAACCCGTATCTCCGTACCAATAATCGTCACACTGGCATGAATAACTTTGGGGTCGGGCGCAACCTAATAATACTTCTGGTTTTGGATTGCTGTCTGGAATGATTCTATTGATGCAGTCACTGTTTATTCATCAGGCTAGATTGCAGTTTACCGGTACGAGTTTGTTTACCACTTCTGCGCATGCCTAACCAGTCAGAGCAGATGCACTTCCGTTGCTTTTTTCTCGTTTAAAACATAAATAACGGGGGTTCGGGGGCAGTAGCCCCTGATATAACATGAAATCCTGCATTTTCATTGACTGTTAGCTTTAATGAATTGCCAGGCTTAGTTACTAATAAACACTACAAATTCGTGGATTTTTTTACGTACCGGTAAACTGCATTCATCATTTAGTAGACTGCTGAAATTTTGTTGGGACTGGACTTTCCATGTAATTTGTGAAGTATAACACATAAACCCTATTGATGAGTTAATAATCAACAGTTTGATTAACATTTATATTTATAAGTCAATGTCAACTACAAAGAAACGGTCGATTTGTTGGCCTTTATGATTCCACAGAGGTATGGGTTAAAATTCAGTTTTTCATTGAAACGACCAATCATCAAAATGACCAATACGCAATAGGCCCAAACAAAGGTAATAATAAGACCGACGATTTGCCCGAACGGCGCAGCAAATTCGCCCTTCCAAAATCGTGTAAAAAGGTGTACTAAATTTGCTTCATTCTTGAAGCGATTTCATTTGTCAATCAATTAATTTATAAAATAATAAATCAATGCAACAAATTGAGACAAAACAATAGTTACCAAGCAATAATAATGACAAAAACAAGAAATTACATACCGTTCAACGGTATCCGAGCGTCTGAACGTTTTGACAGCAATGGGTCACGTGATTTCTGCATCCGGGTTAGGTATATTTCCCAACTCGACCGAGTCATAATTCTAAACTAGCAATAAATCGAATTTATAAATTATTTTTATCAAATAAATGTTTTTGGTTCCGTTTCGATTTTTAAGATTTATATGCTTAAGATAAAGTGAATTAAGTTTTTGTTAATGTGTGTATTTCTTTTTAGGACATTCAAGAATGATTTACTGCACATTTTAATACAGATTTTAGCTTAGACTAAAATGATTAATAAAAGTGATTAATCTCCATTATTCATCGTTCCATCAATCCATCTACTGATCTATCGATCCATTCAAAATGATCCACCCATCCCTTGATCCGTTCATTCATCGATTGATCCACCAATCCATCCATTTGATCCATCAATTCATCCACTGGTCCATCCATCTATCTATTTATCAATTCTTCCATTAATCGTTCCATTGATCCATTAAAATTGGTCCATCCGTCCGTCCGTCCGTCCGTCCGTCCGTCCGTCCGTCCGTCCATCCATCCATCCATCCATCCATCCATCCATCCATCCATCCATCCAGCCAGCCAGCCAGCCAGCCAGCCAGCCAGCCAGCCAGCCAGCCAGCCAGCCAGCCAGCCAGCCATCCATCCAGCCATCCAGCCATCCATCCAGCCATCCAGCCATCCAACCACCTATTTTCCTGATGCTCTATGCGGTACCTGAACGTGGTGGGTTTGGTGTTTAAACACGTTTTTCAGGTGCCCTAGATGGTTAGCAACCTAACTGCAAAAAATCACAGTCGCACACCGAGTTTTGCCATGGCAACAGAGCCGCAAAGTATACCGTGCAATATGGCTATATAGGGCTATAGAACAGCAAAAATGGCCGCCTCATCCTGGTGTCGCAAGGTTTGCACGCGTTTTTTGCTACCTTAATGTAGTTAGTTACTTGTTTAAACACATTTTCCTGATGCCCTACGTAGTTAGCAACCCATTTGCACAAAAATCATACCTGCGCACTGAGATGCGCAGTGGCTACAGGGCCCCAAAGTCGCCCCTCATCCTGGTGTCGCAAAATTTGCACGGGTTTTCTCGGTACCTGAACGTGGTGGGTTTGGTGTTTAAAAACGTTTTTCAGGTGCCCTAGATGGTTAGCAACCTAACTGCAAAAAATCACAGTCGCACACCGAGTTTTGCCATGGCAACAGAGCCGCAAAGTATACCGTGCAATATGGCTATACATGTATAGGGGTATAGAACAGCAAAAATGGCCGCCTCATCCTGGTGTCGCAAGGTTTGCACGCGTTTTTTGCTACCGAAATGTAGTTAGTTACTTGTTTAAACACATTTTCCTGATGCCCTACGTAGTTAGCAACCCATTTGCACAAAAATCATACCTGCGCACTGAGATGCGCAGTGGCTACAGGGCCCCAAAGTCGCCCCTCATCCTGGTGTCGCAAAATTTGCACGGGTTTTCTCGGTACCTGAACGTGGTGGGTTTGGTGTTTAAACACGTTTTTCAGGTGCCCTAGATGGTTAGCAACCTAACTGCAAAAAATCACAGTCGCACACCGAGTTTTGCAATGGCAACAGAGCCGCAAAGTATACCGTGCAATATGGCTATAAAGGGCTATAGAACAGCAAAAAAGGCCGCCTCATCCTGGTGTCGCAAGGTTTGCACGCGTTTTTTGCTACCTTAATGTAGTTAGTTACTTGTTTAAACACATTTTCCTGATGCCCTACGTAGTTAGCAACCCATTTGCACAAAAATCATACCTGCGCACTGAGATGCGCAGTGGCTACAGGGCCCAAAAGTCGCCCCTCATCCTGGTGTCGCAAAATTTGCACGGGTTTTCTCGGTACCTGAACGTGGTGGGTTTGGTGTTTAAAAACGTTTTTCAGGTGCCCTAGATGGTTAGCAACCTAACTGCAAAAAATCACAGTCGCACACCGAGTTTTGCCATGGCAAGAGAGCCGCAAAGTATACCGTGCAATATGGCTATATAGGGCTATAGAACAGCAAAAATGGCCGCCTCATCCTGGTGTCGCAAGGTTTGCACGCGTTTTTTGCTACCTTAATGTAGTCAGTTACTTGTTTAAACACATTTTCCTGATGCCCTACGTAGTTAGCAACCCATTTGCACAAAAATCATACCTGCGCACTGAGATGCGCAGTGGCTACAGGGCCCCAAATTCACCCCTCATCCTGGTGTCGCAAAATTTGCACGGGTTTTCTCGGTACCTGAACGTGGTGGGTTTGGTGGTTAAACACGTTTTTCAGGTGCCCTAGATGGTTAGCAACCTAACTTCAAAAAATCACAGTCGCACACCGAGTTTTGCCATTGCAACAGAGCCGCAAAGTATACCGTGCAATATGGCTATAGAACAGCAAAAATGGCCGCCTCATCCTGGTGTCGCAAGGTTTGCACGCGTTTTTTGCTACCTTAATGTAATTAGTTACTTGTTTAAACACATTTTCCTGATGCCCTACGTAGTTAGCAACCCATTTGCACAAAAATCATGCCTGCGCACTGAGATGCGCAGTGGCTACAAGGCCCCAAAGTCGCCCCTCATCCTGGTGTCGCAAAATTTGCACGGGTTTTCTCGGTACCTGAACGTGGTGGGTTTGGTGTTTAAACACGTTTTTCAGGTGCCCTAGATGGTTAGCAACCTAACTGCAAAAAATCACAGTCGCACACCGAGTTTTGCCATGGCAACAGAGCCGCAAAGTATACTGTGCAATATGGCTATATAGGGCTATAGAACAGCAAAAATGGCCGCCTCATCCTGGTGTAGCAAGGTTTGCACGCGTTTTTGCTACCTTAATGTAGTTAGATACTTGTTTAAACACATTTTCCTGATGCCCTACGTAGTTAGCAACCCATTTGCACAAAAATCATACCTGCGCACTGAGATGCGCAGTGGCTACAGGGCCCCAAAGTCGCCCCTCATCCTAGTGTCGCATAATTTGCACGTGTATTCTCGGTACCTGAACGTGGTGGGTTTGGTGTTTAAACACGTTTTTCAGGTGCCCTAGATGGTTCGCAACCTAACTGCAAAAAATCACAGTCGCACACCGAGTTTTGCAATGGCAACAGAGCCGCAAAGAATACCGTGCAATATGGCTATATAGGGCTATAGAACAGCAAAAATGGCCGCCTCATCCTGGTGTCGCAAGGTTTGCACGCGTTTTTTGCTACCTTAATGTAGTTAGTTACTTGTTTAAACACATTTTCCTGATGCCCTACGTAGTTAGCAACCCATTTGCACAAAAATCATACCTGCGCACTGAGATGCGCAGTGGCTACAGGGCCCCAAAGTCGCCCCTCATCCTGGTGTCGCAAAATTTGCACGGGTTTTCTCGGTACCTGAACGTGGTGGGTTTTGTGTTTAAACACGTTTTTTAGGTGCCCTAGATGGTTAGCAACCTAACTGCAAAAAATCACAGTCGCACACCGAGTTTTGCCATGGCAACAGAGCCGCAAAGTATACCGTGCAATATGGCTATACATGTATAGGGGTATAGAACAGCAAAAATGGCCGCCTCATCCTGGTGTCGCAAGGTTTGCACGCGTTTTTTGCTACCTAAATGTAGTTAGTTTCTTGTTTAAACACATTTTCCTGATGCCCTACGTAGTTAGCAACCCATTTGCACAAAAATGATACCTGCGCACTGAGATGCGCAGTGGCTACAGGGCCCCAAAGTCGCCCCTCATCCTAGTGTCGCAAAATTTGCACGGGTTTTCTCGGTACCTGAACGTGGTGGGTTTGGTGTTTAAACACGTTTTTCAGGTGCCCTAGATGGTTAGCAACCTAACTGCAAAAAATCACAGTCGCACACCGAGTTTTGCCATGGCAACAGAGCCGCAAAGTATACCGTGCAATATGGCTATATAGGGCTATAGAACAGCAAAAAATGGCCGCCTCATCCTGGTGTCGCAAGGTTTGCACGCGTTTTTGCTACCTTAATGTAGTTAGATAGATACTTGTTTAAACACATTTTCCTGATGCCCTACGTAGTTAGCAACCCATTTGCACAAAAATCATACCTGCGCACTGAGATGCGCAGTGGCTACAGGGCCCCAAAGTCGCCCCTCATCCTGGTGTCGCATAATTTGCACGGGTTTTCTCGGTACCTGAACGTGGTGGGTTTGGTGTTTAAACACGTTTTTCAGGTGCCCTAGATGGTTCGCAACCTAACTGCAAAAATCACAGTCGCACACCGAGTTTTGCCATGGCAACAGAGCCGCAAAGAATACCGTGCAATATGGCTATATAGGGCTATAGAACAGCAAAAATGGCCGCCTCATCCTGGTGTCGCAAGGTTTGCACGCGTTTTTTGTTACCTTAATGTAGTTAGTTACTTGTTTAAACACATTTTCCTGATGCCCTACGTACAGTCAACTCTCGTTATCTCGACTTAGTTGGGACCGTTGGAAAATAATCGAGATAACGAAAAGTCGAGACAAACAAGATAAACGAAATTTTCTAAGGGAGGTAATTTCGATGTCTTCAGTAGCAGTTTTACCTGTTCAGAGAGTGTAGTTTAGAACAATCGCTTTGCTGCAGCTGTGAATAGGGTTTTACCATAAATTTGTACTCTAAAGGTTTTGAGACGCTTTTACCGCTGGCAAAGTTCCCTCTCGACAAGTTATAGAACAAAATCGCGTATTTTCCGAAAATCTACTTTTGGTTTCTACTACATTGTATTTCACTGACTGTATCTCGAAAGGACGACTAACCAAGCGTATATTATTCAGAATATTTGTAGCCAGTCAGATAAATTGTGTGTGTATATGTTTGACGTCATACACTATTTCGTACAACCACAGCACCGTCATCGTGTAAGTCGGCTTCTCTTTGGTAATTTTGAGTAGTTGCTGATAATATCCAGTTGTGTGTGTTGCGTGTGTGAAGAGTAGTTGACTATAACGTCACGAAAAAATATAGACTTCAACTACAAAAATGTCGGCATATCTTTTAAATGCGTGTCTTTCTATTATCGATCCATAACAGTTCTAAACATCGTTTTTCCAACAGGTCTGTAGAGGGATTAAATTATCATGCAAAGAAGATGCCGTACATTTATATCAACTTAAATGACGAAATATAATAATAAAAATAAACGAAAAATATTTGTTTCTTATTTTTATTGGACAAAATATTCATTAAACAAAATTAATGAACACAAAAAAATAACGAGTATCGCAGTGTTTTTTGTAATGAAGCACATGATTGTAAGCACGCATTTTGATATCTTTACACTCAATTTTGACATCTGTCAATTAACATTCGACTTATTTAACGATGGTTTTATTCATTTCAATTAGTTTGTATATTTAAATGACATGTTAATTCAATATTGACACGTTCTTTTAAACAGATTATCTATACAGTCGCTAATCGATAAACAATGGACGTGTGCTATTTTTCGCATCTCAACGGATCGCCGATAACATCTTTGTCTAGTCGACTTAAACATTATAATTTTAAAGTAAAATAAACACTTTGGGACTCAAATTTATAGTCGAGAGAGCGAAAATGTCGAGACATAAAGATCGAGTCAAACATGATTTGTTCATATAGATAAAGAAGGAAACAAATCGGGACTTTTGATTTTCAATCGAGACAACGAAATGTCGACACAAGAGTAATCGAGATAATGCGAATTGACTGTAGTTAGCAACCCATTTGCACAAAAATCATACCTGCGCACTGAGATGCGCAGTGGCTACAGGGCCCCAAAGTCGCCCCTCATCCTGGTGTCGCAAATTTGCACGGGTTCTTGGTACCTGAACGTGGTGGGTTTGGTGTTTAAACACGTTTTTTCAGGTGCCCTAGATGGTTAGCAACCTAACTGCAAAAAATCACAGTCGCACACCGAGTTTTGCCATGGCAACAGAGCCGCAAAGTATACCGTGCAATATGGCTATATAGGGCTATAGAACAGCAAAAATGGCCGCCTCATCCTGGTGTCGCAAGGTTTGCACGCGTTTTTTACTACCTTAGTGTAGTTAGTTACTTGTTTAAACACATATTCCTGATGCCCTACATAGTAAGCAACCCATTTGCACAAAAATCATACCTGCGCACTGAGATGCGCAGTGGCTACAGGGCCCCAAAATCGCCCCTCATCCTGGTGTCGCAAAATTTGCACGGGTTTTCTCGGTACCTGAACGTGGTGGGTTTGGTGTTTAAACACGTTTTTCAGGTGCCCTAGATGGTTAGCAACCTAACTGCAAAAAATCACAGTCGCACACCGAGTTTTGCCATGACAACAGAGCCGCAAAGTATACCGTGCAATATGGCTATATAGGGCTATAGAACAGCAAAAATGGCCGCCTCATCCTGGTGTCGCAAGGTTTGCACGCGTTTTTTGCTACCTTAATGTAGTCAGTTACTTGTTTAAGCACATTTTCCTGATGCCCTACGTAGTTAGCAACCCATTTGCACAAAATTCATACCTGCGCACTTAGATGCGCAGTGGCTACAGGGCCCCAAAGTCACTCCTCATCCTGGTGTCGCAAAATTTGCACGGGTTTTCTCGGTACCTGAACGTGGTGGGTTTGGTGTTTAAACACGTTTTTCAGGTGCCCTAGATGGTTAGCAACCTAACTGCAAAAAATCACAGTCGCACACCGAGTTTTGCCATGGCAACAGAGCCGCAAAGTATACCGTGCAATATGGCTATATAGGGCTATAGAACAGCAAAAATGGCCGCCTCATCCTTGTGTCGCAAGGTTTGCACGCGTTTTTTGCTACCTTAATGTAGTTAGTTACTTGTTTAAGCACATTTTCATGATGCCCTACGTAGTTAGAAACCCATTTGCACAAAAATTATACCTGCGCACTGAGATGCGCAGTGGCTACAGGGCCCCAAAATCGCCCCTCATCCTGGTGTCGCAAAATTTGCACGGGTTTTCTCGGTACCTGAACGTGATGGGTTTGGTGGTTAAACACGTTTTTTAGGTGCCCTAGATAGTTAGCAACCTAACTGCAAAAAATCACAGTCGCACACCGAGTTTTGCAATGGCAACAGAGCCGCAAAGTATACCGTGCAATATGGCTATAGAACAGCAAAAATGGCCGCCTCATCCTGGTGTCGCAAGGTTTGCACGCGTTTATTGCTACCTTAATGTAGTTAGTTACTTGTTTAAACACATTTTCCTGATGCCCTACGTAGTTAGCAACCCATTTGCACAAAAATCATACCTGCGCACTGAGATGCGCAGTGGCTACAGGACCCCAAATTCGCCCCTCATCCTGGTGTCGCAAAAATTGCACGGGTTTTCTCGGTACCTGAACGTGGTGGCTTTGGTGTTTAAACACGTTTTTCAGGTGCCCTAGATGGTTAGCAACCTAACTGCAAAAAATCACAGTCGCACACCGAGTTTTGCCATGGCAACAGAGCCGCAAAGTATACCGTGCAATATGGCTATATAGGGCTATAGAACAGCAAAAATGGCCGCCTCATCTTGGTGTCGCAAGTTTTGCATGCGTTTTTTGCTACCTTAATGTAGTTAGTTACTTGTTTAAACGCATTTTCCTAATGCCCTACGTAGTTAGCAACCCATTTGCACAAAAATCATACCTGCGCACTGAGATGCGCAGTGGCAACAGGGCCCCAAAGTCGCCCCTCATCCTGGTGTCGCAAAATTTGCACGGGTTTTCTCGGTACCTGAACGAGGTGGGTTTGGTGTTTAAACACGTTTTTCAGGTGCCCTAGATGGTTAGCAACCTAACTGCAAAAAATCACAGTCGCACACCGAGTTTTGCCATGGCAACAGAGCCGCAAAGTATACCGTGCAATATGGCTATATAGGGCTATAGAACAGCAAAAATGGCCGCCTCATCCTGGTGTCGCAAGGTTTGCACGCGTTTTTGCTACCTAAATGTAGTTAGTTACTTGTTTAAACACATTTTCCTGATGCCCTACGTAGTTAGCAACCCATTTGCACAAAAATCATACCTGCGCACTGAGATGCGTAGTGGCTACAGGGCCCCAAAGTCGCCCCTCATCCTGGTGTCGCAAAATTTGCACGGGTTTTCTCGGTACCTGAACGTGGTGGGTTTGGTGTTTAAACACGTTTTTCAGGTGCCCTAGATGGTTAGCAACCGAACTGCAAAAAATCACAGTCGCACACCGAGTTTTGCCATGGCAACAGAGCCGCAAAGTATACCGTGCAATATGGCTATACATGTATAGGGGTATAGAACAGAAAAATGGCCGCCTCATCCTCGTGTGGAAAGGTTTTCACGCGTTTTTTGCTACCTTAATGTAGTTAGTTACTTGTTTAAACACATTTTCCTGATGCCCTACGTAGTTAGCAACCCATTTGCACAAAAATCATACCTGCGCACTGAGATGCGCATTGGCTACAGGGCCCCAAAGTCGCCCCTCATCCTGGTGTCGCTAAATTTGCACGGGTTTTCTCGATACCTGAACGTGGTGGGTTTGGTGTTTAAACACGTTTTTCAGGTGCCCTAGATGGTTAGCAACCTAACTGCAAAAAATCACAGTCGCACACCGAGTTTTGCCATGGCAACAGAGCCGCAAAGTATACCGTGCAATATGGCTATATATGGCTATAGAACAGCAAAAATGGCCGCCTCATCCTGGTGTCGCAAGGTTTGCACGCGTTTTTTGCTACCTTAATGTAGTTAGTTACTTGTTTAAACACATTTTACTGATGCCCTACGTAGTTAGCAACCCATTTGCACAAAAATCATACCTGCGCACTTAGATGCGCAGTGGCTACAGGGCCCCAAAGTCGCCCCTCATCCTGGTGTCGCAAAATTTGCACGGGTTTTCTCGGTACCTGAACGTGGTGGGTTTGGTGTTTAAACACGTTTTTCAGGTGCCCTAGATGGTTAGCAACCTAACTGCAAAAAATCACAGTCGCACACCGAGTTTTGCCATGGCAACAGAGCAGCAAAGTTTACCGTGCAATATGGCTATAGAACAGCAAAAATGGCCGCCTCATCCTGGTGTCGCAAGGTTTGCACGCGTTTTTTGCTACCTTAATGTAGTTAGTTACTTGTTTAAAAACATTTTCCTGATGCCCTACGTAGTTAGCAACCCATTTGCACAAAAATCATACCTGCGCACTGAGATGCGCAGTAGCTACAGGACCCCAAAATCGCCCCTCATCCTGGTGTCGAAAAAATTGCACGGGTTTTTTCGGTACCTGAACGTGGTGGGTTTGGTGTTTAAACACGTTTTTCAGGTGCCCGAGTTGGTTAGCAACCTAACTGCAAAAAATCACAGTCGCACACCGAGTTTTGCCATGGCAACAGAGCCGCAAAGTATACCGTGCAATATGGCTATATAGGGTTATAGAACAGCAAAAATGGCTGCCTCATCCTGGTGTCGCAAGGTTTGCACGCGTTTTTTGCTACCTTAATGTAGTTAGTTACTTGTTTAAACACATTTTTCTGATGCCGTACGTAGTTAGCAACCCATTTGTACAAAAATCATACCTGCGCACTGAGATGCGCAGTGGCTACAGGGCCCCAAAGTCGCCCCTCATCTTGGTGTCGCAAAATTTGCACGGGTTTTCTCGGTACCTGAACGTGGTGGGTTTGGTGTTTAAACACGTTTTTCAGGTGCCCTAGATGGTTAGCAACCTAACTGCAAAAAATCACAGTCGCACACCGAGTTTTGTCATGGCAACAGAGCCGCAAAATATACCGTGCAATATGGCTATATAGGGCTATAGAACAGCAAAAATGGCCGCCTCATCCTGGTGTCGCAAGGTTTGCACGCGTTTTTTGCTACCTTAATGTAGTTAGTTACTTGTTTAAGCACATTTTCCTGATGCCCTACGTAGTTAGCAACCCATTTGCACAAAAATCATACCTGCGCACTTAGATGTGCAGTGGCTACAGGGCCCCAAAATCGCCCCTCATCCTGGTGTCGCAAAATTTGCACGGGTTTTCTCGATACCTGAACGTGGTGGGTTTGGTGTTTAAACACGTTTTTCAGGTGCCCTAGATGGTTAGCAACCTAACTGCAAAAAATCACAGTCGCACACCGAGTTTTGCCATGGCAACAGAGCCGCAACGTATACCGTGCAATATGGCTATATAGGGCTATAGAACAGCAAAAATGGCCGCCTCATCCTGGTGTCGCAAGGTTTGCACGCGTTTTTTGCTACCTTAATGTAGTTAGTTACTTGTTTAAACACATTTTCCAGATGCCCTACGTAGTTAGCAACCCATTTGCACAAAAATCATACCTGCGCACTGAGATGCGCAGTGGCTACAGGGCCCCAAAGTCGCCCCTCATCCTGGTGTCGCAAAATTTGCACGGGTTTTCTCGGTACCTGAACGTTTTGGGTTTAGGGTTTAAACACGTTTTTCAGGTGCCCTAGATGGTTAGCAACCGAACTGCAAAAAATCACAGTCGCACACCGAGTTTTGCCATGGCAACAGAGCCGCAAAGTATACCGTGCAATATGGCTATATAGGGCTATAGAACAGCAAAAATGGCGGCCTCATCCTGGTGTCGCAAGGTTTGCACGCGTTTTTTGCTACCTTAATGTAGTTAGTTACTTGTTTAAACACATTTTCCTAATGACCTACGTAGTAAGCAACCCATTTGCACAAAAATCATACCTGCGCACTGAGATTCGCAGTGGCTACAGGGCCCCAAAATCGCCCCTCATCCTGGTGTCGCAAAATTTGCACGGGTTTTCTCGGTACCTGAACGTTGTGGGTTTGGTGTTTAAACACGTTTTTCAGGTGCCCTAGATGGTTAGCAACCTAACTGCAAAAAATCACAGTCGCACACCGAGTTTTGCCATGGCAACAGAGCCGCAAAGTATACCGTGCAATATGGCTATATAGGGCTATAGAACAGCAAAAATGGCCGCCTCATCCTGGTGTCGCAAGGTTTGCACGCGTTTTTTGCTACCTTAATGTAGTTAGTTACTTGTTTAAACACATTTTCCTGATGCCCTACGTAGTTAGCAACCCATTTGCACAAAAATAATACCTGCGCACTGAGATGCGCAGTGGCTACAGGGCCCCAAAATCGCCCCTCATCCTGGTGTCGAAAAAATTGCACGGGTTTTCTCGGTACCTGAACGTGGTGGGTTTGGTGTTTAAACACGTTTTTCAGGTGCCCTAGTTGGTTAGCAACCTAACTGCAAAAAATCACAGTCGCACACCGAGTTTTGCCATGGCAACAGAGCCGCAAAGTATACCCTGCAATATGGCTATATAGGGTTATAGAACAGCAAAAATGACCGCCTCATCCTGGTGTCGCAAGGTTTGCACGCGTTTTTTGCTACCTTAATGTAGTTAGTTACTTGTTTAAACACATTTTCCTGATGCCCTACGTAGTTAGCAACCCATTTGCACAAAAATCATACCTGCGCACTGAGATGCGCATTGGCTACAGGGCCCCAAAGTCGCCCCTCATCCTGGTGTCGCTAAATTTGCACGGGTTTTCTCGATACCTGAACGTGGTGGGTTTGGTGTTTAAACACGTTTTTCAGGTGCCCTAGATGGTTAGCAACCTAACTGCAAAAAATCACAGTCGCACACCGAGTTTTGCCATGGCAACAGAGCCGCAAAGTATACCGTGCAATATGGCTATATATGGCTATAGAACAGCAAAAATGGCCGCCTCATCCTGGTGTCGCAAGGTTTGCACGCGTTTTTTGCTACCTTAATGTAGTTAGTTACTTGTTTAAACACATTTTACTGATGCCCTACGTAGTTAGCAACCCATTTGCACAAAAATCATACCTGCGCACTTAGATGCGCAGTGGCTACAGGGCCCCAAAGTCGCCCCTCATCCTGGTGTCGCAAAATTTGCACGGGTTTTCTCGGTACCTGAACGTGGTGGGTTTGGTGTTTAAACACGTTTTTCAGGTGCCCTAGATGGTTAGCAACCTAACTGCAAAAAATCACAGTCGCACACCGAGTTTTGCCATGGCAACAGAGCAGCAAAGTTTACCGTGCAATATGGCTATAGAACAGCAAAAATGGCCGCCTCATCCTGGTGTCGCAAGGTTTGCACGCGTTTTTTGCTACCTTAATGTAGTTAGTTACTTGTTTAAACACATTTTCCTGATGCCCTACGTAGTTAGCAACCCATTTGCACAAAAATCATACCTGCGCACTGAGATGCGCAGTAGCTACAGGACCCCAAAATCGCCCCTCATCCTGGTGTCGAAAAAATTGCACGGGTTTTCTCGGTACCTGAACGTTGTGGGTTTGGTGTTTAAACACGTTTTTCAGGTGCCCTAGATGGTTAGCAACCTAACTGCAAAAAATCACAGTCGCACACCGAGTTTTGCCATGGCAACAGAGCCGCAAAGTATACCGTGCAATATGGCTATATAGGGCTATAGAACAGCAAAAATGGCCGCCTCATCCTGGTGTCGCAAGGTTTGCACGCGTTTTTTGCTACCTTAATGTAGTTAGTTACTTGTTTAAACACATTTTCCTGATGCCCTACGTAGTTAGCAACCCATTTGCACAAAAATAATACCTGCGCACTGAGATGCGCAGTGGCTACAGGGCCCCAAAATCGCCCCTCATCCTGGTGTCGAAAAAATTGCACGGGTTTTCTCGGTACCTGAACGTGGTGGGTTTGGTGTTTAAACACGTTTTTCAGGTGCCCTAGTTGGTTAGCAACCTAACTGCAAAAAATCACAGTCGCACACCGAGTTTTGCCATGGCAACAGAGCCGCAAAATATGCCGTGCAATATGGCTATAGAACAGCAAAAATGGCCGCCTCATCCTGGTGTCGCATGGTTTGCACGCGTTTTTTGCTACCTTTATGTAGTTAGTTACTTGTTTAAACACAATTTCCTGATGCCCTACGTAGTTAGCAACCCATTTGCACAAAAATCATAACTGCGCACTGAGATGCGCAGTGGCTACATGGCCCCAAAGTCGTCCCTCATCCTGGTGTCGCAAAATTTGCACGGGTTTTCTCGGTACCTGAACGTGGTGGGTTTGGTGTTTAAACACGTTTTTCAGGTGCCCTAGATGGTTAGCAACCTAACTGCAAAACATCGCAGTCGCACACCGAGTTTTGCCATGGCAACAGAGCCGCAAAATATACCGTGCAATATGGCTATATAGGGCTATAGAACAGCAAAAATGGCCGCCTCATCCTGGTGTCGCAAGGTTTGCACGCGTTTTTTGCTACCTTAATGTAGTTAGTTACTTGTTTAAACACATTTTCCTGATGCCCTACGTAGTTAGCAACCCATTTGCACAAAAATCATACCTGCGCACTGAGATGCGCAGTGGCTACAGGGCCCCAAAGTCGCCCCTCATCCTGGTGTCGCAAAATTTGCACGGGTTTTTTCGGTACCTGAACGTGGTGGGTTTGGTGTTAAAACACGTTTTTCAGGTGCCCTAGATGGTTAGCAACCTAACTGCAAAAAATCACAGACGCACACCGAGTTTTGCCATGGCAACAGAGCCGCAAAGTATACCGTGCAATATGGCTATATAGGGCTATAGAACAGCAAAAATGGCCGCCTCATCCTGGTGTCGCAAGGTTTGCACGCGTTTTTTGCTACCTTAATGTAGTTAGTTACTTGTTTAAACACATTTTCCTGATGCCCTACGTAGTTAGCAACCCATTTGCACAAAAATCATACCTGCGCACTGAGATGCGCAGTGGCTACAGGGCCCCAAAGTCGCACCTCATCCTGGTGTCGCAAAATTTGCACGGGTTTTCTCGGTACCTGAACGTTGCGGGTTTGGTGTTTAAACACGTTTTTCAGGTGCCCTAGATGGTTAGCAACCTAACTGCAAAAAATCACAGTCGCACACCGAGTTTTGCCATGGCAACAGAGCCGCAAAATATACCGTGCAATATGGCTATATAGGGCTATAGAACAGCAAAAATGGCCGCCTCATCCTGGTGTCGCAAGGTTTGCACGCGTTTTTTGCTACCTTAATGTAGTTAGTTACTTGTTTAAACACATTTTCCTGATGCCCTACGTAGTTAGCAACCCATTTGCACAAAAATCATACCTGCGTACTGAGATGCGCAGTGGCTACAGGGCCCCAAAATTGCCCCTCATCCTGGTGTCGCAAAATTTGCACGGGTTTTCTCGGTACCTGAACGTGGTGGGTTTGGTGTTTAAACACGTTTTTCAGGTGCCCTAGATGGTTAGCAACTTAACTGCAAAACATCACAGTCGCACACCGAGTTTTGCCATGGCAACAGAGCCGCAAAATATACCGTGCAATATGGCTATAAAACAGCAAAAATGGCCACCTCATCCTGGTGTCGCAAGGTGTGCACGCGTTTTTTGCTACCTTAATGTAGTTAGTTACTTGTTTAAACACATTTTCCTGATGCCCTACGTAGTTAGCAACCCATTTGCACAAAAATCATACCTGCGCAGTGAGATGCGCAGTGGCTACAGGGCCCCAAAGTAGCCCCTCATCCTGGTGTCGCAAAATTTGCACGGGTTTTCTCGGTACCTGAACGTGGTGGGTTTGGTGTTTAAACACGTTTTTCAGGTGCCCTAGATGGTTAGCAACCTAACTGCAAAAAATCACAGTCGCACACCGAGTTTTGCCATGGCAACAGAGCCGCAAATATACCGTGCAATATGGCTATAGAACAGCAAAAATGGCCGCCTCATCCTGGTGTCGCAAGGTTTGCACGCGTTTTTTGCTACCTTAATGTAGTTAGTTACTTGTTTAAACACATTTTCCTGATGCCCTACGTATTTAGCAACCCATTTACACAAAAATCATACCTGCGTACTGAGATGCGCAGTGGCTACAGGGCCCCAAATTCGCCCCTCATCCTGGTATCGCAAAATTTGCACGGGTTTTCTCGGTACCTGAACGTGGTGGCTTTGGTGTTTAAACACGTTTTTCAGGTGCCCTAGATGGTTAGCAACCTAACTGCAAAAAATCACAGTCGCACACCGAGTTTTGCCATGGCAACAGAGCCGCAAAGTATACCGTGCAATATGGCTATATAGGGCTATAGAATAGCAAAAATGGCCGCCTCATCCTGGTGTCGCAAGGTTTGCACGCGTTTTATGCTACCTTAATGTAGTTAGTTACTTCTTTAAACACATTTTCCTGATGCCCTCCGTAGTTAGCAACCCATTTGCACAAAAATCATACCTGCGCACTGAGATGCGCAGTGGCTACAGGGCCCCAAAGTAGCCCCTCATCCTGGTGTCGCAAAATTTGCACGGGTTTTCTCGGTACCTGAACGTGGTGGGTTTGGTGTTTAAACACGTTTTTCAGGTGCCCTAGATGGTTAGCAACCTAACTGCAAAAAATCACAGTCGCACACCGAGTTTTGCCATGGCAACAGAGCTGCAAAATATACCGTGCAATATGGCTATAGAACAGCAAAAATGGCCGCCTCATCCTGGTGTCGCAAGGTTTGCACGCGTTTTTTGCTACCTTAATGTAGTTAGTTACTTGTTTAAACACATTTTCCTGATGCCCTACGTAGTTAGCAACCCATTTGCACAAAAATCATACCTGCGTACTGAGATGCGCAGTGGCTACAGGGCCCCAAACTCGCCCCTCATCCTGGTGTCGCAAAATTTGCACGGGTTTTCTCGGTACCTGAACGTGGTGGGTTTGGTGTTTAAACACGTTTTTCAGGTGCCCTAGATTGTTAGCAACCTAACTGCAAAACATCACAGTCGCACACCGAGTTTTGCCATGGCAACAGAGCCGCAAAATATACCGTGCAATATGGCTATAAAACAGCAAAAATGGCCACCTCATCCTGGTGTCGCAAGGTGTGCACGCGTATTTTGCTACCTAAATGTAGTTAGTTACTTGTTTAAACACATTTTCCTGATGCCCTACGTAGTTAGCAACCCATTTGCACAAAAATCATACCTGCGCAGTGAGATGCGCAGTGGCTACAGGGCCCCAAAGTAGCCCCTCATCCTGGTGTCGCAAAAATTGCACGGGTATTCTCGGTACCTGAACGTGGTGGGTTTGGTGTTTAAATACGTTTTTCAGGTGCCCTATTTAGTTAGCAACCTAACTGCAAAAAATCACAGTCGCACACCGAGTTTTGCCATGGCAACAGAGCCGCAAAGTATACCGTGCAATATGGCTATATAGGGGATAGAACAGCAAAAATGGCCGCCTCATCCTGGTGTCGCAAGGTTTGCACGCGTTTTTTGCTACCTTAATGTAGTTAGTTCTTGTTTAATCACATTTTCCTGATGCCCTACGTAGTTAGCAACCCATTTGCACAAAAATCATACCTGCGCACTGAGATGCGTAGTGGCTACAGGGCCCCAAATTCGCCCCTCATCCTGGTGTCGCAAAATTTGCACGGGTTTTCTCGGTACCTGAACGTGGTGGGTTTGGTGTTTAAACACGTTTTTCAGATGCCTTAGATGGTTAGCAACCTAACTGCAAAAAATCACAGTCGCACACCGAGTTTTGCCATGGCAACAGAGCCGCAAAGTATACCGTGCAATATGGCTATATAGGGCTATAGAACAGCAAAAATGGCCGCCTCATCCTAGTGTCGCAAGGTTTGCACGCGTTTTTTGCTACCTTAATGTAGTTAGTTACTTGTTTAAACACATTTTCCTAATGCCCTACGTAGTTAGCAACCCATTTGCACAAAAATCATACCTGCGCACTGAGATGCGCAGTGGCTACAGGGCCCCAAAGTCGCCCCTCATCCTGGTGTCGCAAAATTTGCACGGGTTTTCTCGGTACCTGAACGTGGTGGGTTTGGTGTTTAAACACGTTTTTCAGGTGCCCTAGATGGTTAGCAACCTAACTGCAAAAAATCACAGTCGCACACCGAGTTTTGCCATGGCAACAGAGCCGCAAATATACCGTGCAATATGGCTATAGAACAGCAAAAATGGCCGCCTCATCCTGGTGTCGCAAGGTTTGCACGCGTTTTTTGCTACCTTAATGTAGTTAGTTACTTGTTTAAACACGTTTTCCTGATGCCCTACGTAGTTAGCAACCCATTTGCACAAAAATCATACCTGCGCACTGAGATGCGCAGTGGCTACAGGGCCCCAAAGTCGCCCCTCATCCTGGTGTCGCAAAATTTGCACGGGTTTTCTCGGTACCTGAACGTGGTGGGTTTGGTGTTTAAACACGTTTTTCAGGTGCCCTAGATGGTTAGCAACCTAACTGCAAAAAATCACAGTCGCACACCGAGTTTTGCCATGGCAACAGAGCCGCAAAGTATACCGTGCAATATGGCTATATAGGGCTATAGAATAGCAAAAATGGCCGCCTCATCCTGGTGTCGCATGGTTTGCGCGCGTTTTTTGCTACCTTAATGTAGTTAGTTACTTGTTTAAACACATTTTCCTGATGCCCTCCGTAGTTAGCAACCCATTTGCACAAAAATCATACCTGCGCACTGAGATGCGCAGTGGCTACAGGGCCCCAAATCGCCCCTCATCCTAGTGTCGCAAAATTTGCACGGGTTTTCTCGGTACCTGAACGTGGTGGGTTTGGTGTTTAAACACGTTTTTCAGGTGCCCTAGATGGTTAGCAACCTAACTGCAAAAAATCACAGTCGCACACCGAGTTTTGCCATGGCAACAGAGCCGCAAATATACCGTGCAATATGGCTATATAACAGCAAAAATGGCCGCCTCATCCTGGTGTCGCAAGGTTTGCACGCGTTTTTTGCTACCTTAATGTAGTTAGTTAGTTGTTTAGACACATTTTCCTGATGCCCTACGTAGTTAGCAACCCATTTGCACAAAAATCATACCTGCGCACTGAGATGCGCAATAACTACAGGGCCCCAAAGTCGCCCCTCATCCTGGTGTCGCGAAATTTGCACGGGTTTTCTCGGTACCTGAACGTGGTAGCTTTGGTGTTTAAACACGTTTTTCAGGTGCCCTAGATGGTTAGCAACCTAACTGCAAAAAATCAAGTCGCACAACGAGTTTTGCCATGGCAACAGAGCCGCAAAGTATACCGTGCAATATGGCTATATAGGGCTATAGAACAGCAAAAATGGCCGCCTCATCCTGGTGTCGCAAGGTTTGCACGCGTTTTTTGCTACCTTAATGTAGTTAGTTACTTGTTTAAACACATTTTCCTGATGCCCTACGTAATTAGCAACCCATTTGCACAAAAATCATACCTGCGCACTGAGATGCGCAGTGGCTACAGGGCCCCAAAGTCGCCCCTCATCCTGGTGTCGCAAAATTTGCACGGGTTTTCTCGGTACCTGAACGTGGTGGGTTTGGTGTTTAAACACGTTTTTCAGGTGCCCTAGATGGTTAGCAACTGCAAAAAATCAGAGTCGTACACCGAGTTTTGCCATGGCAACAGAGCTGCAAATATACCGTGCAATATGTCTATAGAACAGCAAAAATGGCCGCCTCATCCTGGTGTCGCAAGGTTTGCACGCGTTTTTTGCTACCTTAATGTAGTTAGTTACTTGTTTAAACACATTTTCCTGATGCCCTACGTAATGAGCAACCCATTTGCACAAAAATCATACCTGCGCACTGAGATGCGCAGTGGCTACAGGGCCCCAAAGTCGCCCCTCATCCTGGTGTCGCAAAATTTGCACGGGTTTTCTCGGTACCTGAACGTGGTGGGTTTGGTGTTTAAACACGTTTTTCAGGTGCCCTAGATGGTTAGCAACCTAACTGCAAAAAATCACAGTCGCACACCGAGTTTTGCCATGGCAACAGAGCCGCAAAGTATACCGTGCAATATGGCTATATAGGGCTATAGAACAGCAAAAATGGCCGCCTCATCCTGGTGTCGCAAGGATTGCACGCGTTTTTTGCTACCTTTATGTAGTTAGTTACTTGTTTAAACACATTTTCCTGATGCCCTTCGTAGTTAGCAACCCATTTGCACAAAAATCATACCTGCGCACTGAGATGCGCAGTGGCTACAGGGCCCCAAATTCGCCCCTCATCCTGGTGTCGCAAAATTTGCACGGGTTTTCTCGGTACCTGAACGTGGTGGGTTTGGTGTTTAAACACGTTTTTCTGGTGCCCAAGATGATTAGCAACCTAACTGCAAAATATCACAGTCGCACACCGAGTTTTGCCATGGCAACAGAGCCGCAAATTATACCGTGCAATATGGCTATATAGGGCTATAGAACAGCAAAAATGGCCGCCTCATCCTGGTGTCGCAAGGTTTGCACGCGTTTTTTGCTACCTTAATGTAGTTAGTTACTTGTTTAAACACATTTTCCTGATGCCCTACGTAGTTAGCAACCCATTTGCACAAAAATCATACCTGCGCACTGAGATGCGTAGTGGCTACAGGGCCCCAAAGTCGCCCCTCATCCTGGTGTCGCAAAATTTGCACGGGTTTTCTCGGTACCTGAACGTGGTGGTTTTGTTGTTTAAACACGTTTTCAGGTGCCCTAGATGGTTAGCAATCTAACTGCAAAAAATCACAGTCGCACACCGAGTTTTGCCATGGCAACAGAGCCGCAAAATATACCGTGCAATATGGCTATAGAACTGCAAAAATGGCGGCCTCATCCTGGTGTCGCAAAGTTTGCACGCGTTTTTTGCTACCTTAATGTAGTTAGTTACTTGTTTAAACACATTTTCCTGATGCCCTACGTAGTTAGCAACCCATTTGCACAAAAATCATACCTGCGCAGTGAGATGCGCAGTGGCTACAGGGCTCCAAAATAGCCCCTCATCCTGGTGTCGCAAAATTTGCACGGGTTTTCTCGGTACCTGAACGTGGTGGGTTTGGTGTTTAAATACGTTTTTCAGGTGCCCTAGATGATTAGCAACCTAACTGCTAAAAATCACAGTCGCACACCGAGTTTTGCCATGGCAACAGAGCCGCAAAGTATACCGTGCAATATGGCTATATAGGGCTATAGAACAGCAAAAATGGCCGCCTCATCCTGGTGTCGCAAGGTTTGCACGCGTTTTTTGCTACCTTAATGTAGTTAGTTACTTGTTTAAACACATTTTCCTGATGCCCTA
This sequence comes from Mactra quadrangularis, assembly GCA_025267735.1. Lineage (NCBI taxonomy): Eukaryota > Metazoa > Mollusca > Bivalvia > Venerida > Mactridae > Mactra > Mactra quadrangularis. The sequence goes on along the minus strand of CM046309.1, from coordinate 60,400,433 downwards.
CGTAATTAGCAACCCATTTGCACAAAAATCATACCTGCGCACTGAGATGCGCAGTTGCTACAGGGCCCCAAAGTCGCCCCTCATCCTGGTGTCGCAAAATTTGCACGGGTTTTCTCGGTACCTGAACGTGGTGGGTTTGGTGTTTAAACACGTTTTGCAGGTGCCCTAGATGGTTAGCAACCTAACTGCAAAAAATCACAGTCGCACACCGAGTTTTGCCATGGCAACAGAGCCGCAAATATACCGTGCAATATGGCTATAGAACAGCAAAAATGGCCGCCTCATCCTGGTGTCGCAAGGTTTGCATGCGTTTTTTGCTACCTTAATGTAGTTAGTTAGTTGTTTAGACACATTTTCCTGATGCCCTACGTAGTTAGCAACCCATTTGCACAAAAATCATACCTGCGCACTGAGATGCGCAGTGGCTACAGGGCCCCAAAGTCGCCCCTCATCCTGGTGTCGCAGAATTTGCACGGGTTTTCTCGGTACCTGAACGTGGTGGCTTTGGTGTTTAAACACGTTTTTCAGGTGCCCTAGATGGTTAGCAACCTAACTGCAAAAAATCAAGTCGCACACCGAGTTTTGCCATGGCAACAGAGCCGCAAAGTATACCGTGCAATATGGCTATAGAACAGCAAAAATGGCCGCCTCATCCTGGTGTCGCAAGGTTTGCACGCGTTTTTTGCTACCTTAATGTAGTTAGTTACTTGTTTAAACACATTTTCCTGATGCCTTACGTAGTTAGCAACCCATTTGGACAAGAATCATACCTGCGCACTGAGATGCGCAGTGGCTACAGGGCCCCAAAGTCGCCCCTCATCCTGGTGTCGCAAAATTTGCACGGGTTTTCTCGGTACCTGAACGTGGTGGGTTTGGTGTTTTAACACGTTTTTCAGGTGCCCTAGATGGTTAGCAACCTAACTGCAAAATATCACAGTCGAACACCGAGTTTTGCCATGGCAACCGAGCCGCAAAGTATACCGTGCAATATGGCTATAGAACAGCAAAAATGGCGGCCTCATCCTGGTGTCGCAAGGTTTGCACGCGTTTTTTGCTACCTTAATGTAGTTAGTTACTTGTTTAAACACATTTTCCTGATGTCCTACGTAGTTAGCAACCCATTTGCACAAAAATCATACCTGCGCAGTGAGATGCGCAGTGGCTACAGGGCTCCAAAATAGCCCCTCATCCTGGTGTCGCAAAATTTGCACGGGTTTTCTCGGTACCTGAACGTGGTGGGTTTGGTGTTTAAATACGTTTTTCAGGTGCCCTAGATGGTTAGCAACCTAACTGCAAAAAATCACAGTCGCACACCGAGTTTTGCCATGGCAACAGAGCCGCAAAGTATACCGTGCAATATGGCTATATAGGGCTATAGAACAGCAAAAATGGCCGCCTCATCCTGGTGTCGCAAGGTTTGCACGCGTTTTTTGCTACCTTAATGTAGTTAGTTACTTGTTTAAACACATTTTCCTGATGCCCTACGTAGTTAGCAACCCATTTGGACAAGAATCATACCTGCGCACTGAGATGCGCAGTGGCTACAGGGCCCCAAAGTCGCCCCTCATCCTGGTGTCGCAAAATTTGCATGGGTTTTCTCGGTACCTGAACGTGGTGGGTTTGGTGTTTAAACACGTTTTTCAGGTGCCCTAGATGGTTAGCAACCTAACTGCAAAAAATCACATCGCACACCGAGTTTTGCCATGGCAAAAGAGCCGCAAAGTATACCGTGCAATATGGCTATATAGGGCTATAGAAAAGCAAAAATGGCCGCCTCATCCTGGTGTCGCAAGGTTTGCACGCGTTTTTTGCTTTCTTTATGATGTTAGTTACTTGTTTAAACACATTTTCCTGATGCCCTACGTAGTTAGCAACCCATTTGCACAAAAATCAAACCTGCACACAGAGATGCGCAGTGGCTACAGGGCCCCAAAGTCGCCCCTCATCCTTGTGTCGCAAAAATTGCACGGGTTTTCTCGGTACCTGAACGTGGTGGGTTTGGTGTTTAAACACGTTTTTCAGGTGCCCTAGATGGTAAGCAACCTAACTGCAAAAAATCACAGTCGCACACCGAGTTTTGCCATGGCAACAGAGCCGCAAAGTATACCGTGCAATATGGCTATATAGGGCTATAGAACAGCAAAAATGGCCGCCTCATCCTGGTGTCGCAAGGTTTGCACGCGTTTTTTGCTACCTTAATGTAGTTAGTTACTTGTTTAAACACATTTTCCTGATGCCCTACGTAGTTAGCAACCCATTTGCACAAAAATCATACCTGCACACTGAGATGCGCAGTGGCTAAAGGGCCCGAAAGTCGCCCCTCATCCTGGTGTCGCAAAATTTGCACGGGTTTTCTCGGTATCTGAACGTAGTGGGTTTGGTGTTTAAACACGTTTTTCAGGTGCCCTAGATGGTTAGCAACCTAACTGCAAAAAATCACAGTCGCACACCGAGTTTTGCCATGGCAACAGAGCCGCAAAGTATACCGTGCAATATGGCTATATAGGGCTATAGAACAGCAAAAATGGCCGCCTCATCCTGGTGTCGCAAGGTTTGCACGCGTTTTTTGCTACCTTAATGTAGTTAGTTACTTGTTTAAACACATTTTCCTGATGCCCTACGTAGTTAGCAACCCATTTGGACATGAATCATACCTGCGCACTGAGATGCGCAGTGGCTACAGGGCCCCAAAATCGCCCCTCATCCTGGTGTCGCAAAATTTGCACGGGTTTTCTCAGTACCTGAACGTGGTGGGTTTGGTGTTTAAACACGTTTTTCAGGTGCCCTAGATGGTTAGCAACCTAACTGCAAAAAATCACATCGCACACCGAGTTTTGCCATGGCAAAAGAGCCGCAAAGTATACCGTGCAATATGGCCATATAGGGCTATAGAACAGCAAAAATGGCCGCCTCATCCTGGTGTCGCAAGGTTTGCACGCGTTTTTTGCTACCTTAATGTAGTTAGTTACTTGTTTAAACACATTTTCCTGATGCCCTACGTAGTTAGCAACCCATTTGGACAAGAATCATACCTGCGCACTGAGATGCGCAGTGGCTACAGGGCCCCAAAGTCGCCCCTCATCCTGGTGTCGCAAAATTTGCACGGGTTTTCTCGGTACCTGAACGTGGTTGGTTTGGTGTTTAAACACGTTTTTCAGGTGCCCTAGATGGTTAGCAACCTAACTGCAAAAAATCACATCGCACACCGAGTTTTGCCATGGCAAAAAAGCCGCAAAGTATACCGTGCAATATGGCTATATAGGGCTATAGAACAGCAAAATTGGCCGCCTCATCCTGGTGTCGCAAGGTTTGCACGCGTATTTTGCTACCTTAATGTAGTTAGTTACTTGTTTAAACACATTTTCCTGATGCCCTACGTAGTTAGCAACCCAGTTGCACAAAAATCATACCTGCGCACTGAGATGCGCAGTGGTTACAGGGCCCCATAGTCGCCCCTCATCCTGGTGTCGCAAAATTTGCACGGGTTTTCTCGGTACCTGAACGTGGTTGGTTTGGTGTTTAAACACGTTTTTCAGGTGCCCTAGATATTTAGCAACCTAACTGCAAAAAATCACAGTCGCACACCGAGTTTTGCCATGGCAACAGAGCCGAAAAGTATTCCGTGCAATATGGCTATATAGGGCTATAGAACAGCAAAAATGGCCGCCTCATCCTGGTGTCGCAAGGTTTGCACGCGTTTTCTGCTACTTTAATGAAGTTAGTTACTTGTTTAAACACATTTTCCTGATGCCCTACGTAGTTAGCAACCCATTTGCACAAAAATCATACCTGCGTACTGAGATGCGCAGTGGCTACAGGGCCCCAAAGTCGCCCCTCATCCTGGTGTCGCAAAATTTGCACGGGTTTTCTCGGTACCTGAACGTAGTGGGTTTTGTGTTTTAACACGTTTTTCAGGTGCCCTAGATGGTTAGCAACCTAACTGCAAAGAATCACAGTCGCACACCGAGTTTTGCCATGGCAACAGAGCCGCAAAGTATACCGTGCAATATGGCTATATAGGGCTATAGAACAGCAAAAATGGCCGCCTCATCCTGGTGTCGCAAGGTTTGCACGCGTTTTTTGCTACCTTAATGTAGTTAGTTACTTGTTTAAACACATTTTCCTGATGCCCTACGTAGTTAGCAACCCATTTGCACAAAAATCATACCTGAGCACTGAGATGCGCAGTGGCTACAGGGCCCCAAAGTCGCCCCTCATCCTGGTGTCGCAAAATTTGCACGGGTTTTCTCGGTACCTGAACGTGGTGGGTTTGGTGTTTAAACACGTTTTTCAGGTGCCCTAGATGGTTAGCAACCAAACTGTAAAAAATCACATCGCACACCTAGTTTTGCCATGGCAAAAGAGTCGCAAAGTATACCGTGCAATTTGTCTATATAGGGCTATAGAACAGCCAAAATGGCCGCCACATCCTGGTGTCGCAAGGTTTGCACGCGTTTTTTGCTTTCTTAATGTAGTTAGTTACTTGTTTAAACACATTTTCCTGATGCCCTACTTAGTTAGCAACCCATTTGCACAAAAATCAAACCTGTACACGGAGATGCGCAGTGGCTACAGGGCCCCAAAGTCGCCCCTCATCCTGGTGTCGCAAAAATTGCACGGGTTTTCTCGGTACCTGAACGTGGTGGGTTTGGTGTTTAAACACGTTTTTTAGGTGCCCTATATGGTAAGCAACCTAACTGCAAAAAATCACAGTCGCACACCGAGTTTTGCCATGGCAACAGAGCCGCAAAGTATACCGTGCAATATGGCTATATAGGGCTATAGAACAGCAAAAATGACCGCCTCATCCTGGTGTCGCAAGGTTTGCACGCGTTTTTTGCTACCTTAATGTAGTTAGTTACTTGTTTAAACACATTTTCCTATTGCCCTACGTAGTTAGCAACCCATTTGCACAAAAATCATACCTGCGCACTGAGATGCGCAGTGGCTACAGGGCCCCAAAGTCGCCTCTCATCCTGGTGTCGCAAAATTTGCACGGGTTTTCTCGGTACCTGAACGTAGTGGGTTTGGTGTTTAAACACGTTTTTCAGGTGCCCTAGATGGTTAGCAACCTAACTGCAAAAAATCACAGTCGCACACCGAGTTTTGCCATGGCAACAGAGCCGCAAAGTATACCGTGCAATATGGCTATATAGGGCTATAGAACAGCAAAAATGGCCGCCTCATCCTGGTGTCGCAAGGTTTGCACGCGTTTTTTACTACCTTAATGTAGTTAGTTACTTGTTTAAACACATTTTCCTGATGCCCTACGTAGATAGCAACCCATTTGCACAAAAATCATACCAGCGCACTGAGATGCGCAGTCTCTACAGGTCCCCAAAAACGCCCCTCATCCTGGTGTCGCAAAATTTGCACGGGTTTTCTCGGTACCTGAACGTGGTGGGTTTGGTGTTTAAACACGTTTTTCAGGTGCCCTAGATGGTTAGCAACCTAACTGCAACAAATCACAGTCGCACACCAAGTTTTGCCATGGCAACAGAGCCGCAAAGTATACCGTGAAAAATGGCTATATAGGGCTATAGAACAGCAAAAATGGCCGCCTCATCCTGGTGTCGCAAGGTTTGCACGTGTTTTTTGCTTTCTTAATGTAGTTAGTTACTTGTTTAAAACACATTTTCCTGATGCCCTACGTAGTTAGCAACCCATTTGCACAAAAATCATACCTGCGAACTGAGATGCGCAGTGGCTACAGGGCCCCAAAGTCGCCCCTCATCCTGGTGTCGCAAAATTTTCACGGGTTGCTCGGTACCTGAACGTGGTGGGTTTGGTGTTTAAACACGTTTTTCAGGTGCCCTAGATGGTTAGCAACCTAACTGCAAAAAATCACAGTCGCACACCGAGTTTTGCCATGGCAACAGAGCCGCAAAGTATACCGTGCAATATGGCTATATAGGGCTATAGAACAGCAAAAATGGCCGCCTCATCCTGGTGTCGCAAGGTTTGCACGCGTTTTTTACTACCTTAATGTAGTTAGTTACTTGTTTAAACACATTTTCCTGATGCCCTACGTAGTTTGCAACCCATTTGCACAAAAATCATACCAGCGCACTGAGATGCGCAGTCTCTACAGGGCCCGCAATCGCCCCTCATCCTGGTGTCGCAAAATTAGCACGGGTTTTCTCGGTACCTGAACGTGGTGGGTTTGGTGTTTAAACACGTTTTTCAGGTGCCCTAGATGGTTAGCAACCTAACTGCAAAAAATCACAGTCGCACACCGAGTTTTGCCATGGCAACAGAGCCGCAAAATATACCGTGCAATATGGCTATATAGGGCTATAGAACAGCAAAAATGGCCGCCTCATCCTGGTGTCGCAAGGTTTGCACGCGTTTTTTGCTACCTTAATGTAGTTAGTTCTTGTTTAAACACATTTTCCTGATGCCCTACGTAGTTAGCAACCCATTTGCACAAAAATCATACCTGCGCACTGAGATGCGCAGTGGCTACAGGGCCCCAAAGTCGCCCCTCATCCTGGTGTCGCAAAATTTGCACGGGTTTACTCGGTACCTGAACGTGGTGGGTTTGGTGTTTAAACACGTTTTTCAGGTGCCCTAGATGGTTAGCAACCTAACTGCAAAAAATCACATCGCACACCGAGTTTTGCCATGGCAACAGAGCCGCAAAGTATACCGTGCAATATGGCTATATAGGGCTATAGAACAGCAAAAATGGCCGCCTCATCCTGGTGTCGCAATGTTTGCACGCGTTTTTTTACTACCTTAATGTAGTTAGTTACTTGTTTAAACACATTTTCCTGATGCCCTACGTAGTTTGCAACCCATTTGCACAAAAATCATACCAGCGCACTGAGATGCGCAGTCTCTACAGGGCCCGCAATCGCCCCTCATCCTGGTGTCGCAAAATTAGCACGGGTTTTCTCGGTACCTGAACGTGGTGGGTTTGGTGTTTAAACACGTTTTTCAGGTGCCCTAGATGGTTAGCAACCTAACTGCAAAAAATCACAGTCGCACACCGAGTTTTGCCATGGCAACAGAGCCGCAAAATATACCGTGCAATATGGCTATATAGGGCTATAGAACAGCAAAAATGGCCGCCTCATCCTGGTGTCGCAAGGTTTGCACGCGTTTTTTGCTACCTTAATGTAGTTAGTTCTTGTTTAAACACATTTTCCTGATGCCCTACGTAGTTAGCAACCCATTTGCACAAAAATCATACCTGCGCACTGAGATGCGCAGTGGCTACAGGGCCCCAAAGTCGCCCCTCATCCTGGTGTCGCAAAATTTGCACGGGTTTACTCGGTACCTGAACGTGGTGGGTTTGGTGTTTAAACACGTTTTTCAGGTGCCCTAGATGGTTAGCAACCTAACTGCAAAAAATCACATCGCACACCGAATTTTGCCATGGCAACAGAGCCGCAAAGTATACCGTGCAATATGGCTATATAGGGCTATAGAACAGCAAAAATGGCCGCCTCATCCTGGTATCGCAAGGTTTGCACGCGTTTTTGGCTACGTTAATGTAGTAAGTTACTTGTTTAAACACATTTTCCTGATGCCCTACGTAGTTAGCAACCCATTTGCACAAAAATCATACCTGCGCACTGAGATGCGCAGTGGCTACAGGGCCCCAAAATCGCCCCTCATCCTGGTGTCGCAAAATTTTCACGGGTTTTCTCGGTACCTGAACGTTGTGGGTTTGGTGTTTAAACACGTTTTTCAGGTGCCCTAGATGGTTAGCAACCTAACTGCAAAAAATCACAGTCGCACACCGAGTTTTGCCATGGCAACAGAGCCGCAAAGTATACCGTGCAATATGGCTATATAGGGCTATAGAACAGCAAAAATGGCCGCCTCATCCTGGTGTCGCAAGGTTTGCACGCGTTTTTTGCTACCTTAATGTAGTTAGTTACTTGTTTAAACACATTTTCCTGATGCCCTACGTCGTTAGCAACCCATTTGCACAAAAATCATACCTGCGCACTGAGATGCGCAGTGGCTACAGGGCCCCAAAGTCGCCGCTCATCCTGGTGTCGCAAAATTTGCACGGGTTTTCTCGGTACCTGAACGTGGTGGGTTTTGTGTTGAAACACGTTTTTCAGGTGCCCTATATAGTTAGCAACCTAACTGCAAAAAATCACAGTCGCACACCGAGTTTTGCCATGGCAACAGAGCCGCAAAGTATACCGTGCAATATGGCTATATAGGGCTATAGAACAGCAAAAATGGCCGCCTCATCCTGGTGTCGCAAGGTTTGCACGCGTTTTTTTGCTACCTTAATGTAGTTAGTTCTTGTTTAAACACATTTTCCTGATGTCCTACGTAGTTAGCAACCCATTTGCACAAAAATCATACCTGCGCACTGAGATGCGCAGTGGCTACAGGGCCCCAAAGTCGCCCCTCATCCTGGTGTTGCAAAATTTGCACGGGTTTTCTCGGTACCTGAACGTGGTGGGTTTGGTGTTTAAACACGTTTTTCAGGTGCCCTAGATGGTTAGCAACCTAACTGCAAAAAATCACAGTCGCACACCGAGTTTTGCCATGGCAACAGAGCCGCAAAGTATACCGTGCAATATGGCTATATAGGGCTATAGAACAGCAAAAATGGCCGCCTCATCCTGGGGTCGCAAGGTTTGCACGCGTTTATTGCTACCTTAATGTAGTTAGTTACTTGTTTAAACACATTTTCCTGATGCCCTACGTAGTTAGCAACCCATTTGCACAAAAATCATACCTGCGCACTGAGATGCGCAGTGGCTACAGGGCCCCAAAATCGCCTTTCATCCTGGTGTCGCAAAATTTGCACGGGTTTTCTCGGTACCTGAACGTGGTGGGTTTGGTGTTTAAACACGTTTTTCAGGTGCCCTAGATGGTTAGCAACCTAACTGCAAAAAATCACAGTCGCACACCGAGTTTTGCCATGGCAACAGAGCCGCAAATATACCGTGCAATATAGCTATAGAACAGCAATAATGGCCGCCTCATCCTGGTGTCGCAAGGTTTGCACGCGTTTTTTGCTACCTTAATGTAGTTAGTTACTTGTTTAAACACATTTTCCTGATGCCCTACGTAGTTAGCAACCCATTTGCACAAAAATCATACCAGCGCACTGAGATGCGCAGTGGCTACAGGGCCCCAAAGTCGCCCCTCATCCTGGTGTCGCAAAATTTGCACGGGTTTTCTCGGTACCTGAACGTGGTGGGTTTGGTGTTTAATCACGTTTTTCAGGTGCCCTAGATGGTTAGCAACCTAACTGCAAAAAATCACAGTCGCACACCGAGTTTTGCCATGGCAACAGAGCCGCAAAATATACCGTGCAATATGGCTATATAGGGCTTTAGAACAGCAAAAATGGCCGCCTCATCCTGGTATCGCAAGGTTTGCACGCGTTTTTTGCTTTCTTAATGTAGTTAGTTACTTGTTTAAACACATTTTCCTGATGCCCTACGTAGTTAGCAACCCATTTGGACAAGAATCATACCTGCGCACTGAGATGCGCAGTGGCTACAGGGCCCCAAAGTCGCCCCTCATCCTGGTGTCGCAAAATTTGCACGGGTTTTCCCGGTACCTGAACGTGGTGGGTTTGGTGTTTAAACACGTTTTTCAGGTGCCCTAGATGGTTAGCAACCTAACTGCAAAAAATCACAGTCGCACACCGAGTTTTGCCATGGCAACTGAGCCGCAAAATATACCGTGCAATATGGCTAAATAGGGCTATAGAACAGCAAAAATGGCCGCCTCATCCTGGTGTCGCAAGGTTTGCACGCGTTTATTGCTACCTTAATGTAGTTAGTAACTTGTTTAAACACATTTGCCTGATGCCCTACGTAGTTAGCAACCCATTTGCACAAAAATCATACCTGCGCACTGAGATTCGCAGTGGCTACAGGGCCCCAAAGTCGCCCCTCATCCTGGTGTTGCAAAATTTGCACGGGTTTTCTCGGTACCTGAACGTGGTTGGTTTGGTGTTGAAACACGTTTTTCAGGTGCCCTATATAGTTAGCAACCTAACTGCAAAAAATCACAGTCGCACACCGAGTTTTGCCATGGCAACAGAGCCGCAAAGTATACCGTGCAATATGGCTATATAGGGCTATAGAACAGCAAAAATGGCCGCCTCATCCTGGTGTCGCAAGGTTTGCACGCGTTTTTTTTGCTACCTTAATGTAGTTAGTTCTTGTTTAAACACATTTTCCTGATGTCCTACGTAGTTAGCAACCCATTTGCACAAAAATCATACCTGCGCACTGAGATGCGCAGTGGCTACAGGGCCCCAAAGTCGCCCCTCATCCTGGTGTTGCAAAATTTGCACGGGTTTTCTCGGTACCTGAACGTGGTGGGTTTGGTGTTTAAACACGTTTTTCAGGTGCCCTAGATGGTTAGCAACCTAACTGCAAAAAATCACAGTCGCACACCGAGTTTTGCCATGGCAACAGAGCCGCAAAGTATACCGTGCAATATGGCTATATAGGGCTATAGAACAGCAAAAATGGCCGCCTCATCCTGGGGTCGCAAGGTTTGCACGCGTTTATTGCTACCTTAATGTAGTTAGTTACTTGTTTAAACACATTTTCCTGATGCCCTACGTAGTTAGCAACCCATTTGCACAAAAATCATACCTGCGCACTGAGATGCGCAGTGGCTACAGGGCCCCAAAATCGCCTTTCATCCTGGTGTCGCAAAATTTGCACGGGTTTTCTCGGTACCTGAACGTGGTGGGTTTGGTGTTTAAACACGTTTTTCAGGTGCCCTAGATGGTTAGCAACCTAACTGCAAAAAATCACAGTCGCACACCGAGTTTTGCCATGGCAACAGAGCCGCAAATATACCGTGCAATATAGCTATAGAACAGCAATAATGGCCGCCTCATCCTGGTGTCGCAAGGTTTGCACGCGTTTTTTGCTACCTTAATGTAGTTAGTTACTTGTTTAAACACATTTTCCTGATGCCCTACGTAGTTAGCAACCCATTTGCACAAAAATCATACCAGCGCACTGAGATGCGCAGTGGCTACAGGGCCCCAAAGTCGCCCCTCATCCTGGTGTCGCAAAATTTGCACGGGTTTTCTCGGTACCTGAACGTGGTGGGTTTGGTGTTTAATCACGTTTTTCAGGTGCCCTAGATGGTTAGCAACCTAACTGCAAAAAATCACAGTCGCACACCGAGTTTTGCCATGGCAACAGAGCCGCAAAATATACCGTGCAATATGGCTATATAGGGCTTTAGAACAGCAAAAATGGCCGCCTCATCCTGGTATCGCAAGGTTTGCACGCGTTTTTTGCTTTCTTAATGTAGTTAGTTACTTGTTTAAACACATTTTCCTGATGCCCTACGTAGTTAGCAACCCATTTGGACAAGAATCATACCTGCGCACTGAGATGCGCAGTGGCTACAGGGCCCCAAAGTCGCCCCTCATCCTGGTGTCGCAAAATTTGCACGGGTTTTCCCGGTACCTGAACGTGGTGGGTTTGGTGTTTAAACACGTTTTTCAGGTGCCCTAGATGGTTAGCAACCTAACTGCAAAAAATCACAGTCGCACACCGAGTTTTGCCATGGCAACTGAGCCGCAAAGTATACCGTGCAATATGGCTAAATAGGGCTATAGAACAGCAAAAATGGCCGCCTCATCCTGGTGTCGCAAGGTTTGCACGCGTTTATTGCTACCTTAATGTAGTTAGTAACTTGTTTAAACACATTTGCCTGATGCCCTACGTAGTTAGCAACCCATTTGCACAAAAATCATACCTGCGCACTGAGATTCGCAGTGGCTACAGGGCCCCAAAGTCGCCCCTCATCCTGGTGTTGCAAAATTTGCACGGGTTTTCTCGGTACCTGAACGTGGTTGGTTTGGTGTTTAATCACGTTTTTCAGGTGCCCTAGATGGTTAGCAACCTAACTGCAAAAAATCACAGTTGCACACCGAGTTTTGCCATGGCAACAGAGCCGCAAAGTATACCGTGCAATATGGCTATATAGGGCTATAGAACAGCAAAAATGGCCGCCTCATCCTGGTGTCGCAAGGTTTGCACGCGTTTTTTGCTACCTTAATGTAGTTAGTTACTTGTTTAAACACATTTTCCTGATGCCCTACGTAGTTAGCAACCCATTTGCACAATAATTATACCTGCGCACTGAGATGCGCAGTGGCTACTGGGCCCCAAAGTCGCCCCTCATCCTGGTGTCGCAAAACTTGCACGGGTTTTCTCGGTACCTGAACGTGGTGGGTTTGGTGTTTAAACACGTTTTTCAGGTGCCCTAGATGGTTAGCAACCTAACTGCAAAAAATCACAGTCGCACACCGAGTTTTGCCATGGCAACAGAGCCGCAAATATACCGTGCAATATGGCTATAGAACAGCAAAAATGGCCGCCTCATCCTGGTGTCGCAAGGTTTGCACGCGTTTTTTGCTACCTTAATGTAGTTAGTTACTTGTTTAAACACATTTTCCTGATGCCCAAATAGTTAGCAACCCATTTGGACAAGAATCATACCTGCGCACTGAGATGCGCAGTGGCTACAGGGCCCCAAAATCGCCCCTCATCCTGGTGTCGCAAAATTTGCACGGGTTTTCTCGGTACCTGAACGTGGAGGGTTTGGTGTTTAAACACGTTTTTCAGGTGCCCTAGATGGTTAGCAACCTAACTGCAAAAAATCACAGTCGCACACCGAGTTTTGCCATGGCAACAGAGCCGCAAAGTATACCGTGCAATATGGCTATATAGGGCTATAGAACAGCAAAAATGGCCGCCTCATCCTGGTGTCGCAAGGTTTGCACGCGTTTTTTGCTACGTTAATGTAGTAAGTTACTTGTTTAAACATATTTTCCTGATGCCCTACGTAGTTAGCAACCCATTTGCACAAAAATCATACCTGCGCACTGAGATGCGCAGTGGCTACAGGGCCCCAAAATCGCCCCTCATCCTGGTGTCGCAAAATTTGCACGGGTTTTCTCGGTACCTGAACGTGGTGGGTTTGGTGTTTAAACACGTTTTTCAGGTGCCTTAGATGGTTAGCAACCTAACTGCAACAAATCACAGTGGCACACCAAGTTTTGCCATGGCAACAGAGCCGCAAAGTATACCGTGAAAAATGGCTATATAGGGCTATAGAACAGCAAAAATGGCCGCCTCATCCTGGTGTCGCAAGTTTTGCACGCGTTTTTTGCTTTCTTAATGTAGTTAGTTACTTGTTTAAACACATTTTCCTGATGCCCTACGTAGTTAGCAACCCATTTGCACAAAAATCATACCTCCGCACTGAGATGCGCAGTGGCTACAGTGCCCCAAAGTCGCCCCTCATCCTGGTGTCGCAAAATTTGCACGGGTTTTCTCGGTACCTGAACGTGGTAGGTTTGGTGTTTAAACACGTTTTTCAGGTGCCCTAGATAGTTAGCAACCTAACTGCAAAAAATCACAGTCGCACACCGAGTTTTGCCATGGCAACAGAGCCGCAAAGTATACCGTGCAATATGGCTATATAGGGCTATAGAACAGCAAAAATGGCCGCCTCATCCTGGTGTCGCAAGGTTTGCACGCGTTTTTTGCTACCTTAATGTAGTTAGTTACTTGTTTAAACACATTTTCCTGATGCCCTACGTAGTTAGCAACCCATTTGCACAAAAATCATACCTGCGCACTGAGATGCGCAGTGGCTACAGGGCCCCAAAGTCGCCCCTCATCCTGGTGTCGCAAAATTTGCACGGGTTTTCTCGGTACCTGAACGTGGTGGGTTTGGTGTTTAAACACGGTTTTCAGGTGCCCTTGATGGTTAGCAACCTAACTGCAAAAAATCACAGTCGCACACCGAGTTTTGCCATGGCAACAGAGCCGCAAAGTATACCGTGCAATATGTCTATATAGGGCTATAGAACAGCAAAAATGGCCGCCTCATCCTGGTGTCGCAAGGTTTGCACGCGTTTTTTGCTACCTTAATGTAGTTATTTACTTGTTTAAACACATTTTCCTGATGCCCTACGTAGTTAGCAACCCATTTGCACAAAAATCATACCTGCGCACTGAGATGCGCAGTGGCTACAGGGCCCCAAAGTCGCCCCTCATCCTGGTGTCGCAAAATTTGCACGGGTTTTCTCGGTACCTGAACGTGGTGGGTTTGGTGTTTAAACACTTCAGGTGCCCTAGATGGTTAGCAACCTAACTGCAAAAAATCACAGTCGCACACCGAGTTTTGCCATGGCAACAGAGCCGCAAAGTATACCGTGCAATATGGCTATATAGGGCTATAGAACAGCAAAAATGGCCGCCTCATCCTGGTGTCGCAAGGTTTGCACGCGTTTTTTGCTACCTTAATGTAGTTATAGTTACTTGTTTAAACACATTTTCCTGATGCCCTACGTAGTTAGCAACCCATTTGCACAAAAATCATACCTGCGCACTGAGATGCGCAGTGGCTACAGGGCCCCAAAATCGCCTTTCATCCTGGTGTCGCAAAATTTGCACGGGTTTTCTCGGTACCTGAACGTGGTGGGTTTGGTGTTTAAACACGTTTTTCAGGTGCCCTAGATGGTTAGCAACCTAACTGCAAAAAATCACAGTCGCACACCGAGTTTTGCCATGGCAACAGAGCCGCAAATATACCGTGCAATATAGCTATAGAACAGCAATAATGGCCGCCTCATCCTGGTGTCGCAAGGTTTGCACGCGTTTTTTGCTACCTTAATGTAGTTAGTTACTTGTTTAAACACATTTTCCTGATGCCCTACGTAGTTAGCAACCCATTTGCACAAAAATCATACCAGCGCACTGAGATGCGCAGTGGCTACAGGGCCCCAAAGTCGCCCCTCATCCTGGTGTCGCAAAATTTGCACGGGTTTTCTCGGTACCTGAACGTGGTGGGTTTGGTGTTTAATCACGTTTTTCAGGTGCCCTAGATGGTTAGCAACCTAACTGCAAAAAATCACAGTCGCACACCGAGTTTTGCCATGGCAACAGAGCCGCAAAATATACCGTGCAATATGGCTATATAGGGCTTTAGAACAGCAAAAATGGCCGCCTCATCCTGGTATCGCAAGGTTTGCACGCGTTTTTTGCTTTCTTAATGTAGTTAGTTACTTGTTTAAACACATTTTCCTGATGCCCTACGTAGTTAGCAACCCATTTGGACAAGAATCATACCTGCGCACTGAGATGCGCAGTGGCTACAGGGCCCCAAAGTCGCCCCTCATCCTGGTGTCGCAAAATTTGCACGGGTTTTCCCGGTACCTGAACGTGGTGGGTTTGGTGTTTAAACACGTTTTTCAGGTGCCCTAGATGGTTAGCAACCTAACTGCAAAAAATCACAGTCGCACACCGAGTTTTGCCATGGCAACTGAGCCGCAAAGTATACCGTGCAATATGGCTAAATAGGGCTATAGAACAGCAAAAATGGCCGCCTCATCCTGGTGTCGCAAGGTTTGCACGCGTTTATTGCTACCTTAATGTAGTTAGTTACTTGTTTAAACACATTTGCCTGATGCCCTACGTAGTTAGCAACCCATTTGCACAAAAATCATACCTGCGCACTGAGATTCGCAGTGGCTACAGGGCCCCAAAGTCGCCCCTCATCCTGGTGTTGCAAAATTTGCACGGGTTTTCTCGGTACCTGAACGTGTTTGGTTTGGTGTTTAATCACGTTTTTCAGGTGCCCTAGATGGTTAGCAACCTAACTGCAAAAAATCACAGTTGCACACCGAGTTTTGCCATGGCAACAGAGCCGCAAAGTATACCGTGCAATATGGCTATATAGGGCTATAGAACAGCAAAAATGGCCGCCTCATCCTGGTGTCGCAAGGTTTGCACGCGTTTTTTGCTACCTTAATGTAGTTAGTTACTTGTTTAAACACATTTTCCTGATGCCCTACGTAGTTAGCAACCCATTTGCACAATAATTATACCTGCGCACTGAGATGCGCAGTGGCTACTGGGCCCCAAAGTCGCCCCTCATCCTGGTGTCGCAAAACTTGCACGGGTTTTCTCGGTACCTGAACGTGGTGGGTTTGGTGTTTAAACACGTTTTTCAGGTGCCCTAGATGGTTAGCAACCTAACTGCAAAAAATCACAGTCGCACACCGAGTTTTGCCATGGCAACAGAGCCGCAAATATACCGTGCAATATGGCTATAGAACAGCAAAAATGGCCGCCTCATCCTGGTGTCGCAAGGTTTGCACGCGTTTTTTGCTACCTTAATGTAGTTAGTTACTTGTTTAAACACATTTTCCTGATGCCCAAATAGTTAGCAACCCATTTGGACAAGAATCATACCTGCGCACTGAGATGCGCAGTGGCTACAGGGCCCCAAAATCGCCCCTCATCCTGGTGTCGCAAAATTTGCACGGGTTTTCTCGGTACCTGAACGTGGAGGGTTTGGTGTTTAAACACGTTTTTCAGGTGCCCTAGATGGTTAGCAACCTAACTGCAAAAAATCACAGTCGCACACCGAGTTTTGCCATGGCAACAGAGCCGCAAAGTATACCGTGCAATATGGCTATATAGGGCTATAGAACAGCAAAAATGGCCGCCTCATCCTAGTGTCGCAAGGTTTGCACGCGTTTTTTGCTACGTTAATGTAGTAAGTTACTTGTTTAAACATATTTTCCTGATGCCCTACGTAGTTAGCAACCCATTTGCACAAAAATCATACCTGCGCACTGAGATGCGCAGTGGCTACAGGGCCCCAAAATCGCCCCTCATCCTGGTGTCGCAAAATTTGCACGGGTTTTCTCGGTACCTGAACGTGGTGGGTTTGGTGTTTAAACACGTTTTTCAGGTGCCTTAGATGGTTAGCAACCTAACTGCAAAAAATCACAGTCGCACACCGAGTTTTGCCATGGCAACAGAGCCGCAAAGTATACCGTGCAATATGGCTATATAGGGCTATAGAAGAGCAAAAATGGCCGCCTCATCCTGGTGTGGCAAGGTTTGCACGCGTTCTTTGCTACCTTAATGTAGTTAGTTACTTGTTTAAACACATTTTCCTGATGCCCTACGTAGTTAGCAACCCATTTGCACAAAAATCATACCTGCGCACTGAAATGCGCAGTGGCTACAGGGCCCCAAAGTCGCCCCTCATCCTGGTGTCGCAAAATTTGCACGGGTTTTCTCGGTACCTGAACGTGGTGGGTTTGGTGTTTAAACACGTTTTTCAGGTGCCCTAGACGGTTAGCAACCTAACTGCAACAAATCACAGTGGCACACCAAGTTTTGCCATGGCAACAGAGCCGCAAAGTATACCGTGAAAAATGGCTATATAGGGCTATAGAACAGCAAAAATGGCCGCCTCATCCTGGTGTCGCAAGTTTTGCACGCGTTTTTTGCTTTCTTAATGTAGTTAGTTACTTGTTTAAACACATTTTCCTGATGCCCTACGTAGTTAGCAACCCATTTGCACAAAAATCATACCTCCGCACTGAGATGCGCAGTGGCTACAGTGCCCCAAAGTCGCCCCTCATCCTGGTGTCGCAAAATTTGCACGGGTTTTCTCGGTACCTGAACGTGGTAGGTTTGGTGTTTAAACACGTTTTTCAGGTGCCCTAGATAGTTAGCAACCTAACTGCAAAAAATCACAGTCGCACACCGAGTTTTGCCATGGCAACAGAGCCGCAAAGTATACCGTGCAATATGGCTATATAGGGCTATAGAACAGCAAAAATGGCCGCCTCATCCTGGTGTCGCAAGGTTTGCACGCGTTTTTTGCTTTCTTAATGTAGTTAGTTACTTGTTTAAACACATTTTCCTGATGCCCTACGTAGTTAGCAACCCATTTGCACAAAAATCATACCTGCGCACTGAGATGCGCAGTGGCTACAGGGCCCCAAAGTCGCCCCTCATCCTGGTGTCGCAAAATTTGCACGGGTTTTCTCGGTACCTGAACGTGGTGGGTTTGGTGTTTAAACACGGTTTTCAGGTGCCCTTGATGGTTAGCAACCTAACTGCAAAAAATCACAGTCGCACACCGAGTTTTGCCATGGCAACAGAGCCGCAAAGTATACCGTGCAATATGTCTATATAGGGCTATAGAACAGCAAAAATGGCCGCCTCATCCTGGTGTCGCAAGGTTTGCACGCGTTTTTTGCTACCTTAATGTAGTTATTTACTTGTTTAAACACATTTTCCTGATGCCCTACGTAGTTAGCAACCCATTTGCACAAAAATCATACCTGCGCACTGAGATGCGCAGTGGCTACAGGGCCCCAAAGTCGCCCCTCATCCTGGTGTCGCAAAATTTGCACGGGTTTTCTCGGTACCTGAACGTGGTGGGTTTGGTGTTTAAACACTTCAGGTGCCCTAGATGGTTAGCAACCTAACTGCAAAAAATCACAGTCGCACACCGAGTTTTGCCATGGCAACAGAGCCGCAAAGTATACCGTGCAATATGGCTATATAGGGCTATAGAACAGCAAAAATGGCCGCCTCATCCTGGTGTCGCAAGGTTTGCACGCGTTTTTTGCTACCTTAATGTAGTTATAGTTACTTGTTTAAACACATTTTCCTGATGCCCTACGTAGTTAGCAACCCATTTGCACAAAAATCATACCTGCGCACTGAGATGCGCAGTGGCTACAGGGCCCCAAAGTACCTGAAATCTGCCAATGTAGATAACTTTGCCATTTCTTGATAATAAAAAATAAAGCATTAAGTTAAAGATATGAAAATACGCTGACTTTCCAATCCAGAGTACATATTTTTAATTTTTACGTAAAATGCTTACATGAAAATGGCTGTTCGGTTGAAATGATATTAAGAATTGGCATCTCTCATCATTTTTCAAATCCTGCATCAGTTAATGAACATAAGGCATATTTATTCGACTTTTTAAATTTCGTTACGGTAGTGAAAAAAACAATACCCTGGTAGTGTTCTTATTTACACACAGCAGTTAAATATTATTGGGTAGCTTTGTGAATGACTAAAATAAACTCTACATTGCTTATTATTTCTGGCTGGATGTACAAATTTCACACTGCTTGAGGTCAGAAACTGACTTTTTTCCAAGATCAATTTGCCTATTTTTTGTAGAATCACCCTGTTCATCTTTTTCCAATTTTACAGTGTTTAGTACGACTCTCCGGAAGTTTATATACAAGAACGATAACTCTGGATGGTGATTGGATTCCAATGTAAACAAAAAACGTTTTTCTCGTGATTTTGTCATATTAAATGATTAATCATGCCTTTAGGAATCGACAGATCGGATTTCCTGATAGAAAAGAACAAAAAACTGGAACGAGATCTTCGGGTAACAGTTTTGAATTCTACATTTGCTAAAATTGTTTTCAAGTGTAATAGTGGTCGGATGGAAAAAGTAGACATAATAATTGATACTGACGTGTTATGAATAATGTCTGCTTGACAGAGACTTGGTAATAATACAATAATCTATAAGTTACATTTATGGTTGCTTGTGTTACAAAATAGCAAGTCAAGATATCTAGAATACTTTTAAAAGTCATCACCTTGGGCAACCATTGCCCGAAGCCCTGGGCCTGGACAACTTTTAACTTTTTGCACCACACCACAACTTTACCCTTTCACCTGTATGACAGTGCCCCAGAAACAGGGATGATATATATATTATAGGTATAAATGGTTATCGTTAGGAATCCCTGTGGCCCCAGAGAGGTATCTTACTCATTAGACAGGAAAAATAAGACAAGTGAAAATTATTTAGGGCGAGTGAAATATACTTCCTATAGGTGGACTTGTTGGTAATTTTGCCATGCCTTTTGTAATATAATAAATAGAGCTACAGATAAGAAATTTACAGGAGATAACTAATATAATTATAGGTATGGCCTATTGATGGAAAAGCCATGCAATTTATTGAAGAAGTTAGTTGGTCGTAATGGCCATATTTAAAAGACAATTTAATCTCCATTTCACCAATGTCTGCTTCATTTCACTTTATTGCGCCTTTTAGTCATACAGTCATACTGTCCCGCAATGCAACAATTGGGGCGCGTTGCCTAACGATTTTCGCTACGTTTCGCTATGAAAAAGCGCTTTCTTGTAGCGATTCGTCTTAGGAAACGGCTAGCTATTTACGTCACAAACCAAGATGGCGGCCTTTGCCGAGTAAAACTTTTGCGCTCATTGCAATCGCATGTTTTCGGGGCGATTTCAAACTAAGTAAGGCTTTAACAAGTATAAAATCACTGCAAAAACATATGTTTATTTGAACAATTACAATTATCAATTAATGTCAATTCATCTATAGTCAGTCAAACATAAAAAGCAAATAGTTGGCAAACAGGAAGTCACATTTTTGCTGAGGCAGCCATTTTGATTTGTTAAAGTGCTTTAGGGTAGCGAAGAATTTTTTCGCTAGCTTTCGCTTCGTAGCGAAATGAAGCGATATCTTGTAGCAAGCTGTTTCCTACGATTTCGCTACGAAGCGATACCTAGCGAAATGCTTAAGCAACGCGCCCTTAGTAAGCGCAGGAACCAGAAGCGTTCCAAACGTGCAAATTTAGTTTGAAAAAAAGAAGGTATGTTATTTCCCTTTAATATGTTTTTTGGAAGGACCAAAGGGAGGTAACTACAAAGCAGAAGTGATTGACACAAAAATCAGTTTGGACAGTATACAGAAATTAATCCGTCAAAACTCTCACGATGCATTAAAGTGGAAAAGGCATTCATCTTTTCCATATTATTGCACAATAAACCTCTCACTGCTCTTTATAAATAATTAGAAAATTACTTTGTATCATTTATACTTTCAGACCAGAGATGAAAAAGTTGCCTCACTCGAGACAGAGAATGCTATGTTATATCTTAAACTAGCTCAGTTAAGAAGTAATCTACAATCTAGTCGTGAAGAAGTCTCTGGATTACAAGCACATTATGATGACGAGACACAATTCAGACAAAATGTTATTGACTCAGCTATGAAATTTAGACAAGACATTGAGGTTTAGTATTATTTTCACTCAGTAAATATATAGAGGATATTTGTTTATTTCGGTGTAAGATAGAGTTTATTTCACGAGTGAGCTAAGGATGCAATATTTTCACAAGTGGCATAGCCACAAGTGAAAAAATAATACCAGTAGCTCACTAGTGAAATAAATCTATCTTACACTGAAATAAAGGAATTTTCTGTTTATTATATGCTTCAAACTGGCTTTTTTGAAGTTTAAGAATGATATGTCATCAGAATGGCACATCCAAACAGTGAAAAATAACAAATTTATTTTCATTGTTTCAAAACAGTGGAATATCGAGTATTATTTCTCTGATAAATTCCACTGAAAAGCATATAATAAAGTCCAGTAATACACTTGTGTAAATGTTGAATGGCTAATTATATTGAGAATAGTTTTTAATAAAAAGAGGACATTTTCTTTTTTTATTTATAAAATTTTATTTTTATATTTTCTTGTGGTAATACAAGTTAAAAAAAGTAATTTTACAGTTGCTTTTTGATATTATTAAGTTTTAAGGTGTTATTGAAAGAATGTTTTCAAATGTTTATATTCAAATAAAATTTTAAAAAGTAGAAACTTTTTTCCACATTCATTATTTTACCAAAATGTTTTGCACAATTTTCTGAGGGAACATTTGAAGGTAAATTTCTACCTTTTATGTCACACTTTGTTTTGAAAAAACACTTTTCTGACACTGTGAATACAGATATGCTTACATTATTTATGTGAAGAATGCTCATATGATAATATAAGTCCTTTTCCTTTTACAGCAAATCAGAAGAAAACTTGCAGCATTACAAAGAGTGGCTGTTGATTTACCAATACAGTTTCAAAATGATATCAAACATGCTAACTCTGTGGTACAAAGACATCGACATTTATTTGTATCACAAACTTCTAGTCTATCCACGATGCAGGATCAAGTTGGTCAGTTACAAGATGCTCTTCAAGATGTTACTGACAGACATGCTAAAGAGAAAAAACGTCGACAAGAGTTACATAACCTTCTTATGGTATGATAAAGTATTTTTACTGCATTAGTTTATAAATACTTACTATTTTAGCTCAAATGTAAATCAGTTCTTACTAGATTCATCTTTTTTTAAGTTCACTTCGTGGTCCCCCAGTACTGAGCAAGGAATGTAAAAAAAAATGTAATTACATTTTATAGTCTAAGTTTCATGCTTACGCATGTTCACCGACTTTACAGCAATTACCCCTGGTCACTGGGCTACTGGTATCTATCTATCAATCTCCCTGGGGAGTCTTTTTACTCCACTTATTAGTGCAGTCGACAAATTGGCGCAGCGGAATTATACCACCCTCGCAGGTACCCATTTACACCTGGGTGGAGTGAAGCAATCGCAGGCAAATTTCTTGCTTGAGGAAATTAGCAGTGCCGCTGGTGGGATTCGAACCCAGGACCTCTCAATCCCTAAGCCCGTGTCCTACCACTGGACCACTGCTCCTTAGGAATCAATAGGGAATATTTTGAATGGGATTTGAACCAATGAGGAGCTGACTTTCCGATGATTATTCTGTTCAGCATTGAAACCACTTGGCTATACCTGCTCTTTGGCCATTAATGTGTTTACCCTCTTATTCCACTTCTGGGCATAGGGTGTTCTTGCTTCCAGCTGGCTCTGTTTTGTGATGATTAGCTCTTGTGCCTAGAGTTTTGTTTTGTTCCAAGATATATGAATCTGTTTCCAGGAATCTATGCCAGGTTGAGATTGGTCTACCTATCTATTTCCAGGAATCTATGCCAGGTTGAGATTGGTCTACCTATCTATTTCCAGGAATCTATGCCAGGTTGAGATTGGTCTACCCTCTAATCTCCCTCTGTGGCCTCGTCAATTCCATGTTCATTTTGCTCTGGTTTTTCAGTTGTTTTCTTTTCTTAAGGTTGGTTTTTGTGAAGTATTACTGCATTATATATATCATTTCAGGAATTACGTGGAAATATCCGAGTACATTGTCGTGTACGACCTCTCATGGAATTTGATTCAGGTGGAGAAGATAGAAAAATGTTAGGAAGGTAATAACTGGTATTAATATGCCTGTTACTAAAAAAGTGATTACAAAATGTTTTGTTTTTCGCTGTATTTAAATGATTAAAACATATTTCACTCAATTCAATTTAAGCTGAGGCTTTTTTACTTCTGCTTGCTTTCTTGCCTTTTCACATTACATAATTGGACATAACGTTTGTTGTTTATTTATTATTTATATTCCTTGAAAAAGGCTTACGCCGAAATTTCAGAATAAAAGAAGTTAAATTGTATTTTTGTTGGTAAATCATAAAACAAGTTAACTTAATAAGTAGATCTAGTGTACAAGAAAATTTATTGAAATGACTGGACATCTTTAAAAACTTCAATATTTTCTTATATTAATTGATGTATATTTTTAGTTCTGGTACAAAGTCCGAAGTTGTTGTACATTATATGGATGACGTAAGTATAATCATTTATAGCCCGATTTTTCCACGAAACAATTTGGCTTATAGTTTGGTGAAATCCGGGCTGGCGGTTGGTCGAGCATCCGGTGTCCTTAACAATTGCATTAAAGTTTTTTCTTTACCATTTATTTTTGCCATTTATTGTCAGATCTTTATGAAACTTCATACAATGATATCATACCATGTGATGAACAGAATTAGAAAGTAACCACAACTCTGGCTTTATGGTTTATTTCCCTTTGTAATTAGTGTTAAAATTTTTGATATGTTGGATATCTCTGTCATTTATGGTCAGATCTTCATGAAAATCCAGCTTTTATGTGGTTTCCACATTACATTTATTAGTACATTTATTGTTTACAAGTTTAGGTATCATATGTAGTGCCCTTGCATAAGTTTTCACACTTGTTGAAAAGCAAATTTTGCTTACCGCAAGTAATTTTACTGTAATTGAAGTTTATTCATAAAATATAGTTTTAATCAGAAGCATTTTAACAAATATTTAACACATTGTGTTTTAATTTTAACACAGTACATGATTTTATATATATATTCGTATTTTAAGATAAATGTAGACAATCTCGAAGACTTATTGATTTATAATTTATTCCAGATCAATGTATACATAAATTGTTTAAATTTCAGGAGAATGTCTGTGTTAGAACAACTAAACATAACAAAGTATTTGAATATGAAAGGTTAGTTAACTTTAAGTGTCTTAATTAATATTCTAACCTGAGATAACATTTCTATTTACTTTTTTTTCTGATTTTAAAATAAGTGGCTAAATTAACCTATTACATGTAAATTTTATTCTTCCACTTATCAATAGTTCATTTTCAAAACTCATTTTTTTCTGAAGAAAACTGCTTGCAATTATTTTATTATTGAATATTTTGCATATTATTGCTGAAAAGCATAAAGCCCACTTACAGATTAAATCTTTTGTTCTGAGTTCATATTTTTTTAACTTTGTTCAGCTCAAGTGCACCCATTACAAACAAATTTAAAAAAAGCTTCAACTTGAGTTTTTCATCAAATCAATTAAAGCCACTAAACAAAGACAAAATTTTTATCATCTATTTAAAAACAAGTAAAACCATCAAAAAGACAATAGAATATAACTGCCTTTGGATTATAATAACTCTCTTTAGCGGGTTCCCTTTTAGGGGTCAAGTTATTCAAAATATCAATTTCTTATAAAAGTAGGGTACTTTTATAACATGCAAATTAGATTACGAAGATATCCTCTCAGCCAATCAAGTTGCTTAAAAGGTGTTTGATAAAACTTACTTAAAAATTGTAAAGTGTTGGATATGTCATATCGTTTTTCCAGTGATTTACTCGAGAAATCAGTGCGTGCAAATTTTGAGTACGCAAACATCTAAACTGATGCTAAAAAGAAACGCCTCATTTCAACTAGGTACATAATTTTCATGATTAAGAATAATATAAGGAAACATTAATGTTGTCACCCAGTAAGAAGTCCTTGGTGACATGCGCAACATGAGGTATGTCGTTACTATGCTGATAGACACAGTCATAACGTTGCCCGAATATAGAGACACAGAGCATAAAAGCTAGTATATGTGATGTGTCCTCGAGATTACCTTAGCCAACAACAAGTTGTGGCCTAAACTCGTTTTGAAACGTTGATAAATCTTAGGGCGTTACATAAGCCAAGACGCGAATCCTTACTGAGCTCTTCATTATTTCAACACCACGGCCGCGATGATACGAGCAGAGAGATAAACGTTGATGACGGTGGCATATCTTAAGAACTCTTTACGCCAAACAAGAAGATTTCCGTTGTTTGTCGACTTATTTGACATACTCGGTTATCTTTCACCACACATGATGTAGATACTGCCATGAAAATCTGTTACGCGAATGTCGTTGGCGTAAATATAAATTATCTAGTTGTCTTGGCCTACCGACATTACACTCATTCTACCTGAACGTGGCCTATCAGCAAACGTTTTTGTATAACGTAAGACTTAATGGGTTCGTTTCTTTTTCCCGTCAATATATGTTCATGTATGAAACTATTTACATGATTTCGTGAGTTTAATTGGCTTTCGCACGAAATTCACTATACAAAACGTGTATTTATCAAAGCAGAAAATTTGTTGATTTAAGATTTAAAGTTGTGGTTATTTTTAGCCACGACGGGATGTTCCGATCTAGTTCGTTGAGTTCCGTGATTTTCCGTACAGTCATTACGTTGGGTTTTATAGCTAATTTAAAGATAATATTAGTATAAGTTCTGAAGCAAATACTTGTGTTTTTTGTATCTTAGATGCGTTTTATATATTCATTGAATGTTTGCATGAGTTTTAAGCAAAAGCATGATACTTGACAATTATCAGCGTTCTATTTAGTAAAGGGGCTTTAAGAACACCTGGCTGTTGTAAATGATGTGTATTTCTACCTACAATATATGTTTATGATATTCAACTTCATCTTATATTATTTCAGAGTTTATTCACCATCAGAAGCACAAGATTCAGTTTTTGATGAAGTACAGCCAATGATTACATCATTACTAGATGGGTAACTCCTTTATTTTATTATTTATCTGAAATCTTTCTCACGGCTTGACATTAAGGGTAGTCCAATTGCTCATTATAATCTCTATTTGGCCAACTTGTTACTGCTGGTGAACATTTGGTTTCGGCAAGTAACATGGACCTGGTTGTCCAACACTGCGACCTACTTTAAAAAATAATGTCTAGCCCTGTTTCTTATCATTTCACTTTTTCAAGTTCAAGTTCAATATTTTGTTATAGCATGAAATGAATATCAATATATGAAAAATCAGTTAACTTTTCATGTATTAGTTTATGTAACACACCAATGTCTTCTATTACTTAGTCTGCAATTATGTTGTTAGATTATCACTATGTATGGTTACACATTGGACTGGTAATCTGTGAATAGCCAGCTTAATGTTGGTTCGAATCCCATCTAAAACCTACCTTGTTGTTTCCTTGAGCAAGAAACTTTACCCTACTAGCTCACTACTGGGGGACCAGGAAGTGGACTCGAAACAAGTTGTAAGAACTTGTTTCATTTTCGAGATAAAATAAATTAGTATACACTTTTAAGTCTACTATTTATTATTCCAGATATAATATATGTATAATGGCGTACGGACAGACAGGCAGTGGTAAAACACATACTATGTTAGGTAGTCATAAAAATGAGGATTATCACTTAAGAGCAGAACCACATAAAGACGAGGGTGTTATACCTCGTGCAGCTAGAGAATTGTTTAGGTAATTTGGGTTTTTTTTGCTTGGGTTTGAGCTAGGCAGTTGGCTTCAGGTAATTTGTAAACTCATTCTCATTTAAAATCTGACTACACACAGATTTCATGATGCAAACTACATTTAATAAAGTAAGAATTTCAAAAAGTGTTGAGTTTATAAATTCATCTTAATTACTTCTGTCTCTAAAAAGAATTAACACTTTAGAACTCATTTTGGAAGACATTATTGATTGAAATGCAAATTTTTGTGTTGACAAATACTTACTCACTTTCTAAAACTTTCCCCTTCTGTATTTCGCAACTTGAAATAGCCCTACTTCATTAAGGTGAAAAAATTGTCAATTTTCATTCATGTCTCAACCAGTCTCATCTACTGTTGGAAACAAGAGTTGATTGATTGACCGACGAGCACAAAGCTCATCCTTCTTTAGATTCATGTATTTAGACAAGTTTTACATTAAATTATATACTTATTTTTAGTAATAGTTTGGCGACACACGGGCAGGCAGGTTGGAGGGCGGGCGGGCGTCAGGTGTCATTAACAATTGCATTAAAGTTTTTCTTTACCATATACCGTTTTTCTGCCATTTATTGTCAGATCTTTATGAAACTTCATACAATGATAACATACCATGTGATGAACAGAATTCAACCACAACTCTACCTGCCTTTATTATGAATTATTTCCCTTGGTAATATTTGCATTAAAGTTTTTAAATCTGGCTTAATGTGGTTTCTACATTACATTTTTTGTTATACAGATTGTTAGAAGAGAAGCCACCAGGTACACACAGTGTTGAAGTATCTGTTGTAGAGATATATAACAATGATATCAGAGATCTACTTAGTGGTGATCCTAACGCTAAACATGATGTTATCACAGGAGCTGATGGGGCCCTACATATACCTACACTGACATCAAAGTAAGTATATCATGATTATTTTAACTTTAACAAGGGTCAGTCCTCTGCATTAGGGGGTATGTGCAGACCCTAGGATGTGACTCTTTACCCCTTAAAAAGGTAAGATGGAGAATTCCCTTATAAATCATTCCAGGGTTGTTTCCCATCTAACTGAAAGTATGACAAAGGAGATTAACATGGTGCTAATGATCAGTATTCTGCAGTTATGTATAGAAATGAATTACTTATTGAATTGATACTAAGGTTTTGTTAGTGGAATTTCCAAGTTCCGGTTTCTGAGGTTTTACTTTTAGACCAGCTTAATAAAGAAGCCCAGAAAATACTTGATTGCAAAATGGTTAGGTTTTGTGATAATTCAGTTTTTCTTTGGTTCTGGTTTTCCAAGACTCCACTGTATTTACATTACAGGAAAGTGGTGAAGATACAAGATGTTATGCACTATGTACAGTATGGTTTACGTACTAGGAGAGAATCAGCTACACTCGTACATGAACATTCCAGTAGATCACATCTTATTGTTACATTGACTGTTAATTCTGAGGCTCCTAGTTTCTTCACTAAAACACAAGCTCCGCCCTCTCCTGACCCTGCTGGAGGTATGGTTGTTTTATTTCTCTTCTCACTGTATATGATTTAGTATTAGAAGTAGTTGTAGTTTTTGTATGAACTTAGCAAAAGCGAATCACTCATTTTATATTTTCACTTTTGTAAAATCCTTAGGAAATCACTTTTTAGTGCATTTAAAATGTGTCATTTTTATGTATTGCCAGCAAAAAAAATGCTAGCTTGCACTCCATTGTCACAACCCATTGCAATGGAAATCACCATGTATAATTATTATCATGTGTATTTTTAATTTAATATATCAATACTGATAGTTGTTTATGTATTCAGTGTCACTTCATTATTTGTCAATAAATTTTTATAAATGTCTTGTTTGTTTATATATAACAATAGATTGGTTACATCGTAGAAGTTTGTCGCCTAGAAAGTCATCATCATTATTATTGTTGTGTAATTACTGTTTTCTTTGTTTTAGCATCATACTGATTGCACTTTTATACTTGCTGATATATATTTTTTTGATGGCTTTTATCTTAATAAATATATTATGCATTTGTGATTCATAACATTTGTATTTTCATAACTTTTATCACTTTTACTTTATCACTATATAATGCATGGTTGGGGGATGCATGGGCACTGATGCTGATGGATGTTCGGGCAGGAGCCTTGGATTAGAATCCAACTTTGTACTTAAATTAGCCATTACAGATTATATTCTAAGATAACATGAAAAAATTTTCTGCATTGGCTATAGTATGTACATTTATGAAAGCATTGAAATACAACCAAGGTGTGTTTTAAGTGATAACCCATGACAGAGTGTTGGCCTTAGTGGGTGGGGTAGCTTGTTACGGGCATGTCTGTTCCCTAAGTCAACCATTTTCTACTTGATATGTTTTAACCTGGTTAGGAGGGCTTTGTAGAGTTCAATAATCATACCAGTTAACATTTTTACATTAGAGTGATGTCCCTTTAATAATTTAAATTGTCATATATTTTGACACCTAGCCATCTTATTGGAGTTATGCCCCTTTACCATTCAATGGTCATACACCGAGCTATCACTCGTATATACATGTATAATTACATGACAGTAATATTTTATGTATAAGACATAATATTATTTCAGAATTTGATGTTGGAAACAATGGTAAGGTTTCTATTGTAGTTAAACAAAGATTTAATATTTTATATTTATGCTGAAGATATTTATTGTTTGTAACTGTATTGTAGATTTTTTATTTTGCTAAATTTAGATTTTGGATCAATATTGAACTTAAACACTTGATGTATTATGAATAGATATGAAGACAGTTTATGTGTTTAATTATTAGATTTTAGTTTTTAGCCAGATTTTTCAACGAAAAAATTCGGCTTAAAGTTTGGCGAAACCCCGGGCAGGTGGGCGGTTTTTCTTTGGTGTCGTTAACAATTGCGTTAAAGTTTTGAGTCAAAGTTTTTCTATACCAAATATTTCTGTCATTTATTGTCAGATCTTTATGAAACTTCATACAATGATAACATACCATGCCATGAACAGAATTAGACAGTAACCACAACTCTACCTGGCATCATTATGGATTATTTCTCTTTGTAATTTTTGGGTTAAAGTTTTTAAATCCAGATTTAATGTGGTTTCCACATTACATTTCTTGTTTTAAAAAGATTTTACTTGTGTTCAGAGGATTTACAGCATGCCCAGATCTGCTGTGTATTCATAAACTTCTTAATACAGCATGTTGTGAATATATTTATAATGTACATGGTTTCAGATTTGCATGCTTGCTATTTACTTTTTATATTAAGGGTATGTAATCCATGATGAATTTTAAAAGAAAGTTTTAACCTCATTACCTCCCTTGATTAGATGTTAATGTTATTTTTATGTTACATCAAATTGTTTGTGAACTTAATATTATTTAAGTTTATCTATTTTTGAATCTATGAAAAAAATAACTCATCTTGGATTTAATACTTTCAAGTAAATGTATTGCATGTACATTAAAATAAGACAATATGTAGTATACAGTATAGTTAAGCATATGCAAATTGACCTGAGAAATGGAAATCAATTTAAATATCATTTACTAAATAACAAAAACTAAATCAGTTAGCTGTAGTAAAGTTACCCATTGATGTAATATATAATTCTGTCTCCAGTCAATTTGCAAATCTATATTACTTGCTAATGCATGTTTATGTGATTATTTAAGCATGTTTATTTTAATTAAATGTTTGCATGTACTCTAATTGCATGTTGTAGAGTATGTTTTGTAGTTTTAAATGTAAATCTAGTTAAGTTTTAACAAGGAAAGTGTTTGTTTAATTGGCTAGTAATAAATGTTATTTTAATAGTCTTACAATTTAGTAAATGTATTCAGAAAACCAAAATATAATGGTTAGATATTTTAGGCCACAACAAATTGATCATGTGTTCTATGGATTTTTCTGGAAAAATGGGCAAGCGAGCGAAGAAAAAAAATCTTAAGTCACTTGCTTTAT
This sequence comes from Mactra quadrangularis, assembly GCA_025267735.1. Lineage (NCBI taxonomy): Eukaryota > Metazoa > Mollusca > Bivalvia > Venerida > Mactridae > Mactra > Mactra quadrangularis. The sequence continues at coordinate 60,369,816 of CM046309.1, read as the reverse complement.
ATAGCAGTTTGACCAAATTCTTATGAGGGGGCAAGGAAATAAAAATATTTGTTTTGTAAAAACCGTCGAAATTAAGTTGCCAGCTAATCCATAGAACATATGATCAACTTGTTGTGGCCTTATTTTATGAATATGATCGTGTAATTATTTATGTATTTTTTGTATAACATGTTATTATGTAAAAGTATTTGTGTCTTTATAAATATATTTTTGTTTTTTTACCTTTCTTTAGACTCAGGAAGTGGTATCCCTTTTGCAGTAAGGGCTGCATTACTTGAACATATGGCTAATGGTGAGGCCAAGAAACCCTTAACATGACCCCTAAACACAAATAAACCTTCAACGTCTAACTACAATACATAATGTACATGTTTATTATTATATTGTCACTTTTAATATCAGTTTATTGTCACTGCTCATTGAAATCGTTCATCAAAAGCGTAGCAGAGATGTAGGTATTATATGACATTTTTAGCTTCCTTATCTTAAAGCTAGCTTTTATATCAATGTGGAAGAGTGTTCCCCTATGACTAAGAAGGTTCTGCTTTTAATCGCTGCTGAGACCATGGATTTTTAGCCTAACTTTTGAAAGAAAATGAGAGCTTATTACGTATTAAGTGGCTCACAGGGAAGGTTGGGCTTTGCCTGTTTTGTCTCTATAAATAAAGTCTTTATTATTATTACATACAACATCAAACTGAAACATAAAGAAGTAACATGGGATTACACTGTCCCACTGATATTGAAGATGTATGTATATCAGGATGAATTCTAGTTAGGAGGGGGTCTACGAAATAGAAATGTAGTTCAAAAATTGTCAGAAAAAAACACTCTGAATATAGAACTATCATATGTCAGACCTTTTTTTCCTTATGAAACAGGGGCCATTTACAGGTGCCTTCCCTTATGAAATTTCTTTAAAATCATGCAGTTATCCCCAAATTTGGAGTTTACCTTGGATTTTTTGTTCCACTAGCTATGAAACTGCGATAAAATTTCCCCTAATGTTCTGTATAAAAAAGGCCTAAGGCCCCTTCCCCAAATACTGAAAAAAGCCCTGTATGTATTGGCAGATATCATTTGTTGACTGTTTAAGAAATAAGAGACTTTGTTTGTTATGAGTTGAATGTAACAGAGTTGATATTTAAATTTCTGCAGGAATGTTCAATACAATGAATTGGAAGTCAAAATCAGGCAAGAAATAAAATAATGTAACCATCATGGTATAAAGTGTTGAAATGATAAAAAAATAACCAAGAAAAGTAACACTGCTGACAAATCTGTGGTGTTATTTTTTCTTGGTTATTTTGATAAAGCTGCCTGTTTGTTTTTTTTACTCGGACAACTGTGTTCATACCTCTTATGCATATCATAGGGCATGTTCCCCGAGGCGAGGACTTTGTATCGCTACCTTAGGTATGGATTTCCTAAGGAATGGTCTGCTATGATCAAGCAATTGAATCACTAGCTAGCTATATGTAGCAAGTTTTTTACTTGCTGGCCCTATCATTCGGAATACTTCTGCCATTTCAAAATGGCTTCCTCCTGTGGGAATGTGTTTCTTTTTCAAGAATAATGATATACATTTTATATAGTGCATATATTTTGACAAAAGGGTCAAACTGTTGTGTAGACCTCTTATGCTACAAAAAATTGCTTTCAAGAAGCCCTAGCTAGCAACCGCCTTACAGAACATACCCATATATTTTGTCAAAGATATGTCCTATTATTAAACTCTCTATTTCAACTTGAAGGTAAACAAACAGGCAGCTTTATAGTTTGTATTGATTTGGCTTCTTAGTTTTAGCTTTCAGCTCAGATCTTCATTTATACATGCTTAAGAATATATTTGTTTAAAAAGTGTCATTAAACCAATATGGTAATATACGGAATTCAGTTTACTCATTTGTGAATGTACCGGGTACATAATTTGCAGTTTTGAAAAATGATCAACAAATTAGGTAAAAAGAATAAAAAATTGGTGGTGTAGCGTACATGGAGACAAAACTAAAAATACTTTATGCAAATGAATGTCTCACATTATCTTTGACCAGTTATATCATATTTCATCATCAATTCATTATTGTAACATTTATACATTTGTATATCAGAGTGATGTTTTATTGTATATATTTGATTTTGCTGTTACCTGAACCCCTAACCCCTGTAACCCTTGTTTGTGTTGGTTGGCAATTTTTCATGTAAAACTTTATAAAACTTTTCACCTGTGTTTGATTGTACCATTGTACAATGTAACAAAGTGTGTCGATGTATTGAAGAACTCAAACTTTAAAAGATTTGATTTCCAGTAACAAAATAACTACATTTACTGAAAGGCGGTGGCTAGAGTTGCTGAACCATAGCCCTAGCCTCGAAGTCTAGGATTACGGAAGCTCCATATTCCTTGACAACCATACCTGGCTAGCATACAGTTATGGAAGGTTTATGAGATGGATATTTTACACTTTCATAATTTTTATATATAGATAATATGATATATTTTCTTAAAATATGTTTTTACTTTTTGTACTAAATTGCTTATTTATTTCATTATAACAGGGAATTAAATACCGTACATGTTATCTTTGTCTTTGATTGTAATTTATGAATTACTGCATGAAGCTTTAGACATATTTTACATCAATTTCACAGCCTATTCATTTATTTCTTTATTTTCAAAATTTTGTGTAAAATTTAGCTGATCACCTTATTTTTTCTTCCCTAAAAACATGGACAAAATACATGCTTCCAACATTATATTGAATGGGCAAGGAATATTGAATATGGTCACATTTAAACATAAACTATATTAACTGATGCGTGTTCAGTAACGACTGTTAGCTAGTGTTATGGGTACGGGAGAACTCAACTCGAAGACAACTCAACCCGTGCAAACCTCAACTCAAAGTTGGGACAACTCAACCCGTTAGTAGGAGATTGAGTTGTCTTTGGGTTGAGTTGTTCTGACACTTCTGTTACGGAACGTTTTGGAACATTCAGGGTAAATGAACATGCTGCTGTTTTTTTATTACAGCGCCCCCTGGTGGTAGAGATAGAAGGGGGAGATCACTCTCATTGATGACGACACCAAGTTTTACACCAGCCCAAGTTGAAGTACAAGCCCCATCAACACCAGCTGTTATAAAAACTAAACTACAACTAGTTGATCTTGCTGGCAGTGAATGTGTTGGTAGGTTGTTTTATATTTATTCTGTTAAACTAGACCAGAACAAAACAGAATGTTATTTGGTAATTGTGCACATAGTACATAGTTATGATATCATACATATATACATATAAATATAAATTACATTGTCAATGTTTCTATTTATAATCGGGAATGGATCCCTATGTAAGGTAATTAACATATAAATATATACCTATTACTGTATTGTTCACAGACAATATTTGGACAGATTATCATGACCAATTCAAAGGGGTCTGACACATAAAGCCTTCTGAGCTCCGTGAGCAAAAAAAAGGAGCTCAGGGAGCTCAGAGGGCATTATGTGTCAGACTCCTTTGGACCAATGCAAGTCTGATGAAAACCCCATCTAAAATTCTCTGCTAGCCAACTTCCTCATTTTATATCTGACTAGCTTGCCATACAGTTCATGTTTAGCTAACCATTGCTATCTACGATATTCATGAAACGGCTTGCTGTGATTTATCCAATTTCAGGACAAAAATAACATCATAACAGCTTGGAAACCCTGATCTTAATATAGAAATTTAAAATTCTGCTATTAGTGCTAATAATATTCAATTTGTTTCAACTAAACAAAATCTTAGCATTGATTGCTGAGTCCCACTTTAACAGAACACCAAAATTGTCCACATAACTTCTACTTTTACAATATGATTTATTATACTTATGTAACAGTATGTTAGTAAATTATAACTGCATTTATTTTGTTAATTTTACATCTCCATCATTTTAATGCATACAAAATATGACACAAGCAATTTCTGCACTATATATAGTATATGATGCATTATTTACATTTAATTATAATATACTGTCAGCAACATAGATTGGCAAACTGCATAGGTTCAAAAATGAAAACCAAGGAAATGAAAAAAAACCCTAACAAAATGCACATTGAAAATAAAACCACAATGGTGGGTACATTCTATATTTTTGTTGAAGTTGGAATATGACATAAGCCAATATTATTAGCTATGATTATGATTAGCTTTTTGTTCAATTGGGGCTTAGGAGAGTTCAAGAGAGTTGGCTGTGATCTGGATTAATACTATTTCTTTCATGCTTTACGTTGAAACGTCTGGTTATTCGATGAAATAAACGATGAAAATATAAATTTTATATTTTCATCGTAGTGAAAATATAACCTTATATTTTCATCATTCTTGACGTCACATTAGATGATAAATGACGTCATCTTGGAGTAGAAATGACGTCACGTTATAATTTGTGTTAAATACATCAAATAAAATGCAAAACTAAGCATGAAAGAAACAGAATATTTGTCAACTTTGGTGTAAGATTATTTTTATTTCAACTCGTGAACTCAGAAAGTGACATTATCACTCGTAGCTATGCCACTCGTGAAAATATGTTTTCTGAACTCACTGGGTGAAATAAAAATCGATCTTACACCAAAGTTGACAAATATCCTCTATATGATTAATTCTAACTATGCAACATTAATTATTGTCAGAAGAAAGCATATGTAAAATAAATCTTATCGTCTGCATCTTAATTCTTAAAACATGAACTATGTGAGACGACAGTGGATCAGTGCATTAATATTCTAACTACATGATCATACTCAAGAATGTTGATAAGTTCTTTCACTGACCCATTGTTGCACTATGATTAGGAATGCCCTATGCATAATTAATTTGCTTATATGAATATTTATGAGGTATAATTAACCTTTGACCTGACAGATTTAAAAACACATAAACTTTGTACACCTGTGAATACATGAACATTATATTAAAGATGTTAATTATATGTATATATTATCTATATTATCATAATGATTGAAACATTATACAGAGTCAAGCTATGATTAACGAGGTTTAATTGTTCTACTTGGCTCAGCAACACTTACTTAATTGTCAGGCCAAAATTAAAAGAAGCTTCAATTACTGTTGCCTGAGTCCCATACAATATTTATTGCCTCCTGGTACAACATACCAGTACATGTATTGGTAACTTTTATTTCAACTGTCAGTGGCACATACATTTACCCCTGCTGGTTTAAATACTCCATATTTGTTCATTAATCCCTGTACTAATACCTATTTTAATTGATAATGAGTACAGAAGTACTGTAGTGAGTATTATGAATGGGGAAGTTTTTAAGCCGCGTGAAAATGTTTTTAATGCAGAGATAGAGCTGACACCGTGTACAAAACTCTTATATTATATCATATTATATTATACTATATTATATTGTATTATACTATATTATATTGTATTAAACTATATTATGATATATTTATATTATATTTATTTTATATTATGTCATTATATTATATTATGTTATATTATATTTATATTTGTTATATATATTTATATGATATTATTTCAGGTATGTCTGGTGTGACAGGTGCTGCATTAAGGGAAGCCTCACATATAAATAAATCACTCTCAGCTCTAGCTGATGTGTTAGGAGCGTTAGCCGAACAATCAAGATCTCATGTACCATACAGAAATAGTCGTCTAACACATTTCTTACAAGATTCTATTGGTATGTATCATCACACATGTACATTTATGTTATGCGCTTGGCTAAAAACTGTCAAAACTTAGTAAAAAAAAAAGAACAGGTGACATGTGTTTTGCGCTAAGCCGGCGATGTGTACTTTGTTTCATTTATATAGTGCCCTCAAAAAGTTTAGACTTGTGAAAGTTAGAGAAAAATTGATTATGCATACTGCAATTAAATTTGCTTACATTTTTTGAGTTACAATTTACCGGTTTAGTAGAAAATGATTGTAACTCGATATAAGAAAAGAGTGAGTTAAGACCATTTTCTGCTAAACCAAAGATTTATGTTATGTGCTATTTGATTCGTTTCTGTGGAGTGAACAATACAAGCAACCATCTCTGAACAGGGACAATGGACTGAAGCTGCCACTGATTTACAACAGTCTCCTTGTATCATGTGACACGTCACTCGTTATCTGATAGAGATCAGTATCACAGTTTAGAGATGGTTGTTTCATCCTCTCATTGAACCATTTAGAGCAGAGAAACTTCTTTGGAAGTAAATAATATTTGTCATTAAATGTGTAGGAACTGTAAGTACTCACTGATTGCTTGAACCCATGGTGGACAATTATGTATCAAAGAATCAAATATCAAATGTTCAAATTAATCATAAAAATAATTAATTTTTACCGCCCAACTCATCGGTTTATTACAGGACAATAGGTCCTTTGAATTCAAAATTTTACATACCAAGTCTTACAAGATTAAAGATATTTCACATATTTTGATTAATTGAAATCTTTGTGGATGAGATCAAATTTTTTGCTTGTTAGTCGTTCCTGAAAGCCTGTAGATTTAAACAGACCTTTATTTTAGGGAATTTAATCAACAACAAAATTCGGCTTATAGTTTGGCTAAACACGAGTGGCGGGCGGACGTCCGATTTCGTTTAACAATTGTATTAAAGTTTTCAATTTAGCATATATTTCTGCCATTTATGGTCAGATCTTCATGAAACTTCATACCATGATAACATACTATGTGATGAACAAAATAAGAAAGTAACCACAACTTGACCTGGCTTTAATTTGGATTATTTCCCTTGGTAAATTTTGCATTATTTTTTTCAAATCTGGCTTTAATGTGGTTTCCACATTACATTTCTTGTTTACAGCATTTGTCTGTTGGTCCACAATTTTTTAGTTGACTTCATATACATAATTATACTGAATGCATGTTCAGCTAATTAAACATTACATTTTATCTTGTATGTTTTACATGTGTTTAAACAATAAAATGTTTAAATTTAATGTTGACAGGGTTAGATAGATATAATTATGTCTATCAATCAATTAATGAATATATGTACGAGGTAATTAGTGTTCATTTATTGTATGTATGTCATTTATCATTTCATACATTAAACTTTGTTCATTTTTACTCTACCTTTTTTTTACACTGGATGTTCAATAGCGTACAAATCATGTACTTCATGTCTTAGGTTTAGCGGAAAACTGTTGAAGCTCAATATAATAAAAGAGAGAGTTATGATTGCTTTGCGCTGAACCTGTGAATGGCTGTGATGTATGTATTGAGTACCAATTAAACTTGGCCATGTACTTGTTCATGGTGATCCAAGACTAGACATTTCAGAAGTTTATTTACATTCATTATCATGGTTGAATCTCCTAATTCATCTTGCTCTAGTTGAGGTAAACATTTTAATGTGAAAACAAATGATGAGTGAAGCAGATGTCTTTGTTCAAAATTTGTGATTGAGACATCGAAAAAGTCGAGAGAAAACAATTGATATAAACATGCAGTTTTTATATAGATATAGAAGGGAAATAATTCGAACTTTGATTTTCAATCCAGATAACGAAAAGTCGATGTAAGCGTAGTTGAGATAATGCGTAATTGACTGTACTACAGTAGATAGTGTTCATTATTACTGCGCCTTTTAGTTGTCAAAATGTTTCATACACTTGATGTTAAACAGCCTATGTTAAAACCATGTATTGCATATTCACCGGTATGTTCTGAGCACCAATTAAACTTGGCCACTAAGTTGTTCACATTGATACAAGACAGGAAATTTCAACTATTATTTGCATTCATTATCATGGAAGAATTCCCTTAATATTCTAAACTGACAAAAATTAACTTAGATTTTTGGGTTTCAATTTGAAGATAGTTTTATCTTTAGGCATACATGTGTATGTGCTTGATGTTGGACTAATCAAAGTTATCATTGATCATGGTGTTTAGAGCTTGATGTATCATTTAGGAGAGTGCACATGCACATGTATATGTTTATGAATCTAATTGACTTCATACTAAATTCAATAACTGAGAAAGTGATAAATAAGTAAATTTATGGAAAAAATTAAGTGGTTTCAATAAATAATTTCTACAGTATAAATATTCAACATTGAGGTTGTTCATCTTCAAACACATCAACCAATCAAATCCTGACTTTATTTTTCAACTGCTACAAGCATTCCACAAACCGGGGAAAGCAGCAGACGGCTCTATAGCCTGACATTTGATTTTAACAAAACCATGTTTAGAGAATCAGTGCCCACAAGGTTGTATGCTAAAATCTAAAATCAGCCTTTATGCTCTTCGACCTTGTCTTTCTTGGAGGTCCTCATTACATTCATTTAAGATATATGTACTTTGTCCTACAGCTTATCATGATGTCTATAGTGAAAGGTCATAAGATGTTTGTATATTATTAATTGACCTATAAATCAGTCGACCTCTCGTCTTCATCTGATTGACCTTCTGTCTCATCTTGTGTTTATTATATACTTGTATGGCTATTTATAGTAACCATCTATTTTCTAGATGATGGATAATAATAAGTATAATAACTGTGTTTATTTTATGTTGGTTTTGTTAACTTTTGACGAAGAAAAGTTTGGTATGGTGGCAATTTTCTTTCTGTTGTTGTCCACTAGCCTAATGCCGATGATTAGTTATAATTGATTTGGGCTTGTATATATCAGTCTACGAATTAAGTGGGTGTCCTGTTGCCCAGGACAACCACTTATTTTTTTGGGCAACAAACAATTTCTTTAAGGCTACCAAAATTCTGCAAATGAGATATAGTGCTTGCTCTTAATATAATCTGTTTGCATAACCACTTTCATATCCTAATTTTATAGACTGATGAATTACTTATTTCATAGAGTCCAGCTTTGTCTGTGTATTAAATAAACTGAAAACATGTTGATTATTCGACTAGCCCACTTTGTGAATTAGGCTTACCTTGTTAGTGACATGAAAACTGCCTAAAAACTGTATAAAATCATAATAATGAAGAAGTAAATTGATCGTTTAATGTCTATATTGACCCCTGTCTCAGTTTACTATACATGCAATTTTATAGTCTGTTTTTATATATATTAAACAATATTTTATGCATAAATCTTTATTTATCCTTATATTGTACCATCATTTTGATCACTATGTATGTACCATGTCAATGTCATGAAATATAAATAAAAAAATATACATGTTTAATTATGTTTATGTTTGTGCTGATTGACAAGCTCAACCTGATGGATCCATGCAAAACTAGTCTATATTCATCTTTATTTACATGTACTTACATTAGTTTTGCTGTGACCCATCCAACTTTTAGTTGTGTTAGTGTTTATTTACTAGACCAACTGGTTGATGAAATCATGTCTTATATTTTACAGGTGGAGATGCCAAGTTACTAGTGTTGTTATGTGTTGCACCAGCTCAACGTTACATAACAGAAACAACTCAATGTCTCGGCTTCGGACAGCGAGCTCGTCAGGTACAGCGGGGACCAACTAAAAGACGTCTACCTTCATCTGCTGAGAAAGTCGGAGGCTCGGATAGACCGGGCACGGGACCAAGTAGAGTTTCATTCCGATAATAAATCAAGAATTTAGATTAACATATTCATTAAAATACGTTTTGATGGGTCAGTTCGAGACTAATCTACATGTATATAAAAAAGAATGCAGATTAGTTTTGTGCTGTCCCATTTGTTTGTAGGTGCCGTAGCTATTGTTTTGAGAAACGATGTGTTGATATATATATATATTAGTTACAAGATTGTTTTTCTTTTGAGAATACGATGTAGTTTTGTTGGTATTTAATCATATCCTTTTTTATGGACCAAGTATTCACTTTATTATTTCTTTTTAAAATCACTGACTCACTGAGTTTAACTTGTATAACACATTGCGTGCTGTTTTATTTCACCTGAAAGTACATGTACTATTGTTGAATATTTTTTTATATCAAAGTTGAACAAAAATACATTCCTGGTTTTATGTTTGTACTCATCTTGCATTTAGTTGTTTTTAACTTAATTGAATATCGACTCAAACTGAATGGATGTCCACTATCTGTCTGTCTGTCTGTCTGATGGAGCCGAGTGGTTACAATGTTGGTCTTGCAATCATTAGATAGCCATCTCCAAGTTGGTTTAAATCCGAAAAACCTACCTTGTTGTTTGCTTGAGCAAGAGACCTTTCCCTGTCTAGCTCAGTACTGGTGGACCAGGAAGTGTCTGGATGGTGATTACTCTAAGTTCAAGGTCAAGCTAATATAAATGACTAAAGTTTTAGTATGTCATTTGTCTGGCTTTGTGAACACTTCAGAGGTCATATTTATACTTCATTTTTCATGAAAAATGGCCAGTAGTTCCTCTTACAAATAATATCTGGACCAAGTTTGATTTATGACCAAAGGGCTATGTTTGGTCAGAAATTTGGTCATAAGGTCAAAACATTAAAAAAATACTTGTGAACTCAGACGTACATATGGCCATCTTGACCAAATAATAATTTATCATTTTTTTGTCTTAAAGAGTGCTGAATTTTTTTATATTTTTATTATTATTTCAAAGCCATGTTTTTGAAATTAGATTGAGATTCGTTCATTGACTTTTACTAATACTGAAAAATGTCTCATTAATTTTCGACATTCAAGGCAATTGTTTTTCAAAACAGACTTATACTATGTATAAGAATATCAAAATTGATTCATTTAAGAAATGTAAATTAGCAAACCGTTCTTGACATGTTAAACAATGCTTTGTACATGTACATATAGTAGTAATCAAATTGTTTTTAATATGCCCCCCCCCCAATTATTTAAGTATTTTTATATAGAGATAAAAATGTGTTCATTGTTTGTTTTTTTCTTTTGAAGAAATAAATTTTGATTTGTAACCAATCTGTCTCACTACACTGCCAAACTTGATTCATATTGTGGTCTGACCTTGTGATAAAAAGAAATCATTTTGGTTGACTGGTAACAGATGGATATTTTTGTTGGTCACATTTAATCAGTCATTATGACTTAATTAGTCTAATCTGTAAATTAACACCATGTACTTCTTTAAATGTCTACATTTATACATGGACTGATAGCTGTTACATTTGGCAATGGGTTTTAGTGGAACAGGTCAATTTCCCCCTGTGTCAAATCTTACCCCAGGGATAAAAGGCCATTGATTTTTATGTCAAAATTCAAAATGATTGTTGCTAAACAACCAATTTCATTCTATGAACCATTTTCATTTGTAATGAACGTAGGTTGTCACTAATCACTGATAAACTGAAAATGTGTTCAAAAATATTGATTGCAAATGGTCTGAGCTTCCAATGACTGCATACACTGTTAAATTTACATTACAAAACACTGTTTAAATGTTTTAATTTAGTGTTCATTTGTTCTTGACCTTCAAACTATGATGTAACGTTAAAGAATGGTTTCGTTTTCTGTTGTGACAAGCTTGTACATGATCACTTCAGTCAGACTATCAATTTTCATTAAATTTTGTTTAAATGAAGCGTAGAGTTTTATTTTCTTTGTTAATGTTTTATTTTGATTAATTATTTTAATTCAACGTAACAATAGAATTATTTGTATTCTCTACAAAGCAAAGCATGATTTAAATCTGTGGGTTTAACCACAATTGTTGTCTTTATTATGTTTCCTTTTTCAAAATTAATTGTTTGTGTTTGTCAAGTATGTTTAATCGGTATTTTGTGTTGCTAGATTGTTACAATGTCTTTTCTTGGATTTGTCAAATTTCTTTACATTTGTTATATGATATAGATTTTTAAGACAGTATAGTATAGGATTTTGTTTTTTTAGAACAGGAAAATAAATCGTATGCATATGTATTTAATGTAGGAGCAATGGTCCAGTAGTAGGACATGCACTTAGGGATGGGAGGTCCCGGGTTGAACCCCATTAGAGGCACTGCTAATTTCCTTGAGCAAGAAATTTACCTGCAATTGTTCCACTCCATCCAGGTGTAAATGGGTAACGTGAGGGATCACCTGTCTGTTGAAGATCTCAATGATGAGGAGTTATCGTACAAAGAAATGACAGTATTATTAAGGCTTCTTGCTTTTGGATTACAATGATTTTTATTGTAAGTTTTTTTTGTGAAAAGAGCCACTGATGTTTAAATGGAACTCATTTCAAGAGTCATTGGTTTTGCTTAAAGTTGATTTGGAAAATCGTAAAAAAATATTTTTGCCAGACAACAAAAAGATCATCCTATACAGGTTTACACATATAATTGATCTACATGTAAGAAATTGTCTAGCCTAACTTCAATATTGTTCTGCCGGCCGTGCCCTGTTCTCGGCTGGGAACAGTTTGTAAGGACGAACGAGCGGTATATCTTCTAGGTAGGCATGGGAATGAGCCTTTAAAACAGGGGGCTCTAGTAAGTTACGACTAACACAAAGTACCAGTCACTATAAGTTTATTATATGGCCTAAATTATAAGCCAGGCAAGTTATAATATAACAATACAGGTATAAATATATATAACAATGCACATAAAAGGTATATTCCTACGAATATAAAATGTATATGGAGCCGCAGCCAGAGTTCTAAGAGGTCAAGTGGGTGGGGGTATCTATCCAGTTTCTCAATGTAAGGAAACAATATTATTAGGGATGTCACTGGTTAGTGACTATATAAAATACTAGTTTTAGGTTATGGTATTACCTCTGCAGATCTATTCATTATTGAATGGGAGCTGGCTCCTTAGGATAATAATTACTCTACGGGAGTTAGCTGGTGAAGATTAGAAAGACGATTGATCGGGAGCCGCTAAAATGCGGAGCTTTATATAGTACTCAGAGAGGCTCCGTGTACGTCACCGTTTATATGACGTCACGGGAGCCGCTCCGTGTCAGGGGAGGTAACAATGGCCGTAACTCGGGTATTTCCGCCGTGGCGTAAACATACGATATCACCGGAAGTAGATATGGGAGCGAATGGCGACATGAATGAATGGGAGCGGAGAGATAAACTATGACAAAATATGGCTAAAATAAGTTGAATTAAGTGGGAGCATGTACGTAGGAAGGAGGTATGATATATGATCTTTTGAATGAGGGTAGTTGCGACTCGTGACATAAAGTATTCATGAAATAATCGGGTTGAGAACTCTGACCACGAGCTCCGCTCCGTCAGAGCGTATATTCACGGAATGATAGGAAGCTCAAAATAGTAACTTCTCAAGTTCCATAAGCTAGCGGCCTAACATTGCACCCTCCCTAAAAAGGAATTCAGACCCTGAATAAGAATGGCAAGCAAGTATAATTTATAATTATCATGGAAGAAATGAGGGTCTAGCTTAATGGATCTTGGGATGGTCACAAATAAAATCAACAAATTTAACAATTGTTATACATGTGGAAAATTGACACAATGAATAGAATGGCTGACTGGTAAAACACATCATCATAGAACAAAGGTAAGGTTAAATCAACAGATATCACAACTATTTGTAATCAAATATTGTACCAGGTTTAAAGATTGTATCTAAGTGTTGCTTCATTAATGCTTAAGTACCATAATTAATTGGTTCATTCACTATATTTTAATTAACTATAACATTTTAAAGTTTCACAACAGAATCAAATAATGATTCTTATATAATGTTTACAACTTAAAAATCTCTCATTTATAAAACGCATTCATGCATTAACAATTACAATGTACATTCCTTCATTTTATTAAATCTCTCCCATAGATATAAGCTGTACCTGATGTTTGAAAGAGTATGATAAGGATAAACAGACTGGTGCAGTTCAAAGTGAGAAGCTATGGTGGAAGGAATGGCACCTAAACAAACATTTATGCAGCAAATATAAAAGGTAATAATTAAAACAAGTAACTACATTTAACAAGATAACTACATGACACATATAAGTATTCTACAATCTCTACTTTTATATGGTACTCTCAGAAAGGTATTCTCTTTGTGTACTCAGGATTATCTTAACCTGACACAAACCTCCAATAGATCATTTTAGCTGTGTTGAGACACAATTTAATCATTTACTACACATTTCTCACCTCAGTACCAATAAAATAAAATCAACATACACACATATATACACAACATATTATAACAAAATGATAAAGCTATCACAAAATTAACTATAATGTAATCAAAGTTCTTCAACAAAAATCTCAACAAAAGGGATTATTTAATAAATCCTTTTTGAAGTCAAAGCTTTATCAATACATAAAGTTCACAAATAGTCATATCCGGGTTTCGAGTCATATCAGGGTATTGAGGGTGAGGCTGACTATTACCGTGCACTGTAATACTTGCCTCATTATGTCTATGCTAAGATTACAAATTATTTGAAAAGAATTGGTCTCACTTGTTACAGTATGAGGTTCACAATTTTATAATGTTTAAATATATAATTAATTAACAATTGCACATAAAATATGAATATTTCCAGTATTTAAAGTGTATCTCTGATATCTGATGCTTCCTAGTATCACAATGATTTAAAACTTCTAGCGTGTCTGGCCTCAAAATTATTGGTATATCTGTACTCAGGGGTCTGCGAACAGTCCTGATCATAACTAAACTAACGCTTTTACTCCGCCGCTTATTTGTATGGAATGGAGGTACGTCATTAAGGAGAGAACTAAAAAAATTTTCGACACCAATCTTTCTCCGGGAGACAAAAGGGGTAGCACACCAAACCCCGGGCGCCTAATAATAAAGTACCTGTCCGGCCTAATAATAATCAAGACACATGTAATAGGTGTGTCCCGCAGGGACTCCACTCAGACATTCAAAATCAACTTTCACACCGAGTTCCCTGCTAGGGCTCATGAGCAATAAAAAGAGACAGGTCTAAGTCAGCAATAATAATATTAGTAGTTGAGGCTTATAATACCTGGGTGATCCCTTATCACCAAATAATAACGTCTCCCTGTTCTAATACTTAAGAGAATATTGTATAATATATAAAAAGCTGACTGACAATAATTGATTAACAATAATACAAAGCGTGTGCAACATGTACTCATTCTAGCAGATAATCATAGACAATAACATTTGTTTACTTAAAAGATCTATGCAATTTATAACAATAAACTTGTATCAAGTGATCTCAACTCAAACTACATGACATATAGATATATTCTAATCTATATAAATCTCTCCAATCAGTTTATAATGCTAAAATGAATATTGAACAACAATTTATATATGGAATATATGAAACCAAATAATAATTATATATTTTTGTACTTACAGAAAAAAAATAAAATAGATTAATAATGAAGCAAAATCTACTGATTTCCTGAACAATTTACTGCAAAAATAATTTTCTGTATGATAAGAAGTTAGTTTCTTTCCCTCCCCATAAAGGAGAACAAAAGATGGGAAAATGGACAGCAAAAATAGACAGGTGCAAATTATTTTTAAATGAAACCTCAATGCAACAGACTTAATAGCTAAGTAGTTAAGTAAATTTATTTCTATTTATTCCTACTTGTCTCATGAATTAAAATTTGAAAAAAAAAAATCTTAGAAAAATAATATTTTTAAATCAATTTCCTATAGTTAAAGTATTTTTTTTTTAAAGATAAATAACTATGTACTTAACATAAATCTATCTTAACTTCTAATACAGAACAATGTTGTAATACAATCTGGAAGATGCTGTATGGTTGACGACATCAGGCTATGTTAGCAACTCTGAGAGGGATGTAACCTTGATCTGGCTGAACAAGAGCTCTAGCTATCAAAATGTTATGGTTTTGTGAGAACACTTCTGTAGGTTCTGTGATGCCTACATAGTTTTGGTTAAATGGGTCTATGGTTCTACATGTAAGAATCATTTCTGAGTGTGGAGGGATTTCTACATTTTCAAGGAGAGCTATCCGGCAAGACTGTGAGTCATTTACATTTGAGAAGCAATAAAGTTTTTCTCCATTTATCTTCAGTATCTGTTCACTAAGTAATAGGTCACATTTATGTTCTAAGATAAAATCTCTGCCTAATATCAAGTCATCAGAAATTTCTGCTAATAAAACCCAAATATCAAATTTTTGGTTACCCAAATGTAATTTCACTTTAATTTTTCCATAGAAAGGTGCAGTATCACCTGTAACTCCTAACATTTTCCCATGAAATGGAAATATTTCAGGTCTATCAGATTCTGGCCAATTGTTGTAAATTTTTCTATTTAGTATAGTTGCATTTGATCCTGTATCTAGTAAAGCTGTCAAATCAAAATTTTGTATTTTAATTGGTAAGAAAAATCCTTCATTATGGGTTATTTTATTACAAAGATTTGATTTTACTGTCTCTGACCCCTGTGGTTTTGGAACTGAGGTCTTCCTGTGGGTCTCCAGGTGGACCTGTTGTCGTTTCCCTGGTGTTGTGTGTTTCTAGCATGTGAGTTATCTATATGGTTTTGTGGCTGTTTGAACCTATTATTATACTCTTGGCTAAAGTTATAATTTCTAGATTGACTCCTGTTTTGAGGGTATCTTCCATTATTATTTTTCTGGTAGTTTCCGCCTTGGACTCTATCATTGTTTTGGGAATAAGATTTTTGGCTTAACTCATCCTTAAAATCTCTAAACTCTTTGGAAAGACTTGTTAGAGAATCTTTCAAAGAATGAGTGCAGCTCATATGGTAGTCTAAGGATTCCATT
Organism: Mactra quadrangularis; assembly: GCA_025267735.1. Lineage (NCBI taxonomy): Eukaryota > Metazoa > Mollusca > Bivalvia > Venerida > Mactridae > Mactra > Mactra quadrangularis. Next base: position 60,353,135 of record CM046309.1, on the reverse strand, counting down.
ATTGTTTTGGGATTGACCATTAAAGTTTTGTAACCCTTTTTCTATGTTTGCCACTCTTTGTTGGGTCTCTCTATTTTCATTTGCTATACATTGTAGATTTTCTATCATTTGTTCTGATATTGCCTCAAGGCGCTTTTCTATATTTGTTTTATGGATTGACATATCGCTCACAGAATGAACAATATCAGATTCTTCATCTAGGTTGTCATCGGTAATTTGTGGGTTTTGGTCATGAGAATTTTCACTGGTCATGACTGTCTCTTTTTGGGTCTCTTCTGTATTAATGTCCAATTCGGTATTCTCCATCGTTTTATTTATTACAGTTATATATTGGTTTTGCTGTAAAATACAGTTGTACAAAATCTATAAACAAATATTAGTACAATTTACAGCTTTACAATCAACATTTACAGGTATCCTTTCAAGGGAGATAATTCTGTGGAACTATTGATGTTTATTTTCTTTTTCAGGGGAAGTAATTCAAATTTACAGTCTGTGGGTACTTGGATGTTTCGCACCAATCAGGTCGTCAGGTCCAACTAGCCAATTAAACCTTTCAAGCTGAAACTATTCTACTTTCAAAGTGGCTACCTTCTACAGTAGAACAGTGATCAATCAGTCTTCTCTATATATGTTGCACAGACTTTATATAATTTTTGAATTAATAAAATCTAAAACAATGTTGTTGTTGTTTCTATGAGTACTGGTAAATATAGACACCATCAAAGCTTTGGACATAGGCTTGTATTACTGAGTTATAGATCTCTATAGATTTCTGGTCTGGTACAAATGTATGTGGTTTATATATACCCGTTTTATTTAATGGTTACATCTAAACTTGAGCACCAACTAAATGGTTTCTTTGTATTAATATTTCATGGACAAATCTGACATCATTTGTAGTGTAGACTTACTGTTTGTGGTTCAAATTTATCCAACACTTCTAACAGTTATTGTGGTGTAACTTACTATTAAACTATTTATGGTTCAACTTTATCCAGCACTTCTGACACCAGTTGTTCTGCCGGCCGTGCCCTGTTCTCGGCAGGGAACAGTTTGTAAGGACGAACGAGCGGTATATCTTCTAGGTAGGCATGGGAATGAGCCTTTAAAACAGGGGGCTCTAGTAAGTTACGACTAACACAAAGTACCAGTCACTATAAGTTTATTATATGGCCTAAATTATAAGCCAGGCAAGTTATAATATAACAATACAGGTATAAATATATATAACAATGCACATAAAAGGTATATTCCTACGAATATAAAATGTATATGGAGCCGCAGCCAGAGTTCTAAGAGGTCAAGTGGGTGGGGGTATCTATCCAGTTTCTCAATGTAAGGAAACAATATTATTAGGGATGTCACTGGTTAGTGACTATATAAAATACTAGTTTTAGGTTATGGTATTACCTCTGCAGATCTATTCATTATTGAATGGGAGCTGGCTCCTTAGGATAATAATTACTCTACGGGAGTTAGCTGGTGAAGATTAGAAAGACGATTGATCGGGAGCCGCTAAAATGCGGAGCTTTATATAGTACTCAGAGAGGCTCCGTGTACGTCACCGTTTATATGACGTCACGGGAGCCGCTCCGTGTCAGGGGAGGTAACAATGGCCGTAACTCGGGTATTTCCGCCGTGGCGTAAACATACGATATCACCGGAAGTAGATATGGGAGCGAATGGCGACATGAATGAATGGGAGCGGAGAGATAAACTATGACAAAATATGGCTAAAATAAGTTGAATTAAGTGGGAGCATGTACGTAGGAAGGAGGTATGATATATGATCTTTTGAATGAGGGTAGTTGCGACTCGTGACATAAAGTATTCATGAAATAATCGGGTTGAGAACTCTGACCACGAGCTCCGCTCCGTCAGAGCGTATATTCACGGAATGATAGGAAGCTCAAAATAGTAACTTCTCAAGTTCCATAAGCTAGCGGCCTAACAATATGGCTTTGGTCTCAGATGCTTGTTTAGGATCTCAAGGCCCTCTTTTCTATTTTATGCAGTCATCATGAAACTCAATGGTCTGCCATGTTTCACAGTAACTGTTTTTGCCAAAGAAATTTATAGATCTGTATATTTATTTATTATAACAAATATGTGATATGTTTTCATACATGTACAATGTATGCTAGTATATGCTCTATTTATAAGTATAAAAGCTATGTGATATTTTAAACTTTTTTGTTGTTGTTTTTTGGTTTTCTTTCATCTTTGATTGATCTGTGTAGATCTAATGTGTTATTTAATCATTTTGATTATAATAACTAAACTATTTACTTACCGTTATTGCGAGTAACTCAGTTGATAGCACATCTGATATTTAATCCAACAGCTGTGGGTGTTTTCTTGGCTAGGCCTACATACCTCATGAAGCACTTTCTATGGCCATTATCTGTTCACAGTATGACAGTTGTCAGGCACTGACAAGGGTATTTGCGAAGTACTTGGTTGGAAGGTTACTGTTTTCCCCCATTTTGTATTTGGAAGGCAGAAGGTGAATCCATAGTGAATCCAGATATAAGCTGTAAGAACTTGTTAATGTCAAGCCAAGTTTGTTTATAGATATCACATGACTTGTAAGTTACATAAAATTTCAGCAACAGCTTTTATACCCTTCCCCAAAATACATTGGGGTCAGCTTGTTGAACTGTTGCTTTTATCTTGTCTGCTCAATTTCTCATTCAAACATCACACATATACCAGACATCAGGCAGACATATGCATATCCTGTTTTGGTTATGGTCCATTGATTTTTGCCATGTTAGAGCCCTTAGATAAGAAATCTTGTCCACTCATTTTCTCAGCACCTAATTTCTTTTTTGGGAAGTATTTTATCACATTCATTGATAGACATATTATTTGATATCAAAATAACAAAAACAAATCCAGGAAATCACTCTATTTATTTTTGTGTACAAAACATAAACGAAATGATTTCCAAAACACACCAGAAATATTTTTGTAAAGATCGTTTATTGAGATGTACTTGTACAATAAGAAAAATACAAACTTTAATTTTGATTGAACAAATGCTGAGATTTTCAGCAATTTGTACAACACACTGTAAAAATTTGAGAGATTTATAAATCATTGAGAAAACATGGTTCCCGAACAAACAAAACTGTTAATAACAGAAAAATGCCTGGCAATGTTTGTGACTTTGTAAGCCAAAGACCATGGGAAACCATTAACCATGTAAACATATATATGTTGTACTTGGTTGAGAATATACATATATATTAATTAATTACATATTGATGATATAATATAATAAAAAGAGTATCGTTATATGATAGAGTTAATTGACTAGATTTTATGTAAAATATTCTATATACAGTAAAAATAACTTGTAAAGGGACATTTTCAATTATAATGACAGGAAAATTAATATCTAATTGATTTAAATACAAATTTCTACACTGCTATGTTTTATTTAAGCTTCAGAAAAAATTTTGAGTGATATAATTAATGTTTCAACTTTTTTGCTTAATTGTACTATTAAAAAAACTATGTTGATCCTATTTTTGTTGCTGTAAGATAAACAAGTGACTTAATTACATTGTAATACATATTAGTACTTGTTAGGATTAAATGTTTAAATGTAAGTTTGTATATACATCTGTTTAATTCCATTTCTTTACCTATAAACTTTTTAAAATTGTCCAAATATATCAAACTTAATTCATTTATACAATAAAGTCATATTATGATAAAGAACAGGTTTTGATTTAATTACAATTAAAATGTTTTATTTTTAACAATCACTTAGTAAAGAAGTGATGTTTTTTTATCATGTAAATTTACATCTGTGTTTTCTCAGGGTCCTCGCCCTGCTCGGCCCCTTCAAGCACAGCGGGGCTACGAGATGTAATCTTCTCGCCTTTAGCTTCCTCGTAGTACATTGGTGGGATACCATTTACTTCATATTTTGGTGGAGGAATACCAATGGTATAAATACCTGTAATAAATCATATAAAATCAAAGTACTGGATGCACTGGAGTTTGGAATGATAATAAATAAGATAGATAAAAGTAGTACAGTAAATTTTAACTATTGGGATCATCAAAATGGATGATTATAATTGTGAAATTATCTTAATATAGAGACCTATATCTTCTCAAATTAAGTATTTGTGACTTTAAAATCACCAAAAAGCATGATTAATGGTGGCCCTGCTTGCCCAATCAGTAGTGCACAAGTCTACAAAAAGTGAAGTGGTGGGTTCGATTTGTGGTGGGGCATACCTTAGTGGATTTGTCATGAAATAATTTTTAACACCACTAATTCACTGATTATAAATCATGTTGGGCAGTTATCAGTCACTGACAAAAGTTTGCACCTAGCTACTGGTTATATCTACTGCTATATCCAGAGATTAAGTCTTTCCAGGAACGGCAAGTAGGTTAACTGACTACTGTGGTATAACCTATACAATGAGTTGCTATGGCAACCAAAACAAAAATAAAAAGCAAGTGCAAATACACCTACCATCTTTAAGTGGTGGTTTCTCCATTTCTTTAGCCATTCTCATCTTCTTTCTAAATCTTCGTTTACAACAACAACAAATGATGAGAGATAACAGTAATACTAACACCATAAAACCAACACCAGATCCAACCAAGATTGGTAATAAATATTCCTTCATTCTCATTTCTTGTACATGTACCTGTAATGTATAAAAGTTTGATGAAGAGCATTAATGGCTGGCATTGTCTTTTATTTTACGTCATATTCAACACATATTTAGGTCATATATATGACAGTCACGAGGCTGACAACTCAGGGTATGACCTACTGCAACCAGGCTCGAACCTGTGATCACCGGATTTGAAGTCAGACATGCTAACCACTACACCACTGCCACGGCTGGCACTGTCTTGTTCCACAAAGTACACTATGGTATATATACATTACAAGAACTGTTATGATTATACATTTACTGTATGTTTTTTTAAGCTAATAGGTGGCCAGACCTGGGTCTGGGGCCCGTATTATCAAGGGTCGTACGACCAATTTCTGTTGTAAACAGCACTTTATCTTATTGCTTAATTATCTTAAGATTTTTTTATAATTTTCTGCCCTGAAGTGTAGATGGTAGCATGTCAGGATTTCCATTCTAGTTCAAATGGGGTACGAGTTCAAAACCCACTGGATGCAGTTATACCATTGCATGAAAATTTGGCAATAATTCCAATTTTTCTCCATTAATAAGGTATGTGGAGAAGTTTTCAGCCTTGTGGTAGGGTAGGTGATTTTATGATAATAGGCAATTGTCCAAGATAACTGCATCTAGGTTAGGTGAGCTGGTTGATGTAAAATGACCATCACTGTATTGCCATGGTGATAAACCCATTAAAACAGACAGCCAGATTGGGCCTGATCCACCAGGTGTAAAAACAGTTCACAAATACTTGTAAGCATTATTCATAATTGAGGATGCAATTTTGTTTATGAATATTCATTAGGTACAATTTATTATGTCATGAAAAATCAGATAATTATGCTAATACTACTCATTAAATATTTTATTACTATATGCACTGTGATTTTCACCTTGACATTACTTGTACCTCATAAGATAGTCGGCATACATTAATTAATTTATTTTTCTCATTTCATTATTTGGATGTATTGCTAAATTTTATTTAACTGTCAATGGCACGTAACAAGGGTTTCCAGCAAGACTGTAGTGAGTACATTGTGTTAAAGAACAAGTTACTACAGTCTTGCAGACAACCCTCAATAAGTAAGCTCCACTGATTTAAATACTCAATGTTAGTTCAATAATTCCCATACATACTCCCTACAATTATTATTATAATAATGTACTCACGTTTAATGAAAATAGATATCCTTATAAAATCATGGACAGGGAATAATGAACAAATTGCAGGTTTAGTGCAAAACAGTCGTAACTAAATCTTTTCTTATATTGAGTCACAACCGTTCTGCGCTTAACCTGCGAAATATCAAAACCCGGGTCGATAGCGCAGTTGGTTGCGCGCCAGGATTTGGAATCTCGTGCCTTGAGGGGGGTGCGGGTTCGAATCCCACCTGGGGAGGTTATACCCTTCCATTAAAATTTGACAATGATGTTGATTTTCCTCCATTGATCAGATAATATGGAGAAGTTTCCGGCCTTGTGGAAGGGTAGGTGAGTACTGGTTACAGACAATGGTCCAGGAAAGCTAGGTTAGGTTCGCTGGATGCCATAAAATGACCTAAAATTGTGTTGACACAGCGTTAAATCTAGTAAAAAAAAAACAACTAAAGGCATATAATGATATATTTTGATATTACCTAATGTTGTATGAAATAGATCCATATAAACTCATTGACAGGAATTATTGAACAAATATTGAGTATTTAAATCAGCGGGGTTAATTTATAATGATATAATTATATTACCTCATGTTGTATAGCTTCCTGTACAGATTCTACAGATGGTGTGTTGGCTGCTACATTATCTTCTATTATAGTGATCTCATCTTTGTTTACTGGGGCTTTCACATCAGTTGCTGTAATTTAGTGAAATAACACATGTATTAGTCACGTGGAAAACATGCATTTGCCATATAAACATCAGTAAATTCAATATTATTTAGGTTGAATACTTTATCAAGTCTCATTTTTGACACAGCCTCATTCTGGGTAAAGCCTCGTTTTGATTACAAAGTTTGCCATTTCGAAAAGTGTGCCATGAGAGCAGACTAAATTCAGACCCAATTCATGATTGTTCACAATTAAGTCATTTATGTGACAATTGTGCAGTTTTAGGCTCTTTATGAGAGAATTAGCGATCCATGGACAAAGATACCTGTTCAGGCAAGCTTGTTAGTCAAGCTGAATGCAATTCGACTGTCAAACTAAAATGGTTGGTAAATGGCATAAAATCTAAATAAAAAGCAACTAGATTGTATTGATGTAACATTGTATTTCAAGTAATAATTAAAACTAGGTCAATGCACATTTATGTATGAGCGTTTCATGTATATCAGTGTATGTGAAAACAAGATTATTGCAGTAAGAAACTTACGTATAGCATCAACATTTTCAACTGTTGCCATGGTATCTCCACCAGTAACTTGTCTTGGTGATGATTGGGCCACTGAATATACGAAGAAAATAAATATACAATGTTTTAATTATACCTTTGTTTAGTAGGCAATGCTCTGCATGTAACGTATAGGAGAACAAATGTCAACCAAATTACTGAGCCAAATAAATTGAACAATATGTCTCGGACATTTTTAAATTGATATTACTTACAATGTAAAAACAACTTCATAAGCAAAAATTACTTGACCAATTCAGTTGTATATGTTATACATGTACATAGCATGTTGTGTTATTATAACTTTGTGGCTATTCAATAACAAACAAATTTATTTAATAAAGCGATGTATACATGTCTCTTGTTGCAAACAAATTTTCCACAAAATGCATAATCAGTCACATAACACCCAACCACACACTTTCACTCAGTGTCGCATACACTCACTCTGTCACTCATTTTTGGCTGTGTAGAGGGTCTGTCTTCTTACTGTTTTTGTTCCTAAAATGTTTTTAATCTATTTTGTCAATACTATATCAATATATAGGCCTTAGAGTTGAGAAAACTGCCGAAAGAGAGCGACATCGTCATGATAACCTAACATATCCCGGAGTACAATATGTTCTATATATTTACCATTTGTTTGTCTAAGGTCACACATACTCTGTACAGTTTGTGCTGTTTCTAGAAGCATGTCACGTGCCATTTCACCATCTGGTGATTGTTGACAATCTTTGAATGCAGTTGATATACAATTAAAGATGGTATCCTCAGCTCTGGTAATGTAAAACATGTACAAAATCATCAGATAACAGTATTGTTGCTTTGGTGAAAAAATATAAACTAATTTGACTTCAAATTACTGTCGATGATTGCCGCTTTAAAGATACATGTTAAAGGTACTCATTCACAGATTTCAACTTGAATATCAACATTTTTCTTAACCAATCAAAATTGCATGGAAACATTTTTGGAAGCAGAAGGTAGTGTTCTGATAATGATAATTTTAATGCAAATAGACATACAACTACAGATGATAGTGTTTCATGTAGTATAAATCTACCTCGTATGTCACGGTATAGACAATTTTAGTGCATTTTTGTAACTTTTATTGTATATTTCTTGCAAACTGTATGTCAGGTTTTTTTTCTTAACATATCAAGAATTAATTTCTTGATGCAATTACAGACACTGAATGGTATTTTAAAAATACGGAAAAAGTTTACCAAATCTGTGAACTAGTACCTTTTATGAACATCAATTTACAAGACATAACTAGCATATGAATGATAAGAGTTGAATCATTTACATGTACCGTAGACGAACAACACATACATAAATATATGTATATGATTAATAACCTCGGATAGTAAAATATGACTGACTATATTCAATTATAAACAACAATTATTACACTGTATTCATTTGATTATGCATGCTTTGTTTCGTCTGTTTTAAACGAGAAGTTTTGTTGTAATGGTCTTTGCACTTTTTCAGACGAGACGGAAATGACGTCAGACATACAATGTAATTTGTATTAACTTAATTATTTTAGCTTTTATAAAAAAATCTAAAGATATAAAAATGTTACTTACTCGCATAGAAGTCTAGATTTATCATCATTAAAAGGTTCAAATGCTGACATAACGTCTGGTATATCAATATTACTTTGTTTTAAACATGATTTGACGGCAACTTCCAAAACTGAGATACAAGATTGTTGGTCAACTGAAAACATAGAATTATATCTTAGTTACATCGTTCTACCTTAAATGCCGATCGCTGATTATAAATTTGCATTTGGTACAAGCTATTTTTAGAATCATAATCACACTGACGAGGCTCACTCTCGGACTACGATTATAACGATATCACCTGAGTAATCCGCGTGAAGTTTTTGCAATATTTACAATCGAACTGATTCGGTTTTGTTCATAAGAGTTCATGCAAATTGTTGAAACAACTAATATCACAGCACCCATGGTTTCATTCAAGCCAACTAAAAATAGTTGCACTGGAAGTTTTTTTTCTTGAAATTGAGTTAGATAGTCAGTTTTATTTAACAGTATATCAAAGTCCGTCTGAGATATACAAACACACGCCCCTTTGTACAGCGCAAAAACATATCAGTATATTCGAATAAACCTCACTGAGTCCATTTAAGAAGTCTATATACCTGATATGGAACAGGCATTATACTAAACTGAGTATTTAAAAACTTACCTGGACTTGAGGGTGCCTGTTCTACTACAAGATCTGGCATTTGTATGGGTTCCCCTGGAAGATCAACTCTGATGTTAGCTGACATCTCTTGTGAAGGAATCTCACTGAAGCCATCGTGATTATGATGATCATGTCCACTGTGGTCATGATGATGTTCATTCTGTGACTGCTGATCTCTTGGACCTCCATACATTGGGCTTGCATCAAATCTTTGTACTGATTGTTGATCTCTTTGAGTAGGGAATTGAGCAAATGGCATTGGAGGGCGGAACTCTTTCATTCTAGCCATTGGTGAGTTATCTGGTCGGCCAGACAATACAACTCTTGGCACATTTGGGTTTCTTTGTTCCTCTCTGTTTGATTGACCGTCTTTACGGGAATTGAACATATTTTTAGCCATAAATGGATACAATGGAATACGTTTAATGATCTTGATCATACGTCCAGTGACAGGTGGGCGTTGCAGTGGGTGTGGCATCGGTGGCATGGGCGTGTTAAATCTTAAGAAAGAAACACGTGGTGTGGAGAACCTAGGAGTCTGTCGATTTTGCATCATCATTGGTGGCATTTGTGGCATTCCTGACATTGGAGACATTGGGGGTTGTGGTCTTCTATCCATCTGTGGCATCATGGCGTTTCTCTGTCTATCCATCACTTGGTTTCTTCTGAAGTCCATGTGAGCTTGCATACGTCTTTGCATATCATTCTTGGCTCTCATATACATGGCCTGTCTCATGTTGGAAGCCATTCTCATGATATCTTCATTGCTTCTTCTTGATGACTCGGCATACCTCTGGGTTTCTGTAACAAATAGGACAGAGGCTTTATATATTTTAATTATCATTATGCATGGTCTTACCATAGCAATTGGTCAGAGCAAAGCAGTCTAAATACAGGAAAGTTCCATTTTTAGAACCTCTTCAAAACGGATGGTCCTAATGGCGGAATGATGTTGATAAAGCATTATTAAGTTTTTTTTTCAAAACAACCTTCTGATTATGGTTTTAGAAACGGACATTCTACTTTGTCAATATCACACGAAATGCTGAAATATTGCAAGTTAAGGAAAACCAAGTGTTTAAAGTGGTTTTTTTGTTTGTAATTTTGTCCCGCTCTGTTTACAAAATGGCATGAGGTATAAGCATCGTGTTTTTACAACTACATGTATAGTAAACCAAGATTGTTTGCAGTCAGGCACTTGCATCGTATATTTTCATCGACACAGTATTACACCATATAAGACTTAAATAATAAAGCTTGATGTATTACTTACTGACGGAACATTTTCCATTTTGATCAGTCGTGTAACCAGGACAACACATTGGAATTCTATAATATCTGTAAACTGGTTCCCGAACATAGCTTACACACATTGGTCCCATAGGTCTATAAGTAAGAAATATAATATTAACAGAATTGTAATATCTGGCATGAGCTCATTGCGCATGCGTGCAACAGAGGAGAAATAAATTGTATGAAATATGAAGTTCATTTCCATAGTTTCTTTATTCTAAAAGGAATGACAACTACCTGCTTCCAATTAAATAAGATCTAGTAATTCGATGTAATCCTCCACCAAAAAAAGAATTTTAGATAAACAATACACGATCTGAGACATCGATCGTTACCTTGAAAAATATGAAAAAGAAGCATGAAAGATTTTCACAGTCAAATTTGGTCACCCGGTTCAAAACATGAACAATCTAGTAGATTGAAAATTACAACCTTCTCCCATTGTGATCGGTTTTCAAGGAACCACTGTACTCTATATATGTATATTCTATACCCAAACTGTGTATTTTGAATTATTAGGAAACGTTAATAATATGTTATAAATTCATTACGTTATTTACAATAAATCGAGTTATCATCTGAAAAGATACATAGTAAATTCTAAACAACATAACAGCTACAAATGTACTCATAACGCAACTAATGTTACTATATTTTGTATTAACAAACACAGAAAGATTTCATACAGTTTCAACTAATGTACATCAGCAGTCACCCCATTCAATCTAAACATAAACGAACGCTACATTTCATATTTATTTCTACTACATCATACGTTGTACAACATACCCGTATTCTGCTAATGGTCACAATATAAGTTCAATTACAAGTACAAACAATTTGGTGAAACGTTCACATTGTAAATTCATTTTATGCAACCATGTTAGTAAAACGTTTACACTATAAGTTCATTTTATACTATCATTTCTGTAGAACTATGCCTCGTATAGTTATTGAGCATAATGAAGACTTGCTCTACGTAGGAAAGTTTTTAAACTGTAAAAGATAGCCGAGCATGAGCATTAGCTGTAAATCAAGAAAACCAAAGTAACAATTTATACTGGTTTGCCATACTGACTTAATACCGCACCGCGAACTTCTACAAAACCAATTAAGTGCATAGTGTCTTAAATAAACGACTTTGCATCCGTAGACATCGTTGTTTTGAAGCTAATATAAAAGCAGAGCAGTGCGTGAATTGAGTAAGCTGATTATGACAAAATATAGCAGAAATTGGGAATTGTGCCTGCGTTAAGGAAGTACATAGGCATCGATAGAACTATACATGAACACACAAATACAGTGTCAATAAAAGACACGTTAATAAATGTACGCATTAAATGAAACAACAAAATTAACAACAAAACACATACACATATTAATTGTTCATGTATATATTGCAATGTTTCGGCGATAAAGTCATTCAAAACACCACGGCGATATGTGTAGATATGTGTAGAAAATCGCCGAGGAATAACGAATGCGTTAAAGCCTTGATTGAGAAACACATTTTACGCATGTAAGAGGCTCCGATATAATGGACAATTAGATGTAAGTAATATTAATTGAACACATCGAGTTAATGCATTTCTTTTGTTTGAAGAAGAAATGAAAATCAAACTTGTTATAAAAATGTAACGTATCTTTCACCAAAATAAATTATATAATGTTAGACCTCTAGTTCCATAGATATTTCCATCAGCTTATTTTGATTTATCAACTACATACCTTTTGTGGTGCTTGCATTTTCTAAAATGTACGTATATATACGAGTTTGTATTGCGTGAAACTTATACCAACAAAATATGGACAATACGCATTGCTAGGACAATATAAAGCCAGCAACATCAGATACATAACACACAAATCTTAACAAGGGCGACTCAACCTCATGTATTATTTCGCCATGTCTAAAAATCAGCGGCGTTAAATGAATGCGCCCCTGAAAATTGGATGAATGGACTCTGTATGGCATGATAAGTAAAAAAAGCGAAATTAAAGTAATTTACGAATCATTATTACAAATTCATTTTTATTCATTTAAACACAGGCTGTCGCTACGAAAGAGTCCCTTCAAAAATAGATTTCCCCCTAAGTTAGTAACAATATACACACATATATCAAGGGACTCTTTCATGCCGGCAACCTGTGATGTAAAACAATTATCATTCTTTCGCGCATCTGATACTTTAAACACTTGGCAAAAATTCGCCTAATTAGCTAAATTAGACGTAAGCTCAAATACATTAGCCACGTAATTAATTATAACATTACCTAAAACATGAAAAAGCATGTACATACATACATTATACATAATTTATAATATACATAAGGCTATAGTCAGTGAAAAATGATTAATATACATTTACATATAATAACTCAGATTGGCTGACTATCATATATTGTAACATGCATCGTTGGGTCAGCGCAAAATGAGACTAACTGCATGTAAATGTAGAAAGAAGGTAGACAAGTTCTTGCACAAACCCATTGACTTGTTACCATATTACATGTTGTCAAAATTGACAATCATCGTCTACGTTGTAACGCATCATTACTTAGAGTTTGTTTTTTGTTAGGACATGTAAGGGATCTTACTATGACATTTATATATCGTGTATTTACATCTTGTATGTATATATTTACCGAGGTCATGTTTGTTTTAAATAGAAAACACTTGTTGTATGATTCAGGCTTTGTTTTGTCGATGGTAACCACAACGTAGGTCATACAATGATTTGTGATTGTCGTGTTGGTAACGTATGTGATAAAAATGTCATTTTCAGGAACACTTTCTCATGTGCCTTGCTTTTACAATGGTTGACAGGTTTAATTATATGTTGAAATTATTACTGGAAAATGGGGTCTTGTTCGCTTTTTTGGGGATTTTGATTGCTGGCCAATGGGTGTATTCCTTCGGACGGTCAGACGCTGTTAGTTACTGAAGACTCCAATGTCAATGCTTATGTCAGTTACGTGTCAAATATTAAGACTGAAACTCAAACAGAATTTTTATACCAAATTAAAAAATAGATAACCACAATAAATGTTTCTCTATGAAACTTTTAAATATTATTCACAAATCTGAACTTAGTCATATAAAATTTTCCAGCAAACGCGAAACAAAAACGAAATAAAAGACAAGGCTTAAATTGTAATGGACAAGTTCCTATTCAGACCTTGTACAAAAAACGGCAACAAACATTTTCACATGCATTGTTGTTAACCAGAGGTAACAGAATATAGAATCTGCTTAATGATTCCATCAGGGAACAATGTATTGAAAGGTTTTTGAATTATGACAATACTTGAAGCGATAAAACCATACATTTCCTGGAATAATGTTAATGAGAATCACTTGACTAAAGAATCACGTGACTAAAAGAAGTAGTTTTTTTATTAGAATCACGTGTCTAGAATACTTACGCCATGAACCATCTGATGACTGGCACTCCAGGTTGTCTTCTGCTACATGGGTAGTGAATCAGACGGCTCATAAAGAACGGTCTTCTGGCAAGAGTAAAACATTGGTGATCGTCAGGATTCACACCGAAACTTCTTAGTAAATTGTTTGCTGCTCTTGTAATTGGCTTGGACGTACGTCTGAAATAATAATCAAGACAATAGTCAGTAAAAAAGCAAATTAATCGTGTTTTGTTTTGTGTTTAGGGTATTTTTTGTGGTGTCGTGCTTGTTATTTATGCCAGCATTCTGATCAAGAAAAATAAAAGTGTATGACAGTTACTTTAAACATGGGGTCACTGAATGTTATTAAGAAAGAACATTTTATCTTCTGGTTACTAGGAGTCAACGTAAAATTCAATGCTTCAGCGCTGAATATTCTAAACATCTGCTTCCTACATATGAACTATTTTGTATGTAGTGGTACAATTCCTGATAATCAAAATAGTCCCTATGTGTGTGTGTACAGAATGAGTTTACGATGTTCCACTGCCTGAAAAATTCAGTTGGTAGAGCATCTGAATTGAATGTATATATGATCAAAATATGATACAACAGTATCAAGTGCTTTTCAAACCTAAGCACCTATTTAAGAATAAGATTTCTTGTGCATACTACGCTTACAGCCATACTTATGAGTAATTTGTACTCAAATGCAGCGTCCATGACAACATTTGAAAATAGTTGGGGTTGTCGGGAGCGCTGTACAATGAAATTGTCCTCTTTTGACTCGGAATACGTTTACACTTGACATTCTTTATTCTGATTGGTTGTAAACTAAAATTAACATATGACTAACTTCAGTGTAACTTTAGGTCCTTCCTTAAATGTGTATTGGATAAAATAATAAAGATAAATTCAATATACTTCCGTGTTCGTTAAATTCATGTAAGTTACGTTACTATTTGTATTTCAAATATTCTGAATGTGCTGTTGAGCTGAGAACGGAAGTGACCGTTTGTGGAAGGTTCGGTACTGTTTAAAAATGCAAAGGGTTTTAAATGAATGTCGCTAAGAAGATGCTGTTGTTGAAAGGCGACCGTTTACTTCCATTTAGAGGGGTAATACTGTATAAAGACCAAAATAAAGCCTTAGGGTATAAAATACCGTGACCACAAGTTAGTTAATGAAATTTATTAAAACACTTAGTTGACACACCGTCGGTACATGTATATTAATTAAATATTGACAATCTTAATGGGAGTTATTGACAGTTAATACATGTAAACATATCTAGGTGACATGGCTGTTACATGAAAACACTATTAAATACATGTATAGTACTCATATAGGATTGGTGATATAGTTTTGAGAGCGCATGAGGTGATACATCATACTGTATACTGTGACACAGTCCAAACTATGTTTGCGAATCCGGAAATATTGCAAACTGAATTTGAATTTTCTACTATGGGAGTATTCTCCCACTTCTAATTTTATTAATAGTACAGTACAACGTCTCTCGCACAACACCTACAGGGATGGACTAAAGCGGGTTCTTGTTCAGAGGTTCTTGCTCCTAAGTAAATTATCAAAGCTGTTGTTAAGCAAAGGATTTGTTCTGTTGAGGACCGCTTTGTAGAGTTTATACTGTACATATAGCAAGATATACATTATTGTACTTACAAATTTAACATCATAATGATGTTTAAAGCAATATTGTGTAACAATACTTCTCAAGAAAAGACTATTTGGCTTAGAGTATACAGTCACCATCAGCCTGCCATGACAAAAATATGTTCACAACTACATCATTCGATGTTTCAAGGCAAGATTGGGGGTCCAACAATATTGGCTTTGAAGAAAATATACAACTGAACTACAATGATCGAAATTGAGTAACCAAGATTGTGACTGCACTTGTGTAAATATTCACAAATGAGCAACAATGGTCGAGATGCTTAAAGAAAGCAACAGAGAATATGAAAACAAAGGTTTACGGCCTTATTGTCATTGATAAGTTTATGACTGTATTGTCCTATGACTTATGATGACTTTTATTATATTTTCCTTCGTATATCAACACTTTATTAGGTCGTGTACTTCAGTCACTCACCTAGCAAAGCTCTCATAGACTCTTTTCTGTGTAAGGGACTACTAACACTTTCTCAAGGAGATGACAAACTCTCCATCTACGAAAGGGTATAACACATTCGGAACTACCTCTGCGATTACTGCGTAACACGTCACTTTACGGAATCACCCGAAAGTTTTCCGAATGGGTATAACCACACTGAGTCGAGTATAAAACCCGGAATTCATCCGGAACACCATTGTCAATGAAGTTATGAGAATTTGGGTTGAAGATTGTCGAAGGGTTTCGAATATCAGCGACCATTGGATTTAATATCCTGTGCTCTGTAACTGCGTCAAGACGGAATCTACAGTGATTGTGTCTTAAGTTTTGATGTGAATAGATCTACTGAATTGTTTCACGAATAAGCAAATAAGATAAGATATTATAAGATAAGATAAGATAATCCTTTATTTTAAATCGGCAAGTATTCCATAAACAACAAACATAAGCCCTTGCAGAGCTTTTGAACAGACAAATTCATAGTTTCTGTAAGTCGGACGTTGTGGTGATTGTTACACAAAATGTATAAAACTTATTATCCTATGTCCTTGAACAATATACAATGTTTCGTATTCACTCTTTCGCTGTAAATTTTACATCAAAAACTGTATCCTATTAATGCATTTCACAAGGTGACATCTAAATTTGGCAACAATCCAAATCACATGAGTTATTTGAGACGTATAAAACATGGCTAAAATTAAAACATTATTTGTATTTTGCTATGTTGTGTTGTATTGTTTGAAGTTAAAAGTAACCTGTGCAGTGATGTTGAAGTTTTTAATGTTGATTAAATCATTTGTCTCAACCGCAAAGCCTTTTGGGTGTTGCCTGAAACCAGTGTTCCAGAAATTGGCATAACATGTTCAAAAGTACATTGAACTTTTCACAATTTATTATAAAAGAGAGGCAAAAGTCATCGTATTATTCCACAACCGTAGCTAGGAGTCTTCGATTTTCCAAGCTTGTCGATTTTAAAATGTCGTTTGGCAGCATACATATATACATGCACCAGCAATTGGTTCAATGTGGCTTATGCTTGTACTAGTTTAGTTTAGCTTGATTGTGAAACAAGTTCTTACAACTTAGATTAATCACTTTCTAGTCTGCTTCCTGGTCCCCAAGTACTGAGCTAGTAGATAATATTTCTTGCTCAATGAAACAACACGGTAGGTATCGGATGGAATTCGAACCAACACAGAGCTGGCTATCAAATGATTGCCAGTTCAACGTCGTAACCAATCGACCACGCCCGTTCCGAACTATAATGAGCTGTTGCAAAATGATAATTGTATAAATGGCTGTACGTTATATTCATAATAATACACGGGAACTGCGTTATAAATTGACAAATTAAACAAATTATACACCTAGATTTAAATATTGTTGCAATTTAAGGCAGACTTTACTGGTCCATAACCGGTAATTAATGTTTGTTATAAATTACAAGACGGATGTAAATGAAGATTGAACGCCAGGGTTGTTTTACAGCAATTTGTTAACTATAAAATTAAATGCATGAAAATGTACATTTATCTAATTGTATGAAGCCTCCTTTTGTCTGTATAAAAAGAAGGTCCGCTGTATACAGTATTTCCCTGAACTGAGACTTCGTTCAAACTTGCTGTATGAAATAATTTATAAGGATCAAATTTGACCGTTGTATAATAGGTACTATATAGCGGTAGGCTGGTTTCCTTCATAATGTGACAAATCACGAAAAATACTATATATATTCTATATCTCGAGTGATTGGAAACTTAGGGGAAAATGTACACGTATATGGGCCTGTCTCGTTGGTATTAAACAAAGGGGAGTCTGAAAGCACGTCAGGAAAAACAACAGATAAAACGCACAGACCTTCTACACTGTCAAAAAGCGAAGATGTTGTCTCTTTTAATGTTTAATATTTTGTTGTAAAAATGATATCACAAACAAATAACGAAAACAATAACCTAACGAGTTTCCTTCTTGGAACGGACAATTGTTAGATAAATGTCATTGGGGTTTTAAAATATTTTAACCAAGTTCAATGGTGTACCATTCTAAGTTGAACCAGGTTCAATGGTGCACCATTCTAAGTTGAAACAGGTTCAGTGGTGCACCATTCTAAGTTGAACCAGGTACAATGGTGCACCATTCTAAGTTGAACCAGGTTCAATGGTGCACCATTCTAAGTTGAACCAGGTTCAATGGTGCACCATTCTAAGTTGAACCAGGTTCAATAGTGTACCATTCCAAGATGAACCAGGTTCAATGGTGCACCATTCTAAGTTGAACCAGGTTCAATGGTGCACCATTATTAGTTGAACCAGGTTCAATGGTGTACCAACTTAAGTTAAGTTTTATATTATGAAGATTGCTAACACAGGATGGGGTTGATGTGTGCAATATGACAATTATTTTCCTTTCTGTCAACTTGTCGTTCATATATATGAGTGTATCCTAACATGACGTGTGATTATGAAGTTTTATAAGAAAGTGGTTGAGTTGTTATGGCAATATGTGTCATAAGAGGATATTGTTTGATAATGATATTAGTGGAAAGGCGGTAAATGTCATTCATTAGGTCATATGCATGTCTTTGTACTTTAAAAACAAAAGTTTCCATTCATACCGTAAGGTAATTCGGAACTCCTCGGCAATAGCTGTTCAGCGCCCTTGATTGCCATTTTACCAATCACTCAAGCTGGTATCCAAATGTCGTGGAATTCTTTAGTGTTTCTTTAACGCCAAAACCATATAGGCAACATCATAGTTATCTCCCCTAGCGTTAGTGTTATCACGGAACATTCTTTTGTTACGTAAAAACATTATTTACAAAAACTGGGCTCTAGTTTCGTATTTTATCGTAAACATTAGAAAAAAATCAAGCAGTTAATTGATTTACAAATAAATCAAATCAAATTTATTATGTATTATTATGTTATTTTTTATACGAAAACACAACCACAGGTGTTTTAATTGTAAATACGCCTAGTTTTCATTAAAGGAAGACACAGTCAAAAGACCAAGACGTAATATTTTATCAGCAAAATGTTATTTCACTTCATCCAGATCCGGATGAGTACAAGTATGCGAATGTGTACCATTTGTCAGGATCACAATACGCTAAGTAAAACGCTCTTAAATTTAGGTATTTTTCCATATTGTGACGTGGATCCGGAATTCCAATATGGCGTCCAAGATGGCGTCCGAGTATCTTATAAATAACCTTACATTTTAAATGAAATTTGTAGCTATGTAATTTACAACGGAAAACGAAATAAAACCATTAATTAACATCTTACGCATCTATAAATCATAAGTTGTTTAAATTAGTTTGTTAATAAACGTATTCAAGGCATAATTAAATGCATACACATAATCACGTGTATTTAATCAATTCAAAATGTGATATGTTATAATATACCGTTCGAATTATGAATAATAAGAACCCAAGTTGTCTCGTTGCGTTATGGATGTAACATTATTACGCAATTAAATTTGCTCCATAATGATGATGCTGTTTTAAAGTCTTGATTATTAAACATGCGTGTTTATATTACGTCGGTGTTTCGAATGTTTTGAATCTAACGAAAATTGATGACAGATCGACGTCACGTGACGACGATACACGGAAAACTTTATTGTCATTTTGACGTTAAAATTTCGTCGTTTTCAAATCGATCAAGAAACGAACCAGCCATGTCTTTCGTGACGAGTTTTAACGATTTTTTTATTTGACGATGCGGTAAAACTTTAATGTGTTCAATGTTAAACGTTTTAACATTAAATTTTCATGTTCACAAAACTCGTGACGTCATCAATTTGTGAGGTAATTAAATTGTTGTTTCGTGAAGCAATTAATCAAAAGTCGACAATAACAATTTTATTCAAACTAAAACTAATGTTTCAATACGTAAACATAATAACAATGCGTATGTACGATTATACATGAAGCCTACGAAGTTTCTGAAATGTTTCCAGATTTCAACTGACATTTCAAAGTTCATGTGTTCATTTTTCTAACTAATCAACTATTAACTCGCCATCTCCTTCAAACGGTCTCTTTCTTTACTAAACCTGTTTTTATTTTACTCGTAAAAAATTATATTTACTTTAAATGTTGCTAGATACAACTTATATATGTATGCTGTTCTGTAAAAAAAACGTATAAGAGAATGGTTCCAAAGATGAAACTAATATTTAATGATGAAAAAGCATGTCTACCTATTCCATCAAAGCTGTTCGTTTGTTAACAACTTTTCTTGAACTCTCAAAATTGAAAAGAAACAGGTTGGAGCAGAATTCTGATAATCACAAGTTTAGTGCAAATCAATTCGAAACTATCAAACGTCCATCCTTATAAAAAAATGTAGCAAAAATTTAGATATTATTAAGCATGGATATGCGCGTGTTGTTTTCAAATCAACAGTTAACTGTTGTGAAATGCGGACATTGCGAAAATATTGAAATGTCTATCCGACAAATTATTTTATGAACCAACAATCCGGTATAACTTTTATTAAAACATTCGTAGATACTTGCTGGAACTATATCATCACAATGCTGTACAACTTGCCACATACATTGTACAAAAATTAACGATTATCCAGTAATCTTTGATAATGTGGCTTTGATAAATTTTATCATTCTTTAAGTCATTAGTTTCCAAGGCAACCAATATTGTTGGATTCGACGAACATTTGTCTGACAGGTCCGAACGCTTAGATGGTTTGCCATATTGGGGAAAAAAGTAAAAATTAATAAATAATCACCCTTCAGGACGTCTACCAATTCCAAATTGTGCACTACAAGAAATCACACAAATCACGAAAATAATCCAGGAAAGTCTCGCCATCATTATCTCCTCACCATAACAACTATTATAATAAAATATAGAATTCTTTAAGATACGAGAATATGTACGACTGTCATAAACCTATCGTCCAAACTAATTTGGGGGAAATATATTGCGTGGATAAAATAACGTGACAAATTTTGTGTGTGAAGTCATTAGAGGCAATGAACAAAGCCCTCGGGTGATAGAGTAGTAATGTTCATATTATTTTAAAACAAACCACAATGACATTAAATTTTATAAAACGTTAAAGTTGAAATGTTGTATTGGTTTATTATTAAGGCACTATTTACAAAACATCGTGTTGAAATATTGCTTTGATGTTATTATTCCGGCACTAGAATAACATTCTAACAAAAAATGATTAAATTTTTTTAACAGTTTGTCCTAATTTCTAGAATGTTTCGAGCTTATCAGTTGTTATATTTAAATCCTATTGTATGCAGTTAACATAGTTAGGATATAGGCTCAAAACAAAATAAAGACGATAGAATATTCTTAAAGTAAGATAAACGAAATTCAAAAGTTTCAAAGGTGTTTTTGAGTAGCATATGCATACATAGTTTAATTTGATAACTCAACAATATTAACTTATTTGGGCATAACTTGATAATTTAGTATTTCTTTTTTCAGAAAAATATATACTATTCGTTGCACCATAAAATTCATGAATAGAGACACGTTACGCCATTAAAATTATAAAAAAATAGTAACAATACGTCATTTAGTTTATGAATAAAGTTGAAATGGTTTGATTATTTTGGTTTTAAGGTCTAATTTACTGGTTACAGGGAGATAAGCGATGCTGTACTGTCGGCTAAATTGATACAGGTTTAAATTGGAGTTAAATATCTCGATATATAGATACTTTTCGTGCGTTATACGTGTGTGTGTGCTTAGATACAATAAATACGTAAGATTTTTACGCTTAATCGATTTTCATTTTCTTCGATGAATTTGATCTTTAAGATTATTTGTAAGAAGGCTCTCTGTATTTAGATGTCGTGTTACTTATGTCAAGAAGTATAGAAATAGCCTGGGGATAAATTAAGAGATTTAACCATCCATCAGCGAGTTGATGACAACCAGTAAACATGTATCATTGTTTTAGTGACGTGTCACAATCATATTAAGTAGTTATAATTTATTCTTTCATTATTTCCATTCACATCTAGAATTAGTGGGTTTTAATTTATCTGTTACAGGAAATTGTTACAGTCTTCGAATTGAGCCTGTGGACCATCGACCGAGTCCATCGAAATTTCCTCTGGTTCGGTGACTTTTAGAATGTTTGTGGGCCGTCTGTTCACCAACTTTTTCCAGCCACCATTTTCCATATTCAATATAAAATTGTTATTTTGTGTGAAATTGTTTCAAATTCCCTGATAAGACAGAGCATGAGTATCAGTGGTGCTTTTCACAAATTTTCTTGCGAAAAAAATCTTGGTAAGTCAGTTTTATATAATTAGCACTTCAAAGTCAGATGGATAATTAGCATAACTATGATATGATATTCAAAAGGTATACTCAATTCTACACAATTTGTATAATAATAAGAATTGATAAACCAAAAAATAAGCGTATTATTAACGTTTCTTGCTTTTGACTTACGAAGATTTTATTCGTAAGAATTTTTGTGAAAAGCACCACAGTTTGATATAAAATTTATCAAAGAGCTTTTTTACAGATCAATCGCACAGCATCGTGAGTCAAAACAGAAAGTATTTAATTAAACCATACTGTGTTCCTTAAAACTAATACAGAAGTCGGACCCGTTTTACAAATAACTGTGTAAACTTCGTCGTTCGTCATAACTTCTTGCAATCAGGAAGATAATTAGTACTGTTTGAAATACCACAGAACCTACATGGCCAATGGAAACCAAATCTTTGAATTGGAACAATTTGTTATAATTCCAATCCAGTCTTCAAATTAAATAATGTACCATCCTGAATTAACGCGTTCGTTATTTTTACTCATTTATTTAAATCACTAGTTTGCTTATAATAATCTATATATTTGATGTTTCATTAAGGAGACCGCTAATTTCATGTGTCAATTTCTGCACGAGGCGCTCGTGCGTTGTAACTGATTGAAAAACTTTTTTACACTGTATTTATATAATTTGGTCTAACCAAGGACCCTTTATGTATAGGGTCTATGATCTAACTTGATCAATACATATATACTCATAATTAATTATAATGTTGTTTTCATTATCGGATAGTCATTTTATGCCATATCAATTACATCTTAAACTAGACACGGTCCCTCTCATACCAAACAGTGTCTTAGCCCGCACAAAGCCGAATTAAAAAAATAGATATAACCAAGGGCCCTTCATAGGGTTCATGATCTAACGAATCACACTTAGTCCCGCACAGCATTTGTCCGGAATATTTTAACTTTATACTGACTTAGACTTCGGGTACAAAAAATATCAACAAATCTCTTCAGATGTTGATTTTTTCTTATTTACGAAGGAACTTATCTTTTGTTTCATTAGGAAACAATTGAAAAACATCAGCAACTTGCCTATTATTGCTGACATACGTTTTCAATTTTGTAGTACTTGCTGAAGTAGAAAAGTAATTAGTTTTCGCGATGCATTTTTTGACAGATTGATTGCCTTGACTTTATAAACTGTTATTTCTAGTATATGTGGGTTTTTAACTTCATGGCTTGGCTCCTTAAATCTATCACTCATGGCCCTTAGTGACCACTGTACTTAAATGGCGAATCTGTATCCTTGTCGTTTCAGGTGAAAGTCTTGGTTTCAATGTAAACACCGTAAACAATGGGATCTGAACAAAGTAGTCAGCTACCTGCAGGAGCTCCTGGAAGTGAGATAAAATCACAGAGAGATGAAGACATTCCGTATACATCATATTCTATCAGTAAACCTATCTCTGGAGGTATGTTCACTTTAAAAACACCCCTTAACATTCTCAGAAGGGCCAAATTTTAACTATTCCTGTCACCGGGTATGCGCGTAATCGTCCCACCTGGCTACCTGTTACGTAGAATAAGAAATTTTCCCAAGTCTGTGTCAGTTGTTAGTATGTCATCATCAATGCAGATATTGGTTACTACGACGTACCCTCACAGATACAGATAGTTTTTCAGGTTTTTGTTAAAATTTAATACCTCTGAAAACTATGCAGTCTGCTAGGAGTGCTCTGCCTACTGAGCTATTTGGCCACTTCTTTTTATTTTACAACAGATAAGTAGTCTAAGAAAATAAGTGGGTGTCCAGTTGCCCGGGTCAACCTCTTTTTAGTTTGGGCAACCAATAATTTCTGTTGGGCAACCAAAAATCTATCACCAGAATATTGTACTTGCTACTAAAATGACCTTTTGGGACAACCACTTTCATATCCTCATTTCGTAGACTGACTAAGTACCATGACATTAAGTCTGCCTTTGATTTTTTTTATTTAGGTGTATTATTACAAATCAGCTTTGCTTTATTATTTCAGATAATCCTAAGACTTCACCACGCAATGCTGCTAATCGTAAACGTGCATCAACAATGCCGGCACAGACTGTAAGCAGAGAAAGTGATATTTTAGGCACTCAACCAGGACAATTAAAACATACAATAGTTGTTGTAGCTGATGGGCAAGTTGATATAAAAGGTAAAATTAAGAAAAAAACTTAAACTGTATACAACTTAAAGTTGTATATTTGTGATTTTACTAGGGTGTGGATTTTGATGCATTGTTAGGACTATTTAGTTGATTATAACAAAAAACATAAATGACCCATCACTGTATATTCACTGATATTATGTTTAATTATACCCCCGCTTCGAAGAAGAGGGGGGTATACTGTTTTACCCTTGTCCGTGCGTGCGTGCGTGTGTGCGTCCGTCCGTCCGTTACAAAATTTCCGTCACAGTTTTCTCAGCAACTATACCATGCAGCAGCCTGAAACTTTGCATATTGCTTCATCCTATAGTCCCATGTGGTGTAAAGCGATTTCATGCTCCTCGCTCATCTACTTCCTGTTTGTCGCATATTTTTAGATTTTGGCGGGGGTATCACTAGTGAGCATTAGCTCACAGATTTACTTGTTTTATCATATCAAGTTTTATAGTGAAGCATGTTCACAAACTATAAAGTTACTTATCTCTGGTCATAGGGCTTCTGCTATCTATCTATCAATCTCTCTTGGGAGTTTTTTACTTCGCTTAGAGCATCCGACAAATTGGTGCAACAGAAAAAACCTTCCTTGCAGGTACCTATTTATACCTGGATAGAGCGAAGCAATCACTGGTCAGTTTCATGCTCAAAGAAATTAGTAGTGTCCCCACTGGGGTTTGAACCCGGGACCTCTTGATCCCTAAGCACGAGTCCTACCAGTTGACTTCTGCTCTTACTATGTTTTGTATATTTTCTAGATCCTGATCCAGAGTTAACAAGACTAAACACTATACCAATGTTTTATCCAATCATGAGAGGATCACTGAATCTTCCTACAAGTACTAGAGATTTAGATACAATTGAGAAATTAGATCCTAAACATTTGTTGATATTATGTCTGAGATACCAAGAACATCTTAAACAGTTATCTGAAAGTGTAGCATTTGATCAAAATGCTTTGTGTATAAGAATAAAAGAGGTAGGATAGGTTTTTGTTTCTATTTTCTATAAAGATAAATTGCTAAAACTGCATCGTCGGTTATCCCACAATACTTTACTCCACTATGCTGTGTTATGTACCTTGGACCATTTGGTCAGGAAAATCTGGTAATCATGAATAATTAATGAGGCAGTTTCATTGGTTCCACAAGGAAACCACTGCGGAAAACGAGGCAATGAAATTACGCAATCTTTTTTTAAAATAAACATGTGCTTCGGTTGCTATGTTAAGTAAGAACAGTCTTCGAATTTAGCCACCAGACCGAAGACCGAGTCCGTCTAAAACACTGACGGTCCGGTTAAAATATACGGATCACAAGACCGACAGTCTGGTGGAAATTTCAATAGCAATATTACTAAAAATGCATAATCAAACATAAAACTTGCAGTTGCAAGTAAGTCAAGCAATTCTTTATTCAATGTTTATTATATAATAATATCATATATGAGGTAGAAACATAATCTGACTGTAAGACTGTAATCATATGAAATTATAATCTCATAGAAATGAATCCACTTTACGGGGCCTCATGGGGATTGTATGTTAGACATTTGAACTGCTTACCTTAGTTTATTAGATGTGATGCTCGCTGCAGTTGAAAATAAAACAGATTTTATTTAATTAATGATGATAGTAATTTTCACTCGCCCAAATCAATTTTCACTAGCCATGTTTCGAAACCTGTAGTACTGTATACATTTAAACTTGTTATTTTACCATAGTTAAGTTTCTGCCTACCTCAGGTTAAGCGATGCCATGCCATGCTGCAGTTGAAAAATAAAACCCTGGGTCTCAGTAAAAACTATGAATTACAAACCCTGTAATACTGTTTACATTCATATACAGTCAGATCTCGATACAATGACATTGTTAGTTTCCAAGAAATGTGTTGTTATAACGCATATGTCAGTATAATGAATTCTTCGACCATGTACATGTTGGTATTGGTTCCCATAAAATATGACAGTATAACGAGAATGTCAGTGTAACGGATGTCATTGTATCGAGATCAGACTGTAACTGTTTGATATTTCAGATTGATTGTATGATACAGAAGATTATGAACACAATGACAGAGAAACAAAAGAGATACGCTAAATATGCTGAACAATTTTGTCGTACTTCTGAGACGGTACAAGTTTTAAATCGTGTTAAAGACACCATGAACGATATTATACCTAAAATGGAAGCTTTAAATAAAATGTTACCAAAAGAGGAACAATTAGAACCATTCCAGATGAAAGATTTTGGACGGAAGTAGAGCATTGTTTATTCCAGAGGAAAACACTTTTAATGGAACTAGAGCATTGCTACAGTCCATGTTTAAGTTTTGTTTGGTTGCTTGGCCAGCATATTATCAAAAATCTTGTGATAATTTAACAATAAGTTTAGATGGATTTGATTTACAAGTAACATAGGCATCTACTCATGTAGCTAAATGCTTTCCGGGTTTGGTCCCCTTTGTTGCTAAATGCAACAATTTTGCATTGTAAATTATTCACAAAATTTTAGTTGAAAAAGCACCAGATCTGTTGTTCAAATGATACTAGTTGTTATGGGCAACTAGGCCTAGCACTTATTTCACAGACTGTTGTCAATGTTGAATTATGTGTTTAAATATTTAATGTATAAAAACAACTGTTAATGTTAAGTTGACTATTGTTAGTATGTGCAATATTTTAAGCTTATCTGAGCTAATGAACTATGACTAATTGAAGGTTGCCTGCAAGACAGTAGTAAGTGCATTGTATTAAAGAGCGAGTTACTACAGTCTCGCGGACAACCCTCTAGTCTTATATAAATGCATTTTGTGAGCTTGATTGTATGAAATTATATTGTAAGTCAATTAAATTTATTTATATAAAAAACAAAACATATTTCTGTTTATTTGTTGATTTTATGCTGAAACAAGGCTTCATCTGACTGTTATAGTCTTCACAACTATTATTAGCACTGGACATTCAGTCCAGCAAAATTAAGGTTTTTTTACTTCTCCGAAATAATTCTTAATGGTTTGTTTAAAGTTGTTGTCTATTTAACAAATTTACATGTATCATTCTATCCTAAGGTTGAATAAAAATACACTCAGAAAAATGTTCAAACCTTACAGATTTTTAATAAGTTGTTATACTGGTTTGCTTTTACTACATATAGTTTAATATTGTTTTTTGCATTTCAACGTCAAACACGTTCTTCTTGACCGTCAGGATCTTAAATACATCCACGACCAAAATTTTAAGGTTAACTCATTTAGAGAACTTTTTTAGTTCTGTACCATCATATGCGATACTTAACTTTTTGAGGGAAATAAATGTATATAATAAAATATAGAGATTAAGATCATAAATATCGATTGAATTGATAGTATCATTAATTGCTTTTGGCGCGATATGACCTTTCTGTGTTGGTGCGCCGTAAAACCAAAACAAACTAACTAACTAACAAACTATATTTTTTTTGTCAGAAAAAATGGCCGCCGCAAAAAGCTGGTGGACTCTGACCACTCACATTCTAAGTCACCAGACAGCAATTTTGGCTATAATTAAATACAAACAGATGTTATTTAGTTTAAAATTTTTATTGAACAATAACACAAAATATATCACTATGGCAACATCACATATTTTAACAAATACTATAATACATGTATATCTAAATAATATCCACAATTTGTTTTATATCAATTACCATAATAACACAGTTTGATTCACAATCTGAAGGCACACAACATATGAACACAATAAATAACTCGTCATTAATGAAATAATAACCTAAACAAAAAGAGCAGTTTACCAGCATTAATACTGACTAAAAAAGTCAGTGTGCAAGAACTATGAATGTCACAAAACTGAATGTTGTGTTTCCAAAAAAATGCAAACTGAGCACAACATTACTACAAAATGAACTAGACGTTCTTTACAAAACGGGCTAACTAACCTACACATTCTCTAAAAAGGGAGCTAACTGAACGAAAAGTATTCTACAAATTGGGCAACCTAACCACTTACTGTTGACGAAATATGCCAACTGAATATAAAGTTCTCTGCAAAAAGGGCAAAGAAAACAGGAACTTGTCCACACTGTTTCACAACTGTATAGCTACCCTTAACACAGTAACTGTTTCATGTGCTCAAGTGAGCTAAAATCATAACATAAATTTCACGTAGAAACATGGGAAATGCCAGGCTGTACAATAAAATAAACATAATACACATGTATACTAAAAGAAAAATGTTCAAAATGTACACAAACTTTTAACAGATTGTCAAGCAAAACAATAATACAAATGATAATATTTAACAAAATGATTAAAACATGAATGACTTCTAGCCAAAATATAACATTTTTTATGACAATAATGAAAACTCTCTCGAAAACATTTAATGTAAGAGAGTTGTATTTCAATGTGATAAGGCCAAAAAAATTCTGTGTTGAGGGCAACAGTCTGAAAAAAGCTAAGAAGGGTAGGCTCTTAAGTTTTTTTTACCGACAATTTTGATTTTCACTATAAGTGTTCTTGTAAATTTTGATTAATTGATAATATTACACAAAAAACTCAAGGATTAGTGAAATTTTTTCCCATATGTAGAATTTTTAGGCAAAAAATATTTATACGATCAGTATAGATGAACATAAATTCAGAATAAAATTATTTACATTTAAAATGATAGATAAAAATATATAAATATTTTGATGATGAACGCTTAATGTAAAAAATAACATACTGCTGGTTTAGCCCAAAACAGTCGTAACTCAATATAAGAAAAGAGTGGTTTAAGACTGGTTAGTGCTGAACCCGCAATACTTGAGTTGAAATGATGATTTTAATGATCAATATTTAACGTAAAAATATCAAATATGTATCAAAATATTATTCATTTAATGAAACAGAATTTAATGTAAAACAATATGCATTTATTGAATGATAGAAGTGAATTTTATTTAATGAGTACATGTCTTTCATTTTTAAAACAACATACCTAACTTAAATAAGTAACAAACTTCACTAACTAATCTTATCACTGAAGATTTTCACAACAAGTGGATTGTTATATAAAAATATTACCATCTAGGAAGGATGTTTTAAAATGGTATATAAATGTATGAAAGAATGGCCAAGTTCAATCTTAAAACTGACAAATCATTTAGAGTTTTATTCTTATAACAAGAAATGTAATGTGATACCACATTAAAACCAGATTTAAAAACTAATGCAAAAATTACAAGGGGAAATAACTCATGATAAAGCCATGTAGAGTTGTCGTAACTTTCTAATTCTGTTCATCACGTGGTATGTTATAATTGTATGAAAGTAAGACTTGTATTTTGTAAGATTGACCCACCAAGTTTAAAACTATTCACATACCCAACTAGACAACAAAGCTATATATATCACAGCATAATCAGAACAAACCTTTAACTACATATTAACTCTACAGTCAGTCATTACAACATTGTAAGGTATCTACATTAAAGACAAAGATAAATCATAACCAACCAATTTCTAGTATTACCTAAAGAATTAACATTTCAAGGTAAATAAAATTCTATTTTCATGGACTGATTTTACTACAAGTGAGGTCAGGATGTCAGTCATGAGGGAAAATGTCATTTTCTAAGCACATAAATTAAAACAAAAAAGATATTATTCCAAATTTGTTTCTTTCATGCTTTTTTATGTTCAGCTAGAAATATTTTTTTACACAAATATGACCCAACATCATTTCGGCCGAAGCCTTTATCAAGAAATTATATACATGAACTCAAATGACATTTTAAACATAGACGCCATATTGTTTATTTGATAATCAAATATTAAATATTGATGACGCCAGAATTTTCTATTTTTATACATGATACTTGTATATTCCCTTTGGAATTATATTGGACAAAATACTTGAAAACAATTTCAATGAAATACATAACAATAGATGGATTTGTTTTTTTATCATATTGACCAAGGAATGTCTCAGATTTTTAACATTTAATGATAAACAATGCCCTAAAAAGGAACCAATAAATAATGAATTGCACAAAATATTTGGTCAGATATTTTTCATGAAGATTTTTAGTCCACAGTGATTACAACTCATTGAGTCCATCACAAAGTCCCTCCTCATCAATTTCACCACGATTGTAATCCTTAGTGTTTCCATGACAACCAGGCATCCAAACAAACTTGCGAACTTCTTCAGCGTTAGATGGTCGACAATGTTCAACTCCTAAAGTAAAATAAAAGTTGGAAAATTAACATTTTTGGATAATTCAACTTGAGCTTTTAGACAACTGTTCAAAAATGTATGCATTCTTGCCCTATTTTTACTGTAAAATTCTCCCATTTTTAAAATGTTGTACTATTAAATGCCATTTTTAGACTTCAATGGTTCAAATGAAATATGAAACCTACAACATACAATATGCTATAACCTATCAGATTAGTACTGGGGCACCATGATGCAGACTTGAGAGTGATTTATCCAAGTTGTAAAAACTAGTTTCACAATCAAACTAAGCAAGTCTTAGTAAGGCAGTCATTGATAGAAAATTTTGTATTGATATATTGAAAGGCAAGAGTTGGTGATATAGCGATATATTGAGTCAAACAAGGAGTGTAATAGAAGCTACTAGAACTCCAGTATATATAAATATATAATAAAATATAATGCCCTCATGATGTTATGCACGATTTTTAAAGTTGTTTCAGACATAAAAAACGAACTAAAACAAACTATGTTCTTGTTTTAAAACTTAACAGAAAACATGAAAACTCAGAAATATAAAAAAATAACCATAAATTTCACAACAGGGATGTTACATTTAACACCACCTTCATTCAGTTTATAGCTTTATAAAATGCTAGAATGTATCGATACTAGAAACTGCAAATTGATATCGATTGTCTGTCAAGAATCGGTGATACATCAATATCATGATTTCCAATGACAGCCCTAAGTCTTAGTATAAAACAAATCCCCGTACCTGGTCCTTGATTTAGCAATTTTCTCTTAACGTCCATCATAAGGTTGTAACATTCTTTCGAAGCTTTCTTATGGTCTACCATCGGTCTAGGATAATCTACTCCAATAAAACATTTACTCTTCTCTTGTACAGCTTTAGGGGCCTTCCAGGGTTCAAATAAATATCTCAATGGCATATCCTTCAATACTGGTAAATAACGTCTAGAAAAATAGTAATAAGAATCCGTAGTGTCACGTTAGACATAAAAAATTATCCCCCTTAGTAAATTAAGTTTATCTCAGCTATTCATTATCAGAACTGCGGTATTATTGGACGGTCCCATCAAAGTTGATATAAAGAGATTTGACTGTATATAATATGATATGATATAGTACATGTATAAAATAAATCAAAATAATAGAATATGATAATATATATTATATAATATAATACAGTTTAACTTGTGCTACATGTATTAGATACCTCTTAAAAAGGGACACCTATGTACAAAGGACAAATTCAAATCCCTTCCCCAATAAAAATGCTCCTTAAGATAACTGAGGACAGCCTTCACCTACAAAGTTTTCCAAAACCATATATTGCAGGTTTAGGGGAAGACAGTCGTAACTCAATATAAGAAAAAGTGAGTTACAACCGTTTTGGGCTAAACCTGCGCTATGTACTGTAGACAACAGACACCCAGAATCTGCTGAGAATTTCAGGACAAGTTTTGATAAATTTTGATTTATATGACTTCATTAATGCATCTAGATCAATAATGAATTCAAAATCTTTAACAGTAATGCACAACTGAGAACAAAATTAAAAATGTTCAGCTAAAAGTGTGTGACATAAAATCTCTTACCTGATGTAATCACCATTAGGGTCCAACTTTTTACCATATCTTACAGGACAGAAACATTTTGGACAATTCAAGACTTTCTCAAAGGCAGAACTGGACATCCACATCCAGTTTCCAGCACATACTGACCAATCGGCATCTATCAAATATCTGTCAAATACCTGTATAAGAATACATTGTATAGAGCTCATTTAACATATATTCGCCTATGCATAAATGTAATACATATCAAGTATGAACAATTTCTTAAGAAACTCAGTTACAGAGATTTTCACCAGCTACTTAATCTTATCACAAGAAAATCTAGCTAAATCTTCATAATGTCAAACTTAACTAACAACAAATTGGAAGCAAAAGATCATCCAATGCTAACCTAAGCTGACCTTTTATTTTATTACTAAAGTAGTTATGGACAGTATATACCAACTGGATTTCACACAACCAGTGTCCAAGGATTCCAAGGGTAAAAAAGTACAAGGAGTCTTGATGATTATTGACTTGGGTTCTGACTTAAAAAATCTAATTTTAGGCAATGTATTTTTTAACGTAATAATCAGTGATGTATACCTTGAGTCCATCAACCCAACTGATCCAGAGATCACCACGTGTAAGAAATGTCGAGACAGCATGTCTAGCCACATGATGTATCCATCCTTCATGTTTCAATTGTTTCATTATAGCATCAATCCATGGGAACCCTGTTTCTCCCTGTAAATAAAAGTGTTGGCAAATTTTATTCAATTGTCAACAATTACTGACCCTTTTTCTCACCTTTCAGCCCCTTTTTTGCTCCCCTGTGAAAACAAGTACACAAATATATCATGTAAATACAACAAATGCCAAAGTAATGACAAAGTCTGTACTCAGTGTTTTTCAGACCACCTTGGGGCTAGAATTGGGCTCCTTTCCTGTTCCCCTAAAGTATGTATTTCCCTTTTCTGTAACAAAATTCTATTGTTCTTGAAATTTTGTTGATTTTGAAAGAATCATACGTAATCCAGAAAGCAATAAAATATATATAAATTGTATTGTCTATAGCTAAATCTTTCTAACAAGAAGACATAAGTATTAGTCTTACTACACCAGTCTACAAAATTAGGATATGAAAGTGGATGCTGAAACAGGTCATTTTAGTAGCAAGCACTATATCTTGTCAGTACATTTTTGGTTGCCCAATGGAAATTTTTGTTGACGGAAATAAAAATAAATGTCCTGGGCAACCGGACACTCAATAATTTCATAGTTTGCTACCCAATTACTTACATCAGTCCATTTCTGAAGTTTCTCGTTATCTTCATACCAAGGTATGTTCAAACAGATGGGATTGTTCTCCATTTTATCATAACTTCTGTTATTAACAGACATCGTGTAGAAATATTCTCTCCACATCACTTGTCCAACCACTGATGTTGTTGACCACGGCTTTGTTGCATTTATCTACAAACAATTAAGTGAATCTTGAGAGATCTTAAGTCAGAAAAAATCTTGAATTTTACAGTGAATTGGTTTTAATAGTAAGGAGGAAGTAGTAATGATGAATAAGTATTCCAAGTTTGAGTTGAAAATCTTTGATAGTATTGAAGTTTGAAAAAACTTTAACCTTGATTTGCAATGTCAATGCTGATGCCCGGGTGACAGTATAAGCTCTCATTTTATTGAAAAGTCGAGCTAAAAATAGAGTTATGATACTTCAAACAATTGTTATTGTTATACATGTAAACAACAAAAGTAATTATGGATGACACTATATATTACCTTAGTGTAGGCATCTCTTAAATTCCAGTACAACTTTCTGATAGATAAACAACCAAATCTAAGATGTGCACTCATACTGAGGGGTGGTCCCACCAAATCAGGTAAACTTTGATTGGGCATTACACTACCTACACTGAATGCCTGAAATAATAATGATAACAAAATGCTAATGATGATAATGATAATAGTAATAATAATAATAATAATAATAAAAATAATGATGATAATAGTAGTAGTAATAATAATAATGATAATAATAATGATGATAAATGATAATGATAATAATAATGATAACAAGTAAATCTGTGAGCTAATGCTCACTAGAGATACCCCCGCAAAAATCTAAAAATATGCGACAAACAGGAAGTAGATGAGTAAGGAGCATGAAATCGCTTTACACCACATGGGACTATGGGATGAAGCAATATGCAAAGTATTAGGCTGCTGCATGTTATAGTTGCTGAGAAAACTGCGACGAAAATTTTGTAACGGACGCACGCACGCACGGACAAGGGTAAAACAGTATACCCCCCCTCTTCTTCCAAGCGGGGGTGTAATAATGATAATAATAATAATAATAACAACACCAACAACAACAACACTAATGATGATGATAACGATGTTAATAGCAATAACAATTTTTCCATATAATACTATTAAATATCAACAAAAAGTGCAGAGCAAGTGCGCAGATAGAGTTGTAATGTCTTAAATATACAATGTATTCCAGTATTGAGTAAGTATGCCAAAATTATTGATACCAGCACACTTCCTAGTGAGCCGAAAAACCATACTAACGCAACATCTGGTCATTTTGCATTAGCAGTCCAACAACAGTAGCCAATTTTGCAAGTCTTATTTTTTGTGGGTACAATTTGAGCACTGCCTATACCATCTGAAAGGGATTAGCTAAAAAATTCTCTTACATTATAGTAGAAAAGGTAAACTGAATGTGTTATAAAGTTAAATTTCTAACCATCTCTTCCACTTGTAATCTATGTTTAAACAAACTTAAAGCTTGTGTTTCTCCACCCATCCATTTATTAACTCTGGCTTCTTGTTCATTACATTCCAACTGAACACCTGAAATTATTACAATTAGTTGAATTTATATCATTTTGGCAACAGACCCTTTTTAAAAATAGTCTATTGGTAATGATATTTTTGTTTTATCTTAGCAGTGTTTTTAAAACGAAGTCTATTGGTTGATAGTTAATAACTCATTACATTTTGTTTTAAAATATGTATTCAGGGGTTAAAAGGATTTGGTAGTGTCGGAACGAAGTACATCATACATAAATAAGAACTGAAATCAGGATGAGTGAATAATTTAAGTTCCAAGTTTTTCAACAACAATGGGCCACAGAACACTGTAGTATGGGTGCTAAGGTAAGGTGCAATCTCACAATTTGGTTTATATCACTATTTACTTGAAATTTACTGAAATTGGGATTATATCTCAACATAAAAAGAGCTGAATTTTAAACTAGACAACTGTTGAATTGTTCTTGAAGTTACTCAATGTCTGAACTGAGAATTAAACCACAAACTCTTAATTGCTGTATACATTTGTAAGGGCATGTTTTAAACTAGAATAAGTAGAGTTATAATAATGACACTTGTAATCTCTTGCCTTCAAACTAGCTTTCATGGTGACCACTAAAAGCATGTCTAGATCTAGATGTAAGTATAGTGTGACATAAACAAACTATAAAAAACAACATACCAAGATTTTCTGCAGTAGGTATAGCAAACTTATTTTCATGATCTTTAGTTACCGGCATGTTAACTTTAGTGAAGTCAGGATCTTCAACAGGTCTAGGTGGGTCTCCTACAGCTTGTGCTACTTGATTAAATAACAAGTATGTCAGTGGAGGACAACCTCCATTATTGTTGATAATCCTATAATAAACAAACAAGTATTTAGTTGTAGTCAGAAATATTGAAACTGGATCTTAATGCTATAAAAGAGTTTATGTAAACTTAAACTAAGAATTTGAAACATTGCTCAGTTGGAAATTATAAAAATGTTCAAATACTTTATCTTGGTCATTTTATATAAGGAGCAGCAGTTCAGTTGTACAGTAGGACATGCACTTAAGGATCGAGAGGTCCCAGATTTACAGCCCAACTCAGAGTAGTGCTAATTTCTTTAAGCAAGAAATTTTTCAACAGTAATTCCAATCCATCCATGTGTAAATGGATGCTG
This sequence comes from Mactra quadrangularis, assembly GCA_025267735.1. Lineage (NCBI taxonomy): Eukaryota > Metazoa > Mollusca > Bivalvia > Venerida > Mactridae > Mactra > Mactra quadrangularis. Next base: position 60,316,739 of record CM046309.1, on the reverse strand, counting down.
ATATGGGTCACCTGTCTGAAAGTGGTTTAAATGATCAAGCCGTATCATAAAATATTGTTAAATCGACTGAACAGGTATATGGAAGCAGACTTTAAACCACACTTTAACTTAGCTATAATAAACTAAGTCCTACAATATCGACACTTACTCTTTAGGATCCCAGAGAGTGTGGGAGACTTTCTCTATACATTCTACACCCATATCTTTACATAACTCTTTGACAGCATTATCTCTATCTGTCCATACAGGTTCCGGATCTTGTTCAAATGTTAACTTCTCTACTGACCATTCCTTTAAACAATAAAATAAAGTTAACGAGTTAATAAAAACTTGAAAATAAAGATTAAGAAGGACATACATTTTTTGCACTGACCCATGTAGGTACAAATTCTATAATAGTAAAATACTGACTTTTTATTGAAAAGGAAAATGCTAGTTATGATCATATACAAAATTATAGTTAATTCCATCACATAGTTATTAATTTATTACATGTATTAGTTTATACAGTTTATAAGTGTCCATGTTCAAAGAAAATTACCTATACATGTATATGCAACAAACAAACGGCAACCACAAATGCTCACAAAGAACATAGATCTGGGGATGTGAAAACAACCAAAGTATGGGCGCCATTTGATCAAGCTCTGCAAGGACTCGTACCAACTCTTGCATCCTGGTACAGACTGTTACGTTTTTACCAGGATCCGTGAGATGAGCAATGGATTCATGTATCAGTTTCAAAGTCAAATCGTGAACACAATCGTGGCAGAGCATGGATTAAACTTGCATATCTTTCAGGTACGGCTCTGTACGGATGTGTTGTTTTGTGCCATGAGCTTACCGTCACCTTTATACGCCAGGCTTCCCACGGCATACTGCTGTCTGCACATACAGGTCCTCAACTAGCCACAATTTTATGGGACTGAGATATTAGTCACTTACTTTAAAGATCTTAGTAAGAACTTGAGTAGGTTCACCAACAAATACATATAAACGTCCACCATGTTTCTGGAGACTAGCATCTAAGTCTCTCAGACTTTCTAACAAGAATCTGGTTCTGTTGTATCCAGCAGTCTTAGTTCCTGTAAAATATCCAGGTAACCATAGTTACAGCTTTTATTAACAGAGAATGTTGAAATTTTAGAAAAGTCTAAATGCTGAGCTTTTCCCCCTTTTATACATTCATAGTCTTAATTCCCTAGCCTAAAGCCCAGGGCTAATGAAATATTTGGGGGCTGGTTAAAATAGTGATTATTCCAATCAGAATAGCAGGGTGCTGCACCCTGCCCTTTTTAGCCTCATTTTATGCAGTATAAGTACATTTAAGACATTTACCCTCAGATATGCCCTGCCACTTTTTTCTGCCTCCCTGTCCTTTTCTGAGTTATGGACTAGTTAAAATTATCTACATGTATTTCATAGTACAGTCAGACAATATTTGATTGATAATCCCTGTACATAAAACCAGATATTGATTATCATTGACTGTGAGTACAGAAATACTGTTGTGAGTATTTAAATCAGCAGGGTTAATAGAAATGTGCCTCTGACAGTTGAATAAAATTTACCAATTAGGCCACAACAAATTGATCATATGTTCTATGGATTCGCTCGCACCTTAATTTTGACGTTTTTTACAAAAAAAAATATTTTTATTTCCTCGCTCCCCCATAAAAATTTGGTCAAACCGCTTTATAAAGCAAGTGAATAAAGACTTTTTTTTTCTTCGCTCCCCCGCCCCATTTTTTCTTCAGAAAAATCCGTAGAACATATGATCAACTTGTGGTGGCCTAACAATATTCAACATAGAAAATTCTCGACTAAATTTGGTAAAAATATTGTTGATTAAACAGGCCCTTTGGCTAAATAAAGAGTACATTCTATTCTGCTCTATTCCGTCAGAAAGATATCCAGTCATAAATGCAAGAATATTGTATCTCTATATTAATTTATATCAAGTTACATGATTTTATGTTCAAACAACAATTCTCTATAACTTCTGGGATTTGTCTCCAGTCTCTCCGCAATTCTCATAAAAAACACTGAACATTATCAGGAAACATTGAAACATGATATCTTTACCTTAACATTAAAACTTTAATAATATGTCATTACCTCGAAATATCAGGGAAAAATTACAAAGTAATGTCTGCATGCAGAGACTATTTTATAGATAAGTCGATAGAGAATAACAGACAATAATGTGATGCATGCTGGGAGTTTTCCAGAGAAAATTATATAATATTGAAGTTTAATGATACTTTTAGAGGTGTCTTTACAACATTGACAATGATAACAAGTATGTTTTTGGTCATTTAACAGTATGTGGTCTGAATTATATCACTCAGTCACAAACTATCTATCTTTAAAAAGAAAAAAGAGTTACATTTTATAGTCTAAGTTTCATGTTTACACACGTTCACCGACTTTACAGCTATTGCCCCTGGTCATCGGCCTACTGGTATCTGTCTATCAATCTCCCTGGGGAGTCTTTTTACTCTACTTATTAGTGCAGCCGACAAATTGGCCCCACTGAATTATACCACCATCGCAGGTACCCATTTACACCTGGGTAGAGTGAAGCAATCGCAGGTTAATTTCTTGCTCAAGGAAATTAGCAGTGCCCCTGGTGGGATTCGAACCAGTACTTGAATTTCATCACTCTGTCTTTCAAGTTGTCTGTGTTTACTCATAATACATAAATTATCTCTCTCCTCAGTCATTGTTTAAACTAGGGCTGTGGCGATACGCCATAAACATATGGCGATATATTGCAATACGCTGGCAACGTATCGCGATACGTACCACGATATATTGTGGGCTTTTAAATTTGTTCGGCCTCCGCTGTATTTAACAGAAACAATGCAAATTTTACGTGCACCTACTGATAGAATCTAGCCTCAGTCATTTTGGACTGTGACGCGCCAAAGTCGGTTTAAATTTTGTAACTTAAGGTTAAATTGAATAAAAAATGGAAAAACTGACGCTTTGCTACTTTTATTTCGCGAAGGGAAGAATTTTCCAATGAAATAAAAAATATCGCCAAATACCCGTACGTTAAAAGCAGCAGCAGCTGCGTATTGCAATATACCGGTATACCGGTACATCGTGACAACCCTAGTTTTAACCCACTAGTCCGAAGTCCAGGACAAGTGAAAATAGATTTTGGTGACAATTACTGATTTAATGAAGTTGGGCTGGATGATTACTTTGCCCTTTGATAATAGTTTGAACTCATACAAGGGAAACCTCCAAATTAACTGCTGAATTAGCAATAGGAGACTTCCCACTTTGGCAAAACAAATTATAGCATTATAGCATTTTTGGCAAGTTAATCACCTAAATTTAGGCTTCAAAAACTCTTTTTAGGCATGATTACGTCCCACTACGAGGTCTGCACATAATGCAAACAGTTGTTGCAGACGAACCCTCAAAAAAACTCAAATCAGTCAGTCAGACATATTAAATCCTGCTAGTACTGGTGGACGGACATTCTTGACTCACAATATTACTGTCGACATCATTTTACAGGGTTCTTGGATTATGACTGTCTGGCAAAGATATACATGCTCAAGAAAAAGGCCAGATCTAAATTAGCGAGTGGTGAGCGGAAAATTTTAGATCGGGTTTTGATCAGATTGTATTAGCCTCATCTTCTTTTAAGAAAATCATTCATCACCATTACCAACTAATTAGAAACCCCCAGACTAGTGAAAACTGATTCTGGCTAGTGTAAAATATTGATCTTAAGTCGCAGGTTTAGTGCAAAACAGTCGTAACTCACTCTTTTCTTAAATCGAGTTACGACCATTTAGCACTAAACCTTCAATATAGTCAGGCCAGTTGATAATATTGTCCACTTCATTATGAAACACAACAAATTGATCAAGTATGGCAATGTATATGTGACATCTAATTTCATCAAACAAGTAACTAAATAAAACAATATTATATTTATATAACTAACCTGCCACTTCTCCGTCAAATATAAATATAGGATAAAAATCCACACCCGATTCCAGGGCTTCTAACAATGCTGGGTTGTCATGAAGTCGTAGTCCGTGTCGAAACCAATGTATTGTCCCCTTTCTTTCCTCGGAAGATTTCTCGTTAGATGATGAAACCATCTTCTTGTCTTTAGTAACGCCGGCTACAACAGTAAACAAAAATAAACAACAGTAACACGAATATCTCTCCTCGAGGAAGTTGTAAGCTGTCACTATAGAGACATGTGGTGTTTATAACAGTGGATCAGTCAATCTAAAATCAATGTAGGGGTGTTTATACATTTTAAACAGTTAGTGATGTAATGTTCATGGTCAAGGTATATAGTGAAATTACCTAGAGATTGGACCAGTCCATTTTAAAATGCTATAAACAATGAGTAGAGTACATACTATAAGAAATAGAAGAACTAACAAAAATTTTGTTTGTTTTACATTTAGTTTAAAGAGGGAACAGTTCAATGTTTGTGTTCATCACATTGATGTTATTTAATTAAGATCAAGTTTTGAGATAAAAGTGAAGGAAATAATGCATGTTAGATGCATAATAAACACATTGGTAATGGCACCAAGTTTTTCTGTATTTCATTAATTGAAGTGAATTTTTTTCTGCATTTTGAGCATATTTTTTCTGTGCTTTTCCCCCAAACATATTAATACACTTGAGAGTATTTTTTTATAAAACTTGGCGCCTATACTTCCTCACTTTTTTCAGATTCACTGGAATTCTTTGACCTAATTAACTCGGTAGGTCTGTTATGATATATACCGGTAAATTGCAACATGCTGCTGCGGCAATACGAATACGTACTTAGCGATATTTTTTATTTTCATTGAACAATTTTCCCTTCGCCAAATGAAGTATCTAAATGTTAGTTTTCCATGGTTCATTCAATTAAAGCAGAAGTTCAAAGAATTTAAACAATCTTGGCGCAAACAGAATGTTCCCAGTTAAAAATACCCAGTTTTTCTCCAGGCACTTTCCCTACAAAATGCTATAACATACTTCAATACTGCACAATTGAATAAGTTTTTTAAGACAGAAGTACTATACAACCTGTTTTTTGTTTGCAATGCAATAAATCGTGGTACGTATCCCGATACCGTTCTAATGCATCGCAATATACTGCGATACGCATCTGGCGCATCGTGACAGCCCTACAGTAGTAGTACAGGCTACAACTCCGCCACTGTCAACACTGTTCCCTGATACATACAATTTCTGAGCAATGTCTACAACATGACAGGGCCCAATAATCACATAAGAATATAAATTTAATTATAACATTTTTCATATTGTATGACACGTTTATCACCATAGTGAATTAGCATTTTTATTTTGATCAAAAATATTTGGCTACGTTTTGACTGAGGGACGGTTAGATCAATTAAAACTAAATTAGCAAGCACTGATCGGTGACAAATCAACAGTCAGAGTGTAAATGAATAATTAATTTATAAAAACAATGTCCAAAAAAGATATCTACTCACCAGACATTGTTTTGCTGTCTTATATTTGTGTACGCATTAAAAGTACAAATAGCGTATTGACATTTATGTAATTTTAATAACAATCTAATAACTTCCGGTCAGTGCGCCGGTGCGTAAGAACAATTTTCCCGTGAAAATCGCTTTGAATTCATGTTAAGCGTGTGTTGCGATGGCAACGTAATACTAAATAATGATTGTAATCGATTTTTGTTAAGAAAGTCGATATATTCTTGATATTAGACAGTCTTTATACAATTTGTCTGCGTATTTTCACACACGTTATGGTTTTGTAATAAAACAGTGGCGTAGCTTTGAGCCTTTTGAACAACAGGCTGTCGGCGTCCGCGAAAAGTTTTTTGAACGCATATATAGTATGTGTTAAAAAAAATGTGGGGACGCCAACAGCCTGTGCTTTGAACGAGCACTACGCACAACTTTAACTTTGATATTCAGGGGCGGGTCCAGGATTTTTTCATGGGGGGTCCGAACTTTTGGACCACAACCACATTTTGTGGTCAATACACAATACATATTGCAGAATTATGCATCATATTAATAAATAAAAACTACATAACTATGAAATCTATGTTAAGCATCCAGCTACTTAAAAATGACTTACATTCAAGAAATACACTAATAGACATGTATGTGTTGGAAATTCCAGGGGGTGGGGGCGGACCCCCTTACCCCCACCCGCTAGATCCACCTATGATATTTATACTAGCCCGAATCAAGTTTCTTTTACTCAATGCGTGTCTTTGACCAAACTTCAATGAGAGAGCGAGGAAATAAAACAATTATTATGTAAAAACCGTCAAATTTAAAGTACGAGCGATTCCACAGAACATATCAACTTGTTGTGGCCTTAGTTTAGCTTTGTACCCAGTGCCTCATGAGTGCTTGGTAGTAGAAAGAAGCTTAAAGTTACTTGCAATAACCAGTAATACATTCTCGTACCCCGGGGTTAACACTCTGGGTACGAGAATGCAATAAAAAATACCATAGAAATATTTATAAGCAGCTTCAAAAACCAAATCAATATTTAGTAAAATTTTAGCTACATGTACATGCCTATTACAATTTCACCTTGTTTGTTTCTATGGTGGCATATTTCTGCCATCAGATAACCACAAAACTAACCAGTTAATTAAAAGGTTAACTAGTTGCGGTAACTAGCCAACCACTTAACTTAATTAACTTAAGAGGTTAACTAGTTACTGTAACTATTAAACCTCTTAATTAACTAGTTATCTGATGGCAGAAATATGCCACCATAGTTTTTATATTATTAAATTTGAAATATGAAAACCGCTAAATTTAGTATGTATACATGTATACACGTAGGTATGTCGAGGGTGTGTTTGAGAAATCTATGCTACTGGAGACATTTTTGATACAATTTCACAGAAATATAAATAATTTACGATAGAGGTTGTAAACTTAAGTAAGTGAGAAACATAGGCGGATCCAGCGGGGGGTCAGGGGGTCCGGACCCCCCCCCATAGAAATTGGAAAATGTACCTGTCCATTAGTGTATTTCTTGCCTGTAAGTCATTTTAAGTAGCATGAAGCAATTTTTCTCGGTGCTTAACATATATTTAATGGTTATGTAGTTTTATTATCAATATGTTGCATTTTTGCAAAATGTGTATAATGTGGTTGTGGTAAGGTTCGAGGTTCGGACCCCCCTAGAAAAGTTCGGACCCCCCCCCCTATAAAAGTTCGGACTCCCCTTAGAAAAAATCCTGGACCGCCCCTGAGAAATTTATTCGTGAAATGTTCAATTCTTCCTCCTGACGACTCAAAATACATATAGGTGTGTAATACGTAGACTATATTGCTTACAGATTGAGTATTTTATCACATAAATGGTATTTGACCATCTGAGACCAGTTCTTGTTTGAGTTAAGACCAGACTTGTCGTAAGATGAGGTATGGAGAAATATGTTCGAATCCTAGCTAAAGATACACAATATTTTGTTATGAAAACAGTAAATTTTAAAGACCACCTCGCTAATTGTCAAATCATAATATACGAGTTTGACGATTTTTAAGTCTAAGATGCTTAATTTAGAAAGATGGACTTAATGATAAGAAGTTGTCTTATAATCACACGATTTTGCATTGACCAATGTGATCTGTCTCAATAGGAGAGCTCCTTAACAAAATAGCTCCACTATTTAAGGGCCCTATATTAAGGGTACATTGTATATTTTAAACGTTAAAAAGGTAAAAGAAACGCGACTCATGAATATAGGCTATAGCAGTAGTGAGTTCAGTTACCGCGAACGTTACAGAACGTTACATAACGATACATTCGGAACTCCTCGGCCATTCGCTGCGAATAACCTAATCTAATACACAAATACGAGATCGTTAAGGCAATGGGTGATGTTTTAAAATTTACGGACTAAAAACGAAACATCACTAATTGCCAAAATGATCATATATTTGTTTATTTCAACACCGGTAGTTTCAAAATAGCGTCTAAATATGTCCGAGATTAATCGCAACGAATAGCCGAGGAGTTCCGAATGTATCGTTACAAAGCGTTCTTTAACGTTTTGTGTAATTGAACTGGCTACTGGACAGAGTCTGATGCAATCCCCAATATAAACATTTTAAAAACTGATAGAAACATAATTAGTATAAAAACGCAATGTAGTGTGCTCACTGCTCAAATGGTATGTAAAAACACATTAATATTAAGGTAGTTACAACTAAATATCACCAAACAAAATGTAATCTCGACCAGCTATCAGGTACAATACATATGCTTCCACATAATTGATTGATCTAAACTGTGTGTGGCTTTAACGTTAATTAACGTAAAATTTCTAATTATGAATAAATGATATAGATTCGAATCTGAAACATTTTAAAATAATTTTGTTCAACTGATACATCGATTATCTCAATGTTTACAAAGAAAGGAAGTTTTCCAGCTGTCAATCTGAATTATAAGTTTTTTATTTAAAACTTTCCATTCTTAACTTTAATTGCTTGTAGATTGGATGGGTTTTTTCCCGTTTTTTTCTTGGGTACCGACAACCCTGAATTTGCGATCACCACTCCTGTTTAAAGAACAGTACAATATGCTATAAAGATCACTTTGGTTATTTTATTGCAAAGTCATGTAAGTTTTGACGTTATTAAAGCCTTAAATGCATAATTTAAGCAGAACATGCCTCTTTACTCAGACAACCTCGCTATTAAGACCCTCGATTTTGATGGTACTTATTGCGGACATTTACTGTAATACCCAATACGTAAGAAGCCAAGTTTACATATCTTCAAACTTGATTTATTATGTGATTCCTATGTTCCTCGATTCCTGTATTAGGTAGCTACTTGTCTTAGCGGCCATTTTGTGCTTCCACCGTCAGTGTGTATCTCCTTAGTGGATGTTTTATGCATGTTGTACTGTACATCTATATATCTATATATTTATCTCAGTTAAAGTCGTAGAACTTTGTTTTGCTCTGTATATAAGATCATATTTCATAAAAGGCGGAACCTATATACATTTTGTAGAGTTTGGTCAAACGATTCGTTTTACGGCCATTCCCTATCCTACCTCTATATCAAGTATAGGACAGTTGTGAGCTACTGACGAAGGTATACGCTTAGTTCTAGGTTATAATGTTGAATCTAATCCTCTGCACAAACATTTTTGGCAAATGACCTAGTCAAGTAAAGCTACAGTCCCATAAACATAAAAATAGCCGTGAGGGCACCGTACGGGCGCCGTGGGATCAAGCTCCGCAAGGATCCGTACGAACTCTGGCGTACCCGTACGGACTGTTACGTTTTTACCAGGGTCTGTGAGATGAGACCAGGATACACGTATCAGTTTCAAAGTCAAATCGTGAACACAATCGTGGCCGAGTATGAGTTAAACTTGCATATCTTCCAGCTACGGCTCCATATGAGTGTGTTGTTTTGTGCCATGTGTGTACCGTCACCTTAGCACGCAAGGCTTCCCACGGCTTCCCACGGCTTCCCACGGCCTACGGCTGTATGCACGTACGATTTTATGGAACTGAGGCATTACTGCTCGATTCAATGTTTGTTCGAACGATTTAAAGTAAACGATCAAACCACACAAAACCAGTTAGATTTTTTCTAAGTAAAAATAGTAGTTATTATGATATGCGCTATTTGTTGTCGTTCACCCGTTTTAATTGTTTTCAAAAAAAGAGGAATAGGCGAAAAACGAATTAATCTTTTCTTATTAGTTGCTTTTTTTGTAAATCACGTCACTGAAGACCTTGTTTACTGTATTAAGTATTTGCCATTGCGCGCGACTTTTTTTAAAACCACAAAATCTGTGAGACGTTTACTAGAAGCAAAATTGAGTTGTGTGACTGTAAACATTATAGACTAACGACGATTTGAGGTAACTCAACAAGTATAATTATTCCAATTAAAAATGTATCAATTCTTATCAAATGATTTAAGACATTAATAACGGTTAAAGGTTGTTTTATTCAATGTTTAACTTATCATAAAATCATATCATATGTATTTATCGACACGAAAACTTGACTTTTTGATCAGTGTTAGAATATTAGGATACAAACTTTGTATTATTATACTATCATAGCCTCATTTATCGCTGATCTTCCCCTATCTTCGACATTCTTCGCCAATCTTCGTCAATCGTCGCACATCTTTGCAATAGGCTACCTAGCTTGGCCTCATTTGTTCTTGTCATTGGTTATCTTCGCATAGGTTCGTCAATCGTCACATGTTTCCGCCAATCTTCGCATATCTTCGTCAATCGTCACATGTTTCCGCCAATCTTCGCCATCCTCCGCATATTGAATCCAGCCAAGGACCCTATGAAAGGTCCTTGATCCAGCTAACAGTTATTATTCAGGCAACAAAATTTTCGTTTGAGTTTTCTTAATCTTGCATGATCATTTGCTGACGATAGTAACTTTAGTAGGAGTTCGGTACCCGTATATATGTCATTCGATTTCGATTTTTCTAATTGCACGTACATGTATATTTAGCGAACGATTATCAAAAACATGTCTTGAAGTGAACACAATTCGGACGTGGATTAGTCTCGTTAGAATTTCGGATACTTTATTGAGCATAAATATAACCGGACAACTAAAAAAGGTATTCACTGTAATTCTTGTACAATGATCTTTTGATTTAAGCCTGTGAAGTGAGAAATGTTCATTTGAAAACATAATTATCCAATGCCTAATTTATTACATCGGAGGCAGCCATTATCACGCTTTGCCCGACTAACTTTTACCTGTCAAAGTACGATTGGGAACCAGACAAGAACCCGATTGAGTTCTGAGTGCGGTTCTGTACTTACCAGGGGAAGTAACCGTTGTGGGGATTGAGAGAGGGAAATAGTTTTGTTTTTACATTATTTTCCAATTACGAAAAATGACGGAAGTACCCGAATGTTTACGAACTGATTATGATTGATATTCGCCTTAATATGTACACACATTTTTCACGCTATCCATCAATCATCGATAAACAAACTTGAATGAAGAAAATCTAAAGAGTTTTGTTTCTTCAAGAACGCGTTAATGTTAGAACACAAAACAAAACACTTGTTCATTATCATCACCTTTAGTTTGAACGAGAAAATACGAGATTTAGCTTCTGTCAAAGCGAGCATGTGCCAACGAAACTATAATAGTTTTCTTTGATCTTAGGCACGGTCTAAATGTATACCATGTTTTTTTCGCAAGTAGCCTTCTCCTTTGAATTCGTCTAAGCAAGGTTAATGCCGAAATGAAAACAACAATTTTAAAAGCATTATAACACTTGGTGCCTAGACGTCATCAATTAAATGTGTGATTGTTTTTTCACTAATACTGGAAAGTTTGAATTGATCCAGATGTTAGTTTGTGCTAGAATAGTTAAATAAAAACACACTTAAATCATTTTTTTAAATACCATAATAATTCTAGGTTTTATCGTTGTAATAATGAACGAGAAAACACGCATTTCTTTAAAAAGTACCGTAATAAATTTCAAAATGTTTTCAATGAAGTTAGAAAAGAAAGCAAACATATTTAAGATGTTTTATTCATTTTTTATTGTAGTTTTGATCTTTTGATCTTCCGGCATAATTTTTAACTCACACGTCTTACCCTGTGTTAAATTTAAATGAAAAGACATCTATGACTGAATGCTATTTTATTGAACTTGCTGGGATACGGTACCCCCAAATTATTGTCCACTACACTTACCAGACATAACTATAGGAAAAAGCCAACAAAACCACGTTGCTTATTACAGTGCGATTTTTCGCGTCGGAAATGTCCAATGTTTGATGATTGAGACTTAGAAGTTTATGGAAACGTCCGGTAATTTTATTGAAACAAAAATAGATGTATATGCATGTATACGAAAAAAAAACTGTGGCGCTTTTCACAAAAATTCTTACGATAAAAACCATCGTAAGTCAAAAGCAAAAATAATCATATTGCGGTTAATTGTTTTGACCCATCAATTCAAAATATTATTAAAATATGTAAAATATTTGATACATTTTGAATATCATATAGTTATGTTAACTTTGTTAACATTCTGACTTTGAACAGCAAAATTTATGAAATTGACTTACGATATCTTTTTTCGTAAACATTTGTGAAAAGCGCTACTGATATTTTACGATTAAAATTCACAAGCCACCTCATTCGGAACCTTCGGCGATTTTCTACCCAATATTCTCTCGTAGAAGATCGCAGAGGTATTCGTAATGTCCTTTTATCGGAGGTGACTAAATTCCGTCATACGGGATCGTGAATTCTAGGTGGGTATAAAGATCAAAGAGACCGTTAATTGGTAACTACAGAGTGCAAGTATTATGCAGACATTAGTTCCTGATAGTCTGTTATTGTCTAGTCACGTACAGGTAGGTAGAACATAACAAGTGATGTCGGCAAGATGAAAGGAAAACGTATATTGTAAAATATACTCAACTACATTGATAACGTGACGCTTCACTTAGCATACTTATAGTTAGTGTATTTCAGGACTTGGTGAATTGAGTTTCGCTTAGTGATAATAGTTATAGGTTATTATACATTTTACTGTACAATACTGAACTATATTTGGACGAGTACACAGCTTGGAAAGTCATATTGGACGAGCCGATAGGCTGTGTTCGAGTATAATAACCTTTTTATTATATATCTTTCGTATTCTTTGAAATAATCATCATCATTTGATCGTTAAAGATTAATATCGGAAACCAGACTAGCATCGTTTAGTGCACATGTACCCAACTGTCCAATACTAAAATAATATACATCTTTTGGATCCAATACGGGAATATATTGGACGGTCACGTGGTACATATGCAGATTGTCGATTGGTTAGATTTATTAGATATATAATGATACATTTTATTTGATTGTCAGTGGTGCATACAATTAACCTCGCCTATTTAGATACTCCACATTTGTTCGTAAATCCCGTACATAAATTTGGACTTATAGTTTTTATCCACAATGAGTGCAATAGTACTTTAGTATATATATACCTTTATTTCCTCCAATATTGGAGAGCTACTCAACTAATCAATATATTACAAACATTATTTACATAGTATAAGACAAAAGACTTTTACAATAGCTTCATTACGATATGTACAAATTCAAAGAACTGAAATGAGCATGTGCTGGTTGAACACGCGATTTGTAACAATTGCTCACATTGCTCATTCGGCGGAACTTCCGCCGATTTTTTATAAGCTCCGCATATTTGAGAAACCCAAATGTATCGATGAGCAAATGCCACAATCGTTCCCTATGGTGATGGTGTGCTTGACAAAAAAGAATTTGATGTGTCACTATATTTTCTACTGTTACGTTACATTTGTGACACAATGAGTGAAACTTCCTTGAAATAAGTAATGCTACAGTTTTTAAGAGTTTTTTTTACAGATGTTTATTTGTGTCGGGTTAGCCACTGATATTGACCATAGATCACAATGTGAGTTTGGTTCCAATTGATGTAATGAATGTATTATTTGTACAAATATCATTGTAAGTATGTGCACGATCAGTTTTAATCATTTTATCACATAATATACGTTTTCATTCGTATTTCGATGGAAATATTCCACTTAAAACATAATGTGGTTAAAACGTCGACCAAATTATGTTTCTGCAAGATCCTAAATACATCAGGCACATATCCGTCACATTGATTGTCACAGTTGAGGAAATGAATAAGTCTTTTATTAAATATTTCTTTAGTCATGTAACTGTTCGATAACCGACATAGTTGGCCCAGAAATTGTATTTTTTATGTTCAATAATTGTTTCCATGGAGACAACACCTAAGGCACATACAGCAAAGTTAGTTGATGTGCTTAGCTTTAAAGATTGCATATGTTTGATACAGAATCTATAGGACGTTTTATCATATCACTAGCATTTAACACTGACCATAGTTCACATCCATATAATGCTTTTGGAAGAACAACTGCGTCGTAAATTTTCTTCGATGAAACTGGATTTATATTATCATTTATGTATGGGGAATATCGAACACATAAGGAGTATTTAAATCAGTGAGGTTAGTGTATGCACCACTGACAGTTGAATACAATTTATTAATAGGAACGAATAATCGCTCATACAGTAGCCAAAATTTCTGACGATTCAATTACAGCACGTAGTACAAAATCCGCACAGTGCTTACGTCACGTATAGCTACTTGATTAAACAAAGGGAAATAACCACCACAGGAAGTTCGCGCGGAGTAAAGTCCGCGCGAAATGATAAGTACGTGCGTCGGGCGAAGTAAGTGTGGCGCGTTATCTATGTTGCTGAATGTATATTTGTATTGACGAGATGAAAGGAAAGTGGTATGTTGTAGAATACTGAGAAATACAAGCAATAACGTGAGTAATTGAACTCTACACAGGGCGGTAGCTGTCAATCAATGCTATCAAAATACATGAAAACAAACTACAAACATAAACAAGGTGGAAGAGGCGCTTTTAACTTATTAACTGGCGGCAAATATCAATTAACTTCAAAGGAATCATTCATTAATGCGTACTTGGGAAGAACAGTTAATACCTACTGGTGAATTTCGCATAAACCATTTTAACAATAGAAAAATATGAGACGTCGTACTGATAGCTTTAAACTTTGACCCCTGAGTCTTTTCTTTGAACCAACCGCCAAAATCACTCGAATCAAAGAGTCGGCGGTGAATATAAGCCAAGCCAGGTAGACATAATGTACCCGTATCATAGATCACTTCACGTCGGCGGCTCTTTGATATCTTAAAAAATGATAATCAACTTTTATGTTTACCTTGTTATGATACTAAGTAATTACTTGGAACAATTTTTGCGGCTTGTAGCTCAAGATGATGAAACGCGAGAAGTCATCAAAGACGCAAAGATCTTTGGGATGGAGGGACACGATAATGTTAACATAACTTTTAAATATTCATAATCTTTCATCTTTCAAGTGTTTTTCACCGACATTGTCTATCATTTTGAAATTATGGAAATATATGAGAGGTTACCCCGCATTCTATATGTTTGAACCGGTATACATCACACGGATTATCAAAGGGTGCCGCCAGTCGACTTATACAGTACGGAATAATTTAACAGTATAATATTAAGTACACAATGGCGGCATTTTCTTACATTTTGAAGTTTCATCTCTTGACCGGAGTCCACAATATAGATTTTATCGGCGATATACCAGTTTTCGTACTGTTCATTTAAGTTGAAATCGGACGAATCGCCAGCTGATTATTTATTTGTTATTGCAATATGTTATTTTAAATGTACATGTATTGGATAGCAACATCATTAAAATTTACGGCCCAGATAGCTCAGGAAAATAAATCTCTGGTTGTCCCCATCATGTGGTCATTTAGGGACTTTTTGGTTTGATTTGTGGTTTGGGGGGACCAAATGACTTGATTTTATTCCTAAAACAAAACCTGGGTGATTAAAGATCTAAAGGTGTCCTATGCTATGCATATTTATTACAAACATTTTTTATCCATCAAATGTGTCTTTTTCTTGTTTTGAAGTGATCTAAATAATAATTTAACGCCATTTTAAACCTCAAGTACTTTGTAATGATGGCAATAAAATAAACTGATCATTAAGCACTTCAAAGCTTTTCATACGATGGCTTGCAATTAGGGGGAGAATTCTCACCGGTGTTCTAAACTGTCGCACGTCTTTGATATCTCGCACGTGGCGTTTGCCGCGTTTTAAATAATATAATTGTACCAAATATTAGTTTAAACGTTATCTTTTATATATTGTTGCGATCTTTATGATGTTAGCGTAGCGTACATAAAGTGTTAAGCTGTATTGTTCTTAATCACCAATTAGCTAGCCCTAAATCACCTGCATTGATTGGCTAAGCTATAATTAGCAAAACGGACGAGAACAGAACAGAACTGTAAACTGTAATTACTAAAGTAGTGTTTAACAGTATCAATTCACAAACGTTTATTCGCTTGAAATACTATCAGTCAATTCGTTTACTTTAAGTTTAAAGGACTTTAAATTGCTTTGAGTGTTTCGAAATCAAAGATGGCTCGCACGTGTAATACCTATTAATTATTTCTGAATTAAATACAGTAGAACCTGTCTTAACAACCTCCTGCTATCAGCGGTCATCTGCTGTAAGTGGCCAATCTGGCTTCCACCAACAAAAATCACTCTATTTTGCACCTGTAATAAGCAGCCACCTGCTGTCTGTGGCCAGTGTTCACCTATTTCCTTACAAATTCATCAATTTACCTGTATTAAGACGTGGTTACAGTCAATTAAATTTTAGAATTAACAAAGTGTCACCATCATTGTATAATGTTCCAGACGTGTGACAAACCACCCATGTGAGTACTAAAAGTCAAACTTTACCAACAAAGAGTGATACAAAAAGTAAGACTTCCAATTTACAGCTGACATTGTCACTTGTGTCCATTTTGAAGATCATTTAATAAAAAACTGCATAAAAATACCCATTCAGATTGGACTAATTTTATTCTGAACCTGGATTAAGTGGTCACCTGCTGTTAGCGACCAATCTAGTCACATCACTTCATTGGCTGCTTAATGCAGGTTATACAGTATATCCCTATCGAGGCTACAAAAGTCATTATCAACATTTGTTCGATCCACGGAGAAAAACAATCGGGTTGGAATAAAAATAATCTTTTTCATACATCGTCATCGCTATTTTATATAAATGCCACGAACGTTGGTCATTCGTTGACAATACATTTGCCATATTATCACCGCAACCACGTTGGTACTTAGCTAGACCCACAGTGCGAGGTAAACTAGTCACTATATGGCTAAAGTAGTACTAAGTCACCGAGTATTAAGTTGTTATTGAACTAAGTTTGTTTTTATGATAGGACAATTTTAGAAGTCATGATTTGATATTTTGATTAAACGCCTCTCCTCAACGCTTGTTTATTTGTTTGTTAGCAACAGTTGGCTTACATAAGTATTGTTATCCTAAACAAATGTCGACTCGGCACATGTATGTTGTAGCCACGTTAATAGTGTGTTTGAGTTTCAACAACAACAACAACACTTACGAAACTATTCTTTATTAGTACCCCCTAACCCTTTTACAAGAGGCCAACAACTTGTTTCCCTGCGCAAGAAAGTTTGTAGTTCTAGCTCAGCAAGTAACTATTTCCTTGAGCAAGAAATCTTACTAGGAGTACTGGTAGACTAATTCTCGTACCCAGAGTCTAGTAGGATTCTCGATACTAGCGAGAATCTTGATAACTTCGGGGTACGAGAATGCGGTGGACCATGAAGCGGTATCGAAAGTGATACATCTAAGTTGCAAAGAACTTGTTTCACAATCGAGCTAAACTGAATCAGTATGAACTAAACTGACAGCTTCTCCTTATAACCCGTATGAGACTCCTGTTCATTGTCACATCGTACAATAAACAATAGTAACAATCATATAGTTTGATATTTATTTTAACAGTCATGTAATCTTTTATTTTCTTCATTAGTTGTAATAATATATAACGTGTTTAAAGACCCTGATTTCTTGTCGTGTAATTTGTGTAGCCGTGGTCAGCACACTAGGCTACGAATCCGTATTGTCAAGCGTCTTACGACCGATTTTAGTCGTAAATCCTTCTATATTGTATTGTTAAATGATCGTAAGATTTTTGATAATATGCTGCCCAGGCTACAGAGTTCGATTTCGAGCGTGGTATAACCAATACCGTCAATCTGCAGTTTATTTGTGATGTTTGCGATTGTTTGACATTTTTTTAAGTTCCAAAATGATTTATTTAAAAAGACAATAAGGGACCGTAATATCAAGCGAAGTCTTACGCTTGATTTTAGTCGTAAATTCTTCTATATTGTATTGTAAAATTATCGTAAGATTTTTGATAATATGCTGCCCCTGGTCCCTATATTGAGACCAATGAAGACCATCGATTTTGATGGTCATAATAGTGGAACTTCATAGGCGGATCTAGCGGGGGGGGGGTCAGGGGGTCTGGACCCCTAGAATTTCCAAATGTACCTTTCCATATGTATATTTCTTGACTGTCAGTCATTTTTAAGTAGCATGAACTTGATGAAGCAAATTGTCTCGGTGCTTATAATAGATTTAATGGTTATGCAGTTTTTATTATTAATATATTGCATTATTCTACAAAAAGTGTATAATGTGTTTGTGGTTCGAAAGTCTGGACCCCCCCCTAGAAAAAGTTCGGACCCCCCCCCCCCCCTAGAAAAAATCCTAGATCCGCCCCTGAACTTAATTGTACTATTTACATTAGTATCGTAAAAAGCCGTGTTTAAATGATATTAATACCGTGGAAACGTAAATAGAAAACGATTTGTTTGAGTCTGGAGTTATTAACGATAAATTATAAATTCAAATTGAGTCCTATATTAACAATTTGTTTGTTGAAAACAAAGTGAGCCACTTGGAAAGTCACGTTTGAAATATAACTATAACCCTTTCTTCCTATAACGGACAAACCCAGAGTTTATTTACCAAAGAGTTTTGTCAAAAGAAACAGTCCCCTTTATTTCTCAATGGACGAGCGATCCGTAAGCCTATTACAAATATTTGATAGAGCTTTGAAGTCAGTTTTTCAAACGACGTTGTACTTTTTAACAAGAATGTTTATACACATTTAGACACGGGCCATAGACAGCTTTTTATTCATTGTTATTTGATGTGTTCGTTATTTGTTTTTGTATTAACAGTATATCCAAGGCACGCGCTGTTCATTGAATGAACATTCCACGTTCAGTTGGTGACACTGGCAGTCTCTCGAGTGATTGCGACTCAATGGTCCACCGTTTGCCATCATTTGCAATTGAAGAGCGATCTTTCACGTTTCAAAGCCGCCGAACATCTGAAACTTCAAACGCTTTGATGACAAAAGAAATTGTCGCACATCTAATCATTCCTTGTCATTACTGAAGCCTTTAACCACCTGTTTCTCGTTTTATTAACAAAAATTGCTAGTCCCGGACTGACAGCAAAAGAATGTACGATATCTATTTCCCATTAATTTTGTTCACAGTTGAAAACTGGACTGACTTTGCGAATACTTTGTTTAACTTTTTTGTTAAACTTTAAGTTATCAAAATTTACTTCGTCTTTGAAGAGCTGTCTTTAAGTTTAACTCAAAGAGAGCAAGCGAAAAGTCATTATTGAAATACAAAATCACAATGATTGTTTTTTTGTCAATGACAGTTTTGTTTTATATTGCCGAGACCACAACCGTTGTGCAGATGTTTGGAACGATCGACTTCAAATCCGACCATTCCAATGCCAGAATTCCGTCGCGGCTAGTCATATCCGTTCGCAAAATGGCGACACAAGCTACGATTCTCCGCTGAATATGAAGTCATTGACTTCGATGGCCGACAGATCGTCCTTGTGACGTGTTCATGTAGTAAGACTGCCATGGTATGCTTAGAATCTTCAAAGAGTGAAAGTAGTGATGGAACCGGAAGAGTCGATATGCGCATGCGTAACAGGAAGTTCTCAAAGTTGCAAAACAATATTGTTTCCTTTTGCCGTGTTATACCAATTTACTCAACCATCTTCGAAATTCATAAGCTAAGTTAGCCGAAAGGGGGTATGGAGTTTCTAGAATGCATGTACCTGACGAAACCAGCTCACTTACCGGGTGCAACTTGTGTATCTTGAGTGCACATAAAATGATGACGTCACACCCGCATTAGAAGTGTTAAACACGTATAACCAATGAAAAAGCGCGTATTGTAATTGACCAAAACAATACGTCATCGTGGGTCAATCGTTTAATGTATGTTTTATAACTTTGCTTATAAATCAAAGCAGACATCGGGTCTGTAAATAATACCACGGACCATTTAGTTTTCCACAGTAATCTGTTGTTAACAAGTAATAATTAACCGGTACCTTGTAGCAATTGTTCACGAAACAGAACTGGCGAGAAATTATCCATCATTAGTCTTTGATAACTTTAAATTTAGTTTTTGTTTTTGATGTTGTTTTTATGTCTAATTGCTAAATAACAAGTATAGACTGTATGTCTTAAGTTTTAATTTATCTGCCGTGGTTATGAAGTGCTCCGTGGATACGTAAATGTATTTGAAACAATTCGACCCAAGACTGCATTCGGAACAACCTCAGCGATCATCTACGAAGATATATCTCGGAAATCAGACGTAGTAGGAATACAACCAGGTTATAAGGTCCGGCGACTGTCATTTTCATGAAAATATTTAATAATGACATTGTTACACACTTTGTCACATCATTTCATCAGTACAGAGTCTCACACGTCGTATTTCTGCGTAGTTCAGAATATATTACCACTGAAACAAAATTCCTATATCTACTTTTTCTCCTAATGATATCCGAGGTTTATCTGCGTGCAAGAGCGCCATGGTAGTTTCGAATGCCAAGACCGGTGATTTTCAGCGCTTTATAATAAAGGAAAAGCAGCAGAATATGAAATCGAACTTGTATCGTATTGTATCTATTTGCATCGCATCGCATCGCATTGCACCGCACTACACCACACTGCCCTGCGCGGAACGTATCGCATCGTATCCTTTAACTTCGCACCGCATCGCATCGCATATGGTCATGGGCAATGATACTTAGCATGAAGTTCGATCTCAATTTTTAAAACCTCGGTGCTTGATCTTATCTCTTAGATAGTGCAGTTCATATCCCTTGAATTAAAACCCGGCATTCTCAAATCCCTGTAAACTTGAAGTAAAATTCTTATGGTGTGTTTCTAGTATGCTATGGGAAACGTTTTAAAAACATTGGTGGTCGGTGATTGTTGGGTATGTAAATGAACGAATCATGTATTATAGTAAACGATTGACGTAAACATAGCGTACAATGGTAATAAACATTACAAATGAAGCCCGCACAAGTTGTGGAGAAAAAAACACATCTGCTTAGTTTTATCTATTCTAGTGAAAAAAACAACAACAGTGTTTAATATCATACAATACAATTATTTGCAGATTTAATGCATTTGGTATTGAAACCTTCTCATCATCAGACTTGCATTATTCTGGAGTTCAAAAAAACACTGAGTGAAAGGTTCAGTTTACGTGTTTTAAAGCTGTACGGACACACATTTCAACTAAAATATCACCAATTCTAAAATTCTCAATTTGTATTGGAAGACTTTGGAAGGGGTTTAAAGCCACTATATGAAGATATATTTATCAACAGTAAACTTGAAAACTGCTTTACAAACATGAAGTTATCAGAATTTAGCATTTGTATTCCTTTTGTAGTTTGAGAAATATAAGTATTATTCTTAGGGCTGTGGATCGTTGAACAAGTGGCGATCCGATCCGAACCACGATTCATGTGTAGCGATTCACGAACCGAACCACAAATCACTTGTTAATGGAGAAACATACAGGAATGCATGTAATAACAAAAGTTAAAGTGAAGGATTACAGAAGCTTTAACTAAATGGAAAACCGTGTACTCCAAACATTTGTATTGCCAGACGTTTTATGGTCATTTTCAGTGATAACATTTTTGTTTAAAAAGTGTATCAACCGAAATTTTGTATAAAATTAAAATTTTCCTTAGTAGTGCGGCTCGTTTTCAGTGGTAATTATGTTCTTTTATTATTTCAAAAAAATAGATTGCGATCTGACGATTTCGGACGTGACGAATATTCGTACTCGATTTTCTGGTCGGGATCGCGAATACCCGCGAGTACTCGGATACTCGCAGCAGCCCTAATTCTGTAATGTTCGGACTTCAAAGATTGTGATATTCATTTAGATACATACACATTTTGTAACAGTATAGATGATTTTAGTGCGTTTCTTGCAACTATTATATTTATTATAACGTATTTAAAAAAACTTATACTTCAGTTTGCCTTAAAAATATTAGGAATTGTGCGTTTCTTGCAATTCTTATTTTATTTAACTCACAAATCAATAGGCCAGTTTGTCTTAAAACATTAGGACTTGTGCGTTTCTTGCAATTCTTATTTTATTTAACTCACAAATCTATAGGTTAGTTTGTTTTAAAACATTAGGAATCGTGCATTTCTTGCAACTTTTATTTTATTTTACTTTCAATCTATAAGTCTGTTTGTCTTAAAACGTTTAGAATTCATTTTCTTAACCCAATTTCAGACATCGACCCTTTATTTTAGAATACCAAAACAACCTATTATATGAGAAAGAACCCTTAAAATAGAAGCATTTAGGAAATAGATTTAGCACATTATGTTCAAAATGGTGAATAAAACTCATAGTTTTGTATCAAAGCAATACTTAAATCATTCATTAAAAGACACATCGTTGTTTTTTTCTTAAACTCAGATTTAAGAATTCATCAGAAAATGATTTAATCACATTTATATATTTATTTGTTCCGCAAGACCGTTTCTAAGGTAACCCGCAAAAACATTGAGAATTTCCTTGAATTATATATGTTACTGAAATCAATGAAAAAACCAAACTGATTTCCATGGAATTATATTTCTGACATTGTCTTAGAATTGTATCAGTTTTTACAACATTGAACTTAATATTGAAAAAAAACAACATTGTCGTCTTACATAGTTCCATATTTGGAAAAATTCCTGGAAATGACCATATATGGTGTCATTAGATTCCTGATTGCAAGGCTTGGCGGAATATACATGTAAGACGATTTTAAGCTGTAATTAAAAGACTGATTCCATGACACGCAGGATAAATTTGTCGTAAAGAAAATTTTAATGAAAAGGCTGAGAGATTTATGTTTTCTTAAACTTTAATTATGTCTGCAATGTAGGTGAGTATATTTCTTGGTTAGGTTATAAGATATTATGTTCAATTCTTTGAGTACATAAAAGGTAAATTAACCGACCTACTTTGCCTTTGTTGTTGACCGACTTAATACATAATTATACATGTACATGTATATACATATAAACCTTCAGGCAGGTGATTCCTCACAGTACCAATTTAAACCTGGGTGGAGTGGAACAACTGTTGGTTAATTTCTTGCTCACGGAAACTAGCATTTCCCCTAGTAGGGTTTGAACCTGGATTCTATCAATCCCAGAGCGCGCGTCCTTACATTGGAGCACTGTCCCCACCAGTATTTGATGTTTGTTTGTTTGGGGTTTACGGCGCATCAACACAAAAAGGTTATATCGCGCCTTCTAGTATTTGATGCAAGACTCTGAAAATGGCCATGGTTTCTATGCGCCCTACATCGAAGTGATAAAAACCTTGTCTGGGAAATAGATATATGTATGTAAGCAGGATATTAACACACAATGATAGATGAAAACACATGTTTTTCCATGTGCTTTGTGAGGAAATACGGTGTCATTCAAAGGATATTTACGACGAAAATACATTTGTATATCTTTGTTGACTGTCACCATGGTAACGTCTCATTATTGATATCTATACACGAATGGACTTAAAATCTTTTAAACGCATGATAGAAACAGAATATTCGTAAATGTTGTTACATAAGATTGTATTTTACTAAACCCTATATCATTTATATGGTGGCATGTTTCTGCCACCAGATTTTTACATTTTACTTACTTTGTAGGGTAGATGTGTTGCAATATACTTAATAATTTGGCGATAACTTTTACCGTTGGTTACAGTGTGGGCCAATGATGGCGTGTGTGATCAAAACGTTACGGGTACGGGACAACTCAACCCGAAGACAACTCAACCCGTGCATAACTCAAAGTTGGGACAACTCAACCCGTTAATAGGGGATTGAGTTGTCTCTGGTTGAGTTGTTTTTGGGTTGAGTTGTTCCGACACTTCCGTTACGGAACGTTTTGGAAACTTCGGGATAATTGAACAGACAGCAGGTACCCTTCTTACACCAGAAGTAAATAAGTTTGTAATATTAAATCGAGTGTACCAGGGGATGAAGTGAAAGCTAGCAATATGTTTAGGAATTTGGCCATTGGTCTCCCAGTACTGAGCTAGAAAAGCAACTAAATAATTTACTGTTTAGCCGCTTAAAATCTTAAGATTATTAATAATGTTTTATTTCCGATGTTGTGAAAAAGAGAGAAAAGTTTCTGTGCAAGAAACTTAACTGAATTTGACATGAGATTATTTGAGGCGCGCTCTGTGTTAAAAACCGGAAATCGGCGTCTAAGTCGCACGTGCACAATACAATTGCACGAGATTATCAGGTTTGTGTAATATATCGACCGGTCAATCAAATGAGGTAGAATTGCTTATTACGTAAGTTGAGTACGCACTGAAATATAAACGTAATGAAAAGTTTCTTTTTTGCTGAGTATATGAGTAAGTTAGTTATACTTCTAATAATGCATATCTGCTCAATATATTTTATTCTAGCATTACGCATGCTTGGCATTAAATGACATTGTAGAAAAGGTCTGAATTAGAAAACCTTGAAGTCGCTACCAATGAAAAATATCCTGTTGTCTTACAGTAGTTAGCAAAACTATTTGATAAAGGTTTGAAGGTTGCAGCACCCCTCGTCGCCAGAAAAAGACGGGGCCACTGGTTGCAAAAGAGAGTGAAATAAAATAGCGATTTGAAGACAATCGGTCTACGTGATGTACTTAGCACTATTTCTGGACGAGAAATCGGTGAGTAAATTGTTTATGCCACGTTTGAATGTTCTCGAATGTTTGAATAACACTATACTTATCACATACAATGTTCTTATTGCTAAAAGGTCAGGCGCATGTTGGGAAGACAATGTGCGTGCGTGTGTTCGTTTTGTAACTTTAGGGATAGTCTGACATAACTCGTACTTTTCGAACAATCGTCTGGGGAACCGCGTGACTTGAGAAAAATTCGTTAATTGATGCTTGTACATTGTTTGAGAAGGACTTTTGTTGGAACATTTTGTTGGAAGGATTGGACTTACTGCAATGAAACTAGTATTTCTTGGTCATATGACACCTGCTTGTAAACTCTGAACATAACTAAGACCAAGCAAGACTTAAATATATATCACCCCCCCCCCGTATACTTTAGAGCCTTTTACTTCGTGCTCATGACGGGACTATAGAACCATTTAGACATCTCGATCCCGAAGCTCAGCGTCTTGTCTCTGGGCCACTTTTTCGTCATTTTATCACTTCGAACTTAATTCCATGCATCAATTATAATAAATTTGCAATTATTTTATCATAGAAAAAATGCTTCCACCAAAGACTATCATAGTTATGCATTGTTGTATTTAACGTAAATGCCAGATGGATTCCGAATTCCGCGTTATCGTGGATTATTACGGAAACTCACGATCTTAAACGATTTTGAACGATCAGAATGCGGATATAGATTCTAACAGCCTTAAATTATGTTAACAACTTGTTAACTACAGTAAAATAGAATAACAGAAATATTTAAACGTTGTTAAACATCTAATCAAGACTCCATCAAAATCTCTCTACGTACATTTCTTGCTTACATTTCTAACGTTCCTAGTAAACGGTATTTATAGTGCTCACCAAAAGTTTGGTTACAATTTCATTTAGGGTATTTTGGTTGGGTTTAATGCTGTGGCGATACATCGTATATGTCATATCACGGCGGTCAGTCAACCTATTCACCGTACATGGATAGACTGAATCTCTAGATTTAGATGTTACTTTTAAACCAGTAAGGCACACACCTCCGTCAGTGACTGACAACTGCTCCATATGATTTAGAATCAGTGATAGGAGGGAAAATGAATGTATGCGTACTATAAATAGCTTTAATCGAAACACTGATAACCCTTTATTTTGAATGTTGTTTTTTAGTTTTGCTATATTCTATTGTTAAATGGCTCTATTAAAAGTTGCTTACGAACTATGTTATTGAAATGAATAACGTTGAACATGAATTTAGAGGCTTTGAGTTGTCAAATGCTGAATCTCATAAATGTGCTGCTTTTATGAAATTTCATATTTGTTTTCATTTTGTCACAAACAATACTAAATGCATGTATATTAACATCTTTTTATGTTTATATTATGATTACATCAATGGTTCTACAAAAAACACTCATTGAAAATGAAGATTTCTAATAATAAATTTCCTTCTGCCTTCAAACTTTTGGCGAGTACTCTACTCTGTCGAAATTTCTCTCCATCGATACTCTCAGTGATAGAAAAAAGATCTAAAGAATTTCTGAACGCTTCTATCTGTAAGATAACGGTGTCGGTAGTAGACAAGCCTTTGATCTTTCCTATAACAATAGAATAGTAAAAGGCTTCTGAAAGTACAGTCAGCGCGCTTGCCAGATCTGGCTTTCGTTTGACAGCGTTTTGCAAGATCAAAAAGCCGCCTTTGATGTCGAAAATGCGAACTGTCTTCGTAGGAAATTATTTTAAAAAGCTTCTTTTATCTTGTTGCAATAATTTTCAACTAGTTTAACCATTATTCACGCGAACGTAAGTTGATGTCGTAAAAATACGTAAAACGTGATTTAACAATGAGCTTGTACAAACGCCTAGCAAATTGTATTTTGTAAACTTATATTAAGAACGAATATAACGATGATATTTTTAAGATTTTATTCAACTGTCAGTGGCGCATACATTAACCCCGCTGATTTAAATACTCACTACAGTATTTCTATACTCTCCATTGATATAATGGTTATCTGTATCTATGAACAAAGATTATCGAACGAATGTCGAGAATTTAAATCAGTGGGGTTATTGTTTGCGTCGCTGACGGTTGAATAAATTTTAACAGTAAAAAAACAATCTTCATAGAGGTGGATGTCTAAAACAACATTATGATGCGGAGACGGGTTGTGTATCGACTGCGAAATTCGACTCTACAGTTTATTACATTGCATTTTAGGGTGTAAACAAAATCAACACCAATATAAACAATTATGGTGGGTAGCTTGTGCCATGTCGCTCCATGCCGAGGCAAGAGAAGCATGAAAACACGATACATCAACAATCTGTCGTTCTTGCGCAACTTCTCTAGCAGGGCGAATTGTCTCGGCACGAAAGATTTATTGCACTTTCAATTTATCGTAACTTTTTGTTTTGCATCGGCGGAATGTGAACGCAAAAACACGTGGATGCGACAAACATTGGATGTGTCGTGTCGTTGCGTTGCGTTGTCCACCTCCTAAACGACAACCGACATAAGTTTCAAGTTCAAGGTCTATGCATATTTAATTCTTGGCACAAACATTTTTTTTTTGCCAATGCAATTTACACAATATGAATAGACAAAAGGGGGAGGTTATGTCAACAATTAATAATTTCTATGAAGGCATTGTTTTGTATCCGATAATTTGCGATATGAGTCTGTTTTCTCAAAACAACTGTCCATTGGTAATTATTTCCGTTCGTTTATGACTTCAGTGCTAATATATATAATGCCATATTTGTCTTATATGGCAATTATTAAATTGTATTGTTAATTGTATTTTATATCTTAGTTTATACATCAACAAATCACAACATTCTGTTTTGTTTGTTTGTTTTTGTTGGGTTTAACGCTGTAGCAACACAATTATAGGTCATATAACGGCGGACAGTCAACCTACTCACTCCTCCCGGAAAGGCTAAATCTATGGATGTAGTTGTTAACCGACTACTAAGCGCATACTTTCGTCAGTGACTGACAACTGTCCTACATAATTAGAAATCATTGGTAGGAGGGAAAATGGCCGTAGAAATAATTTCATGACCAAGCTCCTCGAAAGTATGCGCCGCCCGGGAATCCACAACATTCTGATTTCAATGTCTAGGCCGTCTATTTACAGTGTGTTTTCAATCACTTTCGAAATCATTTATTTTAGTTTGGTTTGTGTAAAGACATCTTTCTTATCCCTACGCAAGAGTTATTTGGTCGAGCTACATTTTAGGGAGAGGTGTCGTTGTACAGAGGTTAAAATTAGTTTAAAATCAACGAGGGAGTAAAAATGGCGCTGGAGAGAGGATGGCGTTGTGGAGAGGTGGCGTTATGGGAAGTTGGACTGTATTTTCTAGGTTGGCAGTCCGTCTTTGTACTTCTGAAAGATGTGTGTGTTATATGTGTGTGATACGCTCCACGTTGGCTTGTTTTCTTTATTATGAAACATTAAATAATGCGTTTCATAATCAGAATACGGCTTTTCATTAGGCTCCAGAACGTGTTTCCATTGATAAATTAGCACCTAAGTCGTTATGAAACGACTTGTTGTCACAGCTTGGTATATACTGATAATTGTTTGTTGCTTTTCTTGAGGATGATTTTGCACCCTTTAAGAAAAGTGATAATTTCTAAATGAAAGTATTTATGGTAATGACGCACATCTTAAAGATGTGTTAATTCAAAAGCGCTAATGTGAAAATCTTGAACTTGAAAAATAAAAGACCACCTCTGAGTGTCTATTGTTGCTTCCTTTACGCTCCTAGCTCCTTATAAGGTATGAAAATGTAATATTATGTTGTTTTAATGTCCAACGGCTGTGTAGGCTATTTAGAGGGCATGGGAGTGTATGATAACTATTGAATTAAGGGTTCGCTGTTAAGATAGTATATAACCAAACGGTTCCAATCCGCAAACGACAACAAATATAGAAGATATCATTTGGAACTCCTCGACCATTCGCTTGGAATATTCATTTATGAAAGGTCGAGGTGCTCCGAATGAGAAGGTATCTAACTCTGAAACGGTATGTTTTTATACTCAACAAATACAGCACTTTTAGAAGTTATGACAAAGGCAATTTTGAGAAAAAAAAACTTCTCATACACACTTCAAGTCATTATACTTAATATGTATATACTATTATTATAATTCTGTTATATACTGTTCAGGACATCAACTTTCGATATCAAATAAATAAAAAAAAATGTAAAATTAAGTCGAATCATGAAATGTGAATGATGTAGGTCCAATAAACTTGAAATATAAAAACTCAATAAAATTGCAATACCAAAAAACATCAACACAAAATACACAAACACACTATAATATAACATCATGTGTGATAAATTTTATTTTATTTTGTGTAATTGTATATGCATTTTGTATTTATGGTGGGAGGGTTTTTACTTATTTATTATTGTTATTATTTATCTTTTTGTACAACACCATTGAATATGTAATATAGAAATAGGCGTTTAATCAAATGAAGAAGTTTACGTATAATCAACTTTATTTATGTAGTATAGTTTGAATCATTATGTTTACAAAAAACTAACTTAGGCCACAACAAATTGATCATATGTTCTATGGATTCGCTCGCACCTTAATTTTGACGGTTTTTACACAATTATTTTATTTTATTTCCTCGCTCGCTCATAAAAAGTTGGTTTATCTGCCATATAAAGCAACTAAATTAAGACTTTTTAAATTTTTATTTCTTCGCTCGCTCGCCCCATTTTGTCCCCAGAAAAATCCATAGAACATATGATCAACTTGTTGTGGCCTTATATGATTTTGGAATTTTCTCATTTGACTCAATTATTTTTTGGTAAAATGTGAAAAAGCTTATTATAAATAGGATTTCGTTCATGGACGTATGGATCGCCTGGTATGAAACTATTTTACTTAATATTCCGAGTTAGATCTATGAAGGTCCAATCGTCACGCGATCAATGTTTGACTGATTTCTTACTTAGATAGGCTACACGCATGCTACAAACAATATGTCTTATTTTTATGATTGAATATTTGGACAGATGAAATGGTTTGATAAAATAATCGGAATAACTCGGATGAAAGTAACATTTTCTCACAATAAACAATGATGTTAATCAGTACAAAATATATATAATAAATTCCTATATTCAAATACCATAACCTTGAATAAAGGGTCATCTTATAAAAACGCTGAAAGTTTCTGAACGCAACCGAACGAAATGAATGGGACGGAATAAAACGATGTGGACGGGTCGGGATAGGGCAGCGGCGTGACATACTGACAGACGGACGGCCGGGGTAGGCCAGAGGAGGGAAAAACAGGACAGAATAGAACATAAATTCACATTTTCATTTACTTTCTTCCAAAACCTTGAAAAACTATTTCAATAACGACAAAATTGATCCATTTATCAACTAAGTTGTGACACAAGATAAGTTAAAGATATGATGTGTGTTTTGTTTTAAAACAAAATAATCAGAATTTATGAGACGTAAGTATTTTTTACTGATACAGTTACTTCCCTTATATGTCTTCTATATAAGAGGTTTTGTTTTTCGGTTATGTGTTTTTGCACGCAAATTTGTCGCGTTAAGGCTGGATTTAAGCTATTTCGCCATGAGACAATTTGTTATTCTATGCTGTTTAGGGGCTAGTTTTACGTTGATGCATCCGAGAACCTAATTTAACCCCCCTCAGTGGCAATAATTTGCTGTTTCAAGGCGGAAAGCCCTTTGGTTCATGTTTCGTTATTTGTTTCCTGAGTTCCTTTTACAAACTATTTTTAAAAGATATCTTTCTATCTATGCTTGTTAGGTGTGTGGAAGGTCTGTGTGTTATTTAATATTGGTGGTCCTTGTTTTTTCTCAACTGCTTAATGTGTGAAGAAAATATGCCTACATTAAGACCACACCACTATCAATGCCCTTGGTTTTGATGGCCCTAATTGTGGAACATAATCGTAGTTCCTGATTTTTTCATTCTCGTTTCCAGAAGTTATTAAGGTTGCTCATCTAGCTAGTGTCGAGTATCCTAATATCCTCTGTATACGACAATGCTGATTTTGTAAATCGCATGGGCTAACTGTTACAATTAACTTAAAATGAGGAATTTTATTTCATTCAGTAAAACTTAATGCTACAAAAGATAAAAGAGTTTATGTCTAAATTAACAACGTCGTTTGTTAGTGTTGACGCGAAGTCTTGCTCTTGATATATTTAATGAATGTGTACAGTACCATAATACTTGTCACTTTTCTTTAATTGTTTAACGTTGGAATGTTTAAACTTGAATTAGGTTCCTTTCTTAATTACGAAATAACTCTTTCTTTAACCGGAATAATTTAGTAAACTTGAGAATGTTGAATATTCTTTTGGTGTGACATATAAATATAATAAATTACTTCAGTTTATGAACACTGGTTTTAAACACCGGCATATATATGACACATATTACTGTTTTAATTCATAGTTTTGCTAGCCAGTTATAACATGTTTTTACTATTATATCATTCAAAAAGCCTTCTAGGCCGCTGACTTCGTTCTGATTCAGAGTAAACTCGTTTATTCAACTGGCTTTTTGCTTTGTTTGTTTGTTTGGTTTAACGCCGTAGCAACACATTGTATAGGTCATATAACGGCGGTCAGTCAATCTACTCACTGTTCCTGGAAAGGCTAAATCTCTGGATTTAGCTGTTAACCAACTACTAAGCGCATACTTTCGTCAGTGACTGACAACTGCCCTACATAATTAAAAATCATTGGTAGGAGGGAGAATGGCCGTAAAATAATTTCATGACCAAGCTCCACGAAAGTATCTCCGCCCGGGAATCGAACCCACGACCCCTCGATCAGTAGACTAGCGTGCTACCAACTGAGCTGGTCGGGCGGCTTTTTGGCTGGCTTTTTGTAAAAGAGCATGTTATACAAAGTATTGTGCTTTAACCTGCATCTGATTTTATCTCTTTAACTATACGTACATGGAATATGGACTTCAAGGGAGAGACTTGCATGCATACATTCGTAGCCGTTTTGGTTATGAAATATTTTCTGCGGCTATTCTTCCGTCAGCCTTCCGTATCAAACAGTACAACACAGCTGCGTGTTCAGTAACGACTGTTAGCGAACGTTATGGGTACGAGAAAACTCAACCCGAAGACAAGTCAAACCGCGAATAACTCAACTCAAAGTTCGACAACTCAATTCGTTAGTTGGGAATTGAGTTGTCTCAAGTTGAGTTGTCTTTGGGTCGAGTTGTTCCGACCCTAACGTTACGGAGCGTTTTGGAATGTTCGGGGTAATTGAACAGACACCTGTTGCCACCCACTGGTACATGCTAAATGCTCAGTTAGAAGCATGGGTCTAGATATATATTCCTATCTAGTAATCGAGAGAAGAACGACTGGCCTCCGTGACATGCGGGTTTAAGCACCATATATTTCTTTACTTTACTTTACGCTATTTTACACAATGTAGTATATGACACACCGGAAGTGATACAATTCCGGGTTGTTCTGTATCCAGAGTAGTCGTTCCTGTTTTCATGTACGAGTACGCGAAATGATTGAATCCTTGACCAGATAAATTTTTCTTGCCAACTGAAAATGGCCGTAAAAAAAGTATAAGAAAGTTCAAGAAACAACGTTTTGGGGTATTTATTGTCTCAAGACTCACACTTTTCGAGGAGTTCCGAGGTTTGCTTTCAAAAAACCTGTACAAGCGCATTTAAAATACAGTTTATCTCATTTGTTTTTCTGTAGTCTCGCCCATATGCTATAGTGGCTTTGGGCGAGCATAAAATACAGTTAAGTCCGATTATAAGATCTATGCATGTGTTTGAGGTTAAAACGGTGTCGGGATAAATTGATCCAGGTTAAAATGGTGACATAAATTCTAACACAGGAATTAAAAGTCTGGTATAATTTTGACAACTAAACAATTAATTTCATTACAACATGTCTTGCTGATTAGTCAACTTAATACGAGGTTAAATTCACGAGAGAGTTCGTACACCCTTGTAGCGATATTGCCTTGCTCTTATTGCTCCCTGAATTCGATATACTTTGATGTAGATTCGGGGATTAGAAGCGACAGAGTCCATTTCGTCCTCGGTTTTGAATATAAAAAAATACATAGGATAAACCGACTGCCTTTATCCAATGGTTATTCAAGATATGGCCACCAATCGCTG
Organism: Mactra quadrangularis; assembly: GCA_025267735.1. Lineage (NCBI taxonomy): Eukaryota > Metazoa > Mollusca > Bivalvia > Venerida > Mactridae > Mactra > Mactra quadrangularis. The sequence goes on along the minus strand of CM046309.1, from coordinate 60,283,930 downwards.
TTAGTTAAATAGAATCTCATGTTTATGGGGACAGAATCTTATGTGTTGCTTGGACAAATCTTGTGTGTTAGTTAGACAAAATCTTATGTGTTAGTAAGTCAAAATCTTATGTGTTAGTTAGACAAAATCTTATGTGTTAGTAAGTCAAAATCTTATGTGTTAGTTAGACAAAATCTTATGTGTTAATTAGACAAAATGTTATGTGTTGATTATACAAAATCTTATGTGTTAGTTAAGCAAAATCTTATGTGTTAGTCAGTCAAAGTCGTATGTGTTAGTCAGACAAAATCTCATGTGTTAGTTAGACAAAATCTCATGTGTTAGTTAGATAGAAGCTTATGAATTAAAACAATATCAAAATTAATGTCAGTCATACAAATCTCATGTGGCCATTAGATGGAATTTCAAGTTGTAATTCAGTTATTGTAGTATTGTAAGTGACCTCGAAGTCTATTTCTTGAATATTTATCTTATCTATATTGTTATGACAGACCCCATTAGAACAATATCTGAGTGCAGATAAGTTAACGACATCACATGATGAACAATTAATGTAAACTTTAATTAGTAAGTAATTGCTACACTTTGCACGTCATGTTACATAACTTGCTTTAATTTTACTCTTCATTTGTCAAGACAATCTTAAAGAAGTGTTTGATGGACGATACGCTTCCATGGTTCAACTAAACAGAAAACTTTCTTAATAGTTGGTTTTATACCAATGTAACTCGATAAAAATCCATTAGTCCGAACGGAGATTCGAACCCTCGACCTCTCGAGTCGTAAGCGGGCACTCTACCACGTCGCCATAAAAGCTAGCTTGAAGGCAAGGGAGTACAAGTGCTGTATTATACCTCTGATACACCAATTTAGCTTAACTGTGAAACAAGTTTTTTTTTAATTTAGAATTATCAAGATCGAGTCCTTTTCGTGGTCCCCTTGTACTTAGTATGAAGGATATAGTTTGTCGAAAACAATCGGGTATGTTTTGGATTTGAGTTAAACCATCGCAGAGCTAGCTATATTTTCACTGATCACCAGTTCAACATCGTTACCACTTGATCAAACCCGCATAAATACGTATGTTTAATGAGAGACCCTGTATGTTCGCCATCGAATTAAAAACTGCTATTTGACCCTCAACTATGTAAAAATGATAAACATCATGAAAAGTTAACTGGACGACAGAAAACTGGTCAGTTTTTTGTATGTTATTAAATAGCCGAGTAAGAAAAAACACTTTGAGGGGAGAGAAACGAATCTTCTCGGCTGTCAATCATCTAACCTCCTCATACAACCAATTATTTCACGGTACAAGGTAGTTATCATAAAATCTTAATCTGTCGGTTTACAGGTAAATACAGCCTTTGATGTCAGTACGAAACACCGTACGTATAAAACACGGTATGGTTTATAATTTATAATTAACCGTAGTGGACCGGGTTGTGGATAAATTCCGTACCACAAAAAATCGAGTGATTTTTATATATTTTTTTCTAGTTTGTTTTTTGGGTGTGACTTAGCCATGTGAAGGCGGTACTTAGATCAGGGTTTTATAAAGAATATTATTTTCTACGATATATTTTTATTTAAAGGAGATTAGTGATAGGAGTTAAACGCTTAATCAGATTTTTTGTGGGTTTACGATAAAGCTTAGTTTCCTCGTAATATACTTAAAGAAACTAATCGGCAACGAAGAAAATTTTGTCCCATAAGAAATTTCAATGCAAGAAATTGACTTTGATACATTACGGTACAGAATAAAAATAAATATAGTTAATCTTTTGTTCGCTAGTGGTGTAAATATACATTTAAGAAAAGTACTTATTGAAAAAATGGTTCGGTGGATTTCGAATTAAAATCAAAAGTGTGATACGTGATTCTAATATTGTAAATTATCAATGAAATTGATTTGGATATTTTTTATACTTATAAATCAGTGTGAAAATTAATTAACTGTGAAAAGTGTTTAAACGTGAATAATATTTTAGTTACAGGAGTTTTTATTTTCATTTTTAAGTTTATCGGTAAATGTGCAGCTAAAAGAAAGCGGAGTAAAATTGGATGGACCTTTTTTATGCAATTTTGGAATTTTTGGATTTTTTGTTTTCTAATACTCGTAAAAATTAAGAATGTAGTGGAAATTATTGTCGTAATTTTGTAATAACATGACTTAGCAAGATGCCATCAGGTTCCGTGTCTTGAAATTTGACAAGATTTTTTTATTAAGAAAATGACGGACGGTGTTTATTCGTACTTAGGATGGCTTCGTGTATTCTGTACAGTGGTCAGTGTAGTTTCGGCTTATTCCGTTGAGGATACTCGGCGATCTAACGACATTAGTTTGAGTGTGGATCGTATGGAGAGACTAGGACAGACGGACAGTTTGATCCGGGCACTCAAAGACATAGCACAACACTCTCATGACTGTGGGGTCAGAGACGTTCCGAAATTAAGACGGAAATTCTTAAATAATGAAACAGTCACGTGCAATGATGGTTCTTCGGCAGGGTGAGTGAATTTTAAACCCAATGTGTAATTTTAGTTATTTTATTAGGAGTAGTAGTCCAGTGGTAGGACGCTCGCATAGAGATCGATATGCCCAGGGTTCAAACCCTACTAGGGACACAGTAATTTTATTTAGTAAGGAGTTTACATGCGGTTGCCTTATTCCACCCAGGTATAAAAGGTTATCTGTGAGAGCAGTATAACTCCGTTGCAGCTAGTTGCATCTAATAGTGGTCTGAAATCATACTACGCAAGTTCTGTATGATAATACTAGTTAATGAGGATGCGAGATCATGACGCTACGCGCTATGGATTTTGTAAACTTTAAAGTAATTATGCCTTTCTACGATAACTCGTTCTATTATATTATGCGTTCTATAGAAGATGCGCGTTATAAGAGTATGCGTGTTATACATGGTGGGTAAATGACACGGTCTTGGGTGGTCGGGTACGGAGCGGCTGAGCCGAGGGGTTACGGTGTTGGATGATGAAACATATTTAATTAACTCTATTTACAAATTACAATTTACTTATAAATTTTCAATTATACAGGTAATTGGGTTGGACCACAAGTTCTCTAACTTAGTTACGGTCCTCCCCATTAACATGTTGTTAATAATAGATCATAATTTGACAATATTTAAATGAGATAACAATGTGATTATAATAACTATATGTGAGAGTACACGAGAGAGAGAGAGAAAATAAAGGGAAGAAAGGGTGTGTAGATTTTCCGATGGGGGTTTGATGGGAATACCTTATGCCTCAGTCCCATAAAATCGTGGCTTTTTACGGACCCGTATGTGCATACAGTCGTAGGCCGTGGGAAGCCTTGCGTATCAAGGCTACGGTACGCACATCGTACAAAACAACACACCCGTACGGAGCCGTAGCTGGAAGATATGCATGTTTGATATTTACTTGGCCATGATTTTGTTTACGATTTGATTCTGAAACTTATATGTGTATCCTGGGCTCATATCACGGACCCTTGTTAAAACGTACCAGTCCATACGGGTACGCAAGAGTTCGTACGGGTCCTTGCAGAGCTTGATCGCACGGTGCCCGTACGGTGCCCTCACGGCTATTTTTATGTTTATGGGACTGTAGCATTAGTCAAAACTTTTTGTTGGACTTGTAATAATTTGATAGCCAGCCCCGCGCTGGTTCGAATACCACCCAAACATATCCGGTTTTATCCTTGAGTAATGAACTTTATCCTTCTAGCCTCAGTAATGGAGGATCAGTTAACGGGCTCGAAAGTGATTAAAATTTTGTTTCACGATCGGGCCAAAATGCATTAAAAACTATACGGCGGTTTCATTATTTTTTTCACTCGTACTTCAAGTCAGTCTATTTCTTTCTGTTTTTTCTGCCCTATAAAATGATGAACAAGTTTAGATTTAAAAGTACTCTTCAGTTAATATCAATGGGAAGCATTTGACCTTTAAGATTTGATTTTAATTCTGAAGACTACCAACAGGATAGTTGTTATTATACCGTCTGAACATCAAAAGATTCTAAAATTGTTGAAAAATACTAGAAAAATAGAATACGTCCAATATATACATCCTTGGCAGAGAGTTTATCTCCGAGTACTGTCGAACCTCGATAGTTAAAACACTACTAAATCAATACGTACCCAAAGAGTTAATATCTTTCTTATATACAGTACATGTACCCACCAAAAGTTTGGAGACAAGAAATTTACTACAATTTTTGAATTTTGTACATTATTTTTGTCGAATCATTATTTTTAATATATTTAGATATGGTTTGTGATAAAATGAGAACAAATTTCGTAAAAGCAACACATTTATAAGATTCAGTATCTGACATCCTAAAGCCTCCAAAATCATGTTTATTGTAAGTATTTTCGATAGCATAGCTTTTATGATATTTTTGTAATCTCAATTATAAGTACAATGATAACCAAAAAAAAATAAAGCAAAACTAAAAAGCATTTCAAAACAAACAGTTATCAAATATTATAAAAGCTATTCAGTAGGCATACAAAGTGAAAATGGTTGGTTGGTACTGTATACAATTAGATCATTTTTGGATTTGTTCAATATGGATGTCATGAGAATATGCCAGCTTTGATTTTTAGCATTACCAAATTCAAATGAGTATTTTACTCGCAGAACGTCAAACATTTAGCACATTTATGCATGTCTTCGACTTTGCTGATGGTATTTTCATAAAGCGCATCTTAAGTAAAATTTAAGGTCATTTCAGAGACGAATTGCTTCCACTTCCTTGGTCGAATGTTATAAGCAATTAACGTCAGTTTATTGAAAACTCTATGTGATTCTGTTCTCCAGTCCAGATACAAATGGTAGATCAGGACAATGCCAGCCGTCTGTGCTTTAGACTTGACCTTTCTGTCCTATACCATAATTGGTATTGTCATTTTCGTCTTAGAACTGAGTTCAAAGAAACACTATAAATGAGATTTCTCTCCCAGTAAACAGTAAAATGTCTCGATGTGTTAATAACGACACCAAATCTTTCTGTGACAATTCTGGGGACATTTATACGATATATAAATTGTATCGGTTTCTTCCATCCTCAGTTTGGCTTCAATGTCTTCATTTCGAAGTGTTGTAAATTAATTTTGACTGCCTTGCTTTCTTCCAAGACTTGAATACGACTGTGTTAAAGAACTTGTTAAAAATAACCATATGTAAGAACATCATTCCTCCAATATCGTCTTGTTTTCACCCTTATTGCTCAGTGTGTTCATTGACAAGGAACTTTGCTATCGCTGGTGGATTTCTAATCCGGAACCTCTCAGCTAAGAGAAGATTGTCCTTTCATGGACAACGACCTCTGACTTTTCTTGAACTTGAAATCAGACCGATATATTTTGTCTTAAAATTAATTTAGTAAATCTGTTGAACTTTATGTTACAAAGTTTGTATTTCTATTTTTATGCATGTTTGTATAATCGTTTTTGTGTCGAGTCGTCGAACTGTGCTTTGACTTTTTTCTAAATCTTTTGGACTGGCCCAAGATAAACCATGTGAATAAAAATCTTCGTTCAAGACACAAATATACACCGCCCTGAAGTTTACATATGTTTTAATATTAAGTAGAAAGTGTACTAGATCGAAATACAATACAGGCTTTTGTCAATGACTGTTGACCGTTCCTAAATTAAACAAAATTTGGCGCCGATCAAAGCAGACCTTGGTTTTAATTTAACTTTTAGGGGATTAGCGCAAACTCGTGCCAGGAATTTCAGCCAAAATTTTATTTTTGTGCAGTTTTTCATTCAGAAAACCAGGCGTCGGATTAATGCATATTGCATAAACAAAACTGTTGAAGAGTTCATACGTTGGGTATTAAACCTTTTAACAAGCCTGTTTTTGGCTTATCAGCAGAATATAAGTTAATTTGGTCAGAAAGGTCACAGAACTAGCTCGAATTTCAATCGCTAATAATGGGAAAACAAAAATCAAAATACAACTGTACTTTTTTCTGAACCTTTGGCTTACAATTTACCCATTTACGTCGGTTGTTCGGTAGCAATGCCATGGCATACAAAACGTGAATTGTAAGAGGTATTTGAAAATTATATTCGGAAAGGCAGTACGATAGCTTTACGACTTAATTACGACTGTAACATAAGTATTTATAAATTTTGTTTGACTTTCAGAGTCGCATACATTAACCCCGCTGATTTAAATACTCAATCATCGTTAGTAAGTACAGAAGTACTGTATTGAGTACTCAAGCCACCAGGGTTATTGTATACGCCACTGACAGTTGAATAAAAGTTAACAATACAATAATATTAATAATTGTACTACTTCAGGAGGCCTTTAGCCTGTTCAATTACACAAAACGTTACAGAACGTTCCGTAACGATACATTCGGAACTCCTCGGCCATTCACTGCGATTAATCTCGGACATATTAGGACGCTATTTTGAAACTACCGGTGTTGAAGTAAACAAATATATGATCGTTTAGGCAATTAGTGATGTTTCGTTTTTAGTCCGTAGATTTTGAAACATCACTCATTGCCTTAACGATCGCATATTTGTGTATTAGATGAGATTATTTGCAGTAAATGGCTGAGGAGTTCCGAATGTATCGTTGCGGAACGTTCTGTAACGTTTTGTGTAATTGAACAGGATGCCTGTTGTTCCACTCCGAAGCTAGTGGCAAAGAGACCAGTTCGAATTTAACCATTGCACTAGGAAAATTTTCATCATCAAGTTCGCCGACACGTTTTTAAAGTTTTTAAAAATTGTTTATCCAAAACGTGTCATATTTTATCACCCATGTCGATGTAATGACGGAATGTATTTCCGACATTATACGCTAGTCACGGATCTACCGGTATTTATACACAACCTCTTTAATATATCAAAGTCGCTTTAGAATCTCTTTGATGCTACATTAAACGCTCATTATCTGATTAAACAATAGCAATGAACTGTGCTCAGTGACAGGGACGTTAAGACACGATTGATGCAAGGTTATGTGTATCTGTGAATTTGTGTTAAGATCAATTGAATATTTAATTGGATTGCAGTCATCTATGGTCATAAAATCAAACAAAACTATAATAAAACTCACATACCGAAAAGCTTTAAAGCGACTGTATCACAAAATTCAAATTAAAGTATCAATATTTCTAAAATTCTTAAAATTGCGTCGAAACATTTTTGAAGCAGTACACCAGTGTTCTGGTAACATTATTTAGAAAGAATTGACATACAACCGTAAAATATGGTGTGTGTTTATGTATACAATTCAATACCGTTCGTAACGGTATTGAAAATTTAAGCGCGTTTTTTTAATTTCATTTTATTTCTAAATCTGTAGGTCGATTTTCGTACACAATATTATGAATTCATGTTTGTAATACAATTACAGACACTGATAGTAAATTTTAAAGTAGCAAAACAATAACTAAACATCTATAAGATTGTTGCTTTAAACTTTATTTCTAAGACGAATTAAGACGCGAATGCGAATAGATTAAGCGTACGTTCGTCAGTTTACAACCAAATTGTTATCGTGAAGGTAGATTTAAAAGGTCAGCCATGTCATTTCTAACTTCAAAAAGTTAATACCGCTTTGATGTTAAGATATATAAAGATAGCCAAAGTTATCTTTGATGGTTAGGGAAGAATAACGAAAATAGAGTACTATGTTAAAGTCCTATTTAATTTGTAAATATTTTCACTCTAATGTTGTTTTTTTCTCTCATCTCAACTTGTCGTTGACCGTGAAAAAAGGGGGCAAATATTCGTTTTTGTTCTTCAACTTTATTGTCTATAAATACACACTGGGTAATTTCATGATTTTCGGGGTCAGTTAAAACAATTTTAGATTTTCCTTTGAGGTGCATTCACTTTGAAGTTGTTATTTTTCACTATCTGTGTTTCGAAAGAATTTCGACTCGTAAAATTTTCGTATAATGTAAGACATTCGACGCACTTGCCATGGCAGGTTATTCAAGGGCAGGAAACTCTTGTTAGCGAGAGGTAACGAAATTAGGCCACCTGTTTTAGTAGGAATAGGTAATAATGTTTTCTCAGAATAGAACAGAACAGAACAGAACATATTATCGCCAGAACACATAGGTGCTCGTCACCATTTCATCATTTATCAACGATACACCCTAAGAAGTGAAATTTATTGTTGGGTTTTAAAACGTATACGCGTATGTTTTTTTGTGAGCACAAACTTTCGTTTCATCGGTTCACTATACGATTTTATGTCAGGAGTTTATTTCGCAATAATTATTGCTTATTGCAAACACTGGAAGCAGACAATACATGTAGTTTCAAATATTTCTAATGGTTTCATCATGATGTTTTGTAACAGCACCGCTGATTGGTTGGTTCGATAATCACATGACTCTTATATCGCATTTGATTGGTCTATTTGTAACCGTCACCAAAGATCTATGTTCGCCATTTATCAAGATTTTAGGGTTTGGTAACCAACTAAATACATTGCGACATAATGACTTCAGTCATTAAAAAAGGTGTACATCGTATATGACGTCACTAGGGGTCAAAATGGTTCATTAATAGTGTTACTAATTAATTACTAAAACATTAATCAGTATATTTAACTAATATACAGTCAATCCTGTGGAAAGCAGCCACTAAAAATGATTTACTTGAAATGACCGCTTAAGACAAATGGGTAATTTAAATTGGTATTTTAAGAGGGGTGAATGCTTAATAAAAGTGCTTAAAAAAGCAAAATTCTAGTTTGGCGAAAGAGTTGGTTGCAACGTATGCTAGTATTTGTCTAAATACAGGTGACCATTGTGACAGGTCGACCGTAGTCATACATTTCATGTAAGATTGCATTTTTCTTGCTGTTTGAGAATAACACAATGAAAGGTGGGTGTTAATTAATGACTTAGGTAGTGACCTGACGAACTTAGGTTATCTGTGAAGAATCAAAGCTTGAAATATCATACTTAAGTAGTCTCATTTTCTAATAATAGTAACAATTACGGCCGCACTCTAAAACGAATATATCGTGAAACTATATCACATGCGTCGTATATAGGAACCATAAACGACCCCCTTCTATCTGAGGATCGCGATCTCACGGGGACGCAACTCGCCAACTTAAGGGACCGCTATCCAAACGGACCATCCAAATAGCCCCATGGGACCAAGGGAATTGTAGTTTTCTTTAGCAATGGAGGGGAAACTACCCTTCCATCCTAGTCCTTCCAAGAGGGTGTGCAAGTGATCGCAATTGCGCAGTAGCTTTTATTGCGATGTGGTTGTTATATTGAGGTAGCTGTTACTGCGAGTTTATAAATAAGGGGACACCAGTTTTACAGGTTAATTGTTTAAAAAGGCGGCTGTTATTGCAAGGCGACTGAGGGATGAAGTACTCTGTCATTTTACACCAGTAAAGAAACATTACAACACTAAATCCCCAATGAGAAACCTGTTAGCTGAAAAATGTATAAATATTTACCCTGAATATTTTACTTTCTTTGTTGTTCGTCTGCACGGAATAAATGCACTTGATGAACTCAACAATTTACGTATTTTCCAGACCTAGTTTTGGTATCAGGTTGAAATAGATTTACTAGATAAGATGACGTAAACACAATGTGGTTATAGTGTTCTTCTTTTGTTTACCAAAAATCGATTATGGATTTATGTATTATCGATCATTTTTCGATATAACATTATTCGATTTTTTGAACTTAGTAATTAAATGTAGGCCACCCTTGGCGCGTTAAGTGAACATTTAGCAGTACGATTGCATGACATTAAAAACTATCAAAACTCCTCAAAAAGCTTAGATTCATAAATATACAGCACACAAAACTAAGAGAATGCAGTTGTTAAGTTGTTGCTTGTATCGGGATAAAAATGCTTTAAAAAGTTATTTATGTTAATTAAAACTATGATGCTATTAAGACAATCGGTTTTGGAAGTCCAGGTAGTAGAAATTTACAGTATTTGTTCATACTTTTTTGTCTTTTTGTTAATCACATTGGTTCAAAATATAAAGCCACCCGGCTAGCTCAGTTGGTAGCACGCAAGTCTACTGATCTAGGGGTCGTGGGTTCGATTCCCGGGGCGGGGCATACTTTCGTGGAGTTTGGTCATGAAATTATTTCTACGGCCATTCTCCCTCCTACCAATGATTTTTAATTATGTAGGGAAGTTGTCAGTCACTGACGAAAGTATGCGCTTAGTAGTCGGTTAATAGCTAAATCCAGAGATTTAGCCTTTCCAGGAGGAGTGAGTTGGTTGACTGACCGCCGTTAAATGATCTATACAATGTATTTCTATGGCGTTAAACCCAACAAACAAACAAAAATATAAGCGTTGTTCAGAATAATTACCCCATTGAATAATTGAGAGGTTGGGGATGTGGTCAAATTATTCAAGTCGCCAGGTCCCCCTGTTCAAAGAAACCAAAAGCGGTCAACAAACACCCAACAATGGTCATTCTGATGGCCAAAGATTAACGTGTTACGATTAACACCATCAAAGGCAAGCCTATAAATTAACCGTCCAATGTTTAATGTTCAAAAATTACCCACGATGATGCAACTTCTTGTTTATATATAGTAATTCACATAGGGCATTAACATAGTAACTTCTCTAAACTTATAGATAAAATTATACTTATACAAACAATAGGTGTTGTTAAAATTATCTTAGCTTAATTTTATCATTGATAAACTGATCTATTTCAAACATCTGGTGAAGATAAACTACCTACCTTACATTTATTGTGGTGATTGTGGCTAACCCGATCACAGCACGCCTCCTAAATAATACCCAGCATCCTCTTAATTATAAACCGGAAGTTGGTGGATGACGTCATTTCCGATGACTATAGGATTAATATTTTGCTTTTGTAACCATTCGTAATATTTCAACGATGAATGAATGACTCTGCACGAAGAAACACAGATTGCAGATAGTACAATGTATGCGGTGAGAAATTCTACGCAAATGTTGGCCAAACAATTTGACAACCGTTTGTAAAACTAGGTCAAGCGACCGGAAGTTGCGTAATACATGCCACATTGTCTAATTTAACACGGGGTTTCATGCCAAATGGTTTAATTTTCTCACTTTTTCGACAATTTTTCGACATTCATATTTAACTCGGCTCAATGTTTAGTCAGGTTTAATCAATCCAAAATTATTTGTTTTAATGTGTTAAGATAAAAAGCTAGTCAGATTTGGAAAATTTCTGTTTCTAGCAAAAATATACGTCGTGCTATTCTGTTCAAATTCAAGTGCGATATTAAACGCCTAACTTTAATCATTTAATGCCCTCTGCGGCTTGATCGAATGTTGACGAAAATTGCCGATGGTGACCTATGTTTGCCGACTGATCTTAGTGAATTCAATGTTACCGTTCTTAATTTAGTTGTTTATATTTTTCTGTATCCAATAATTTGGCATTTTAATTTCAATTACAATAAATGAAATCAGGAATTACTTTTTTGTATTTGCATTAAGAGAAAAACTTTTAATAGACCAAAAATATTGACACAAAAACTCGAAGAAAACGAACCGATCTATAAATAGTTTACATCACAAAGTAAAAGTGTGGGGACCAGTTATTTTATTATTTTATTGGATTATTTAACCTTAATTGTGAAACTAGTCCCTACAAACTTTTAATTAATCACTGATGTTTTATACAAAGGTCTTTCAGTACGTGGCCCAGTATTAAGAAACGATAATACATTGAATGAATCATTTAATTCATTCATAAAAAAGTCACAAATTTTTGAAAAAGTATTCATTTCTTTCAGTGTATTTAAATTGTAATTTTTAAAAGATTTTTCAACATAGAACTGAAATAAATTGTCATTAACATAGGAAAACACAGTTGACATATCCAATATTGTACCACAATGTGGGCCAAGTGTTTTACACGTTGCGAGTTAATTATCTTCTGAATTAATCATTTCGTAGTTTAATTTTCTGTAATTATACGGTTTTTGTATTTTAACTTTATCTAATATCGCTTTGTTAAGAAATCGAAGTTCGATTAGTGTATGGTTGATTGGTATCAAATCTGAAATCAGAATAAAACCACCACAGGTTTGAGTATATCTAACTTTTATACTGAAATGCCGCTTATGACGTTATAATGCAGGTACTGTGGGAGCAGTGGTCCAGTGGTAGGACGCGCGCTTAAGGATAGAGAGGTTCAGGGTTCGATCCCTAATAGGGACACTGCTGATTTCCTTGAGCAAGAAATTAACCTACAATTGTTCCACTCCACCCAGTTGTAAATGGTTGCTGTGAGGGATGGCCTGACTTAGGGTGATTTTAATGATCAGGAGTTATCATACAAAATTGTAAAGTCGTCTGAACATGTACATGGAAGTAGTATTTATAACTATTTGCCAAAAATTGTGGAACACAATTTTCCTTCCAATTTTGATTGAAATAGAAATTCTTGCTCATCTATATTGACCAGCCGATGCTTACGTCATACAAATGTGTCACATGATCGATCCAATTTGTTTGCATTGAGTCCAAACTCGGAAATAATACATGGTTTCATTATAATATGAGCAAACATTACACTGTATATAAAACATCCATAGTGACTGTCGAATGGAAGTGTTCGTTTATGCAGAATCAATAAAATGATGCTTTCTCAATCTTGAGCAAATAGACACTAAAGCAACCTTTTCGTCTTTCTGGTATTATATTATGTAAATTTATCTTGAAACCAAATATATTAATTTTGATACTTTCTCCTGTGGGTTTATGCTACAATGTTCAATATTTGTTTCGATCAATGATTTTTTTGGACTTCATGTGACTAATTGGATCGTAATAAATGGTAAACTGTCCTTTTTATACAATATACAATAAAATATAATATGACTTTATGTCAATTAATGATTCTTATTTAAATAAACCTTAAGGTAGTTCACCCAATATCAATATGTTTTATTTATTGAGACTTTAAAGGGATTTCGGAATAAGCAATTGATTTTACGATCGTTGCTGTTTCGATAATATGAATGTATGTACTTAAGTAATATAAGGGGATGCAATTCGCATTTACCGCTACGGAGCTATGCCATTTCCGAATGTACGAGTCATTTTCCCAGAGTTGTCGATCCTGCTTTCTGATACATTTAATTTTTTCCGAAATGGTCAATTCTTCGCTTTAAGTAGTAGTTCTTGTCATCAAGTATCGATAGTTCTAAATCTACGTCTGTGGTTATTCGTCATGATGTCAAAGTTGACACTTCTATGACGGCGTGATAGGTCCAGTTGCTTGAACAGCAGTCCCCTAACGAGTATACAAAACAGTTAGAAATTATTTTAGCTGTAATTTAATGAATTTACAATTAACGGACGTCTCGATGAGGTCACATAACTATTATCCGTTCCACAATCTTCAAACATTTACAATTAGAAACCTGGGCATCATATTATTCAAGATCTTGACGATTGAAAAGTACAATATAGAAGGATTTACGATCAAAATCGGTCGTAAGACGCTTGATGATACGGCTCCCAACTTCTCATATCAGTTTTACATTTGACGAATCATGCCTTTGCTGTAAATGACTCGCTGGAATTACAGGTAGTTGGCTTCACTTGGTTGTAAATAATGAATTACTTGGGAAAATAAAAATGGTTATCAATTTCAAGCACTTATGACGGACTACCTTAAAAATCTGAAACGTATTAAATGGTACGAGCACCAATTGTTAACCTACCCATCCTTATTAGAATACAATGAAATCATTGATGAATATTTCATTGATTAGGTTTAAAGGTACTAGTTCACAGATTTGGTTTATTTTTTCAATAATTTCAAAAAACCAATCAGTGTTTGTAATTGTGTAAAATTTAATTCTTATTATTTTAAGACAAACTGACCTATATGTTGCAAGAAATATACAATAAAAGTCACAAAAATGCACTAAAATTGTCTATACCGTGACATACAGGGTAAATATTTACTACATGAAACACCATCATATATATATGTAGTTGTACGTCAATTTGCACTAAATTTGTCATTATCAGAACACTTCTTTCCTGCTTCCAAAAATATTTCCATACAATTATGATAGTTTTAGAAAAAGTTGAAATCTATGAATGAGTACCTTTAAAAGACCTATTACATTATTTGCTAAACATATATCAAGTACCCGAGCCCTGAATTGCGTGCTTCATTCACTTATTTGGCGAACGCTTGACGACTGATTGGAAAAATTAAACTTTTTAAACTAATCGCAACAATGGTTCATTTAACTAGAAAATTGTCGTAAACAAAATGAAATACAAAATAAACATGGTCATGTTTGCAGAAACTTTATCAATCTTTACAATGTTAATCTGTTTATCAAATTTCATTAAAAAAGAAACCCCACCCTAGTAAACAAAAGTCAACAGTGGATATTTAAAAACGTATTCTGTTTTGTTCTTTATTTTTTTGTTCACACTTTAGTGGGCCATTATATTTAAATTCTCATCATTTTGACGTTCTAGTTTTTAAGGAGAAGTGATAGTGTTTCAGAGGCATTTTGCACATTCGTATGCAACTTTTATAGTAAAGATGTAACGCTCCGGGATTTCGAATCTAGTGCCTCGAGGGGGGACGGGTTCGAATCCCACTCGGGGAGGTTATATCCTTCCATTAAAATTTTATAATAATGTCAATTTTCCTCCGTTAAAAAGGTATATGAAGAAGTCTCCGGCCTTGTGGAAGGGTAGGTGAGCACTGGTTATAGACAAGGGTCCAGGAAAGCTAGGTTAGGTGCGCTGGACGCCTTTATATGACCTATACAATGTGTTGCTACGGCATTAAACCCAACAAAATAAATAAATAAGTAAATATAATAAAGATACTGATTTGCAATGCGATGTTTGACTATTGTGTCATTAGAAAAATTGGCGGCTGGCGTAGTTCCCATGTTTACCAAAAAAAAAAACTCTTTATACACAAACATATTTATATATATATAGTATCTTAAAAAGATCAAAACCGTGCCGTCCTCCATCGTTCAGAAGATTTCAATATAATTGCAAAAGACCACCCCAATAATCTTTTTTGGAAGACAGCATTTGGACACTAAAATCATCACTTAGAATTTATCTTGATAAAAAACATTATGTTGAAATGCAGTAGTCGAGTGGTAGGACACTGGCTTACGGATCGAGAGGTTCTAGGTTCTTACCCCACCAGGAGCACTGCTTATTTTCGAGTAAGCTCATAGTACCTGCTTCCGGGACCGTTTATTAATAACGGGTTCAAAACGCTATGGTACCGGGGCCCGTATTATCAAGGGTCTTACGACGAATATTAGTCTTAAATCGTTTTATTATGTTTAGCTAAGATATTTGATAATATGTTACCCCGGAACCTAAAGCGAGCGTTTGTTGAACGCAGGACTAATTTTAACCCTGACGTTTTTTTGGACGTTATCCCCTCATTTTACAAGCGTATAACGACTACAAAGAAAGTATTTATTTTTTATCGTTTGTAAAACAGCTTGAGTAGATTACACGATAATGTTCTTTTTATGCAAAAAATGGTTCTTTTGATCTAAATACAACGTTTTTTTGTGTGTCAGTGATTGACAACCATACGACAAAAACACCACGGTGTGCGCACCGAGACCGTCTTAATTCGTAGACACAGCGAGGAGGGGAAACTGGTTTGTTTTTGTCGTCGACACGCTGATCGCCGGCGTTGCCAAGAGACTTTTTTGTCTTTTATGTTGCTTGTAATGGTAGCGCTCTTACGGTATATAGGAAGTAAGGCGACGAACACCAATGTGTTCCGCTTATTAAATGTTCTGTTTCGTTCTGTTTTGATACTGTTTATACTGCTTGGAGTGTCCGCTGATCTACCGGGGGATATCTTATCAAAGAATATTTTAAACGGCTGTTCTTGCTCCCAATCGCATTTGGGTCTGTTGTCAACCAATCTGAACATAGGTGACCTGCAATGTTCCGAGTAAAAAAACAACATGCTTCTGAATGTATGTGCGAAAGATCAATGCATTTCGCCTAAAGATAAAAGCTTTTCTATGAACAGTAAGTAAGTCAACAAATCGCTCGAATTTGACAGAAAACAACGATGTAAAAGAAAAAGAGTTTGATTACACATCAGGAACAGCAAAAAAAACACGGACCTTCCTCATAGCCTAAAGAAGAGGCGGGCGTAAAAAAACGTACAAAAGTGAACTCTAAATTTTGTATGAAAAAAACAACAAAAGTTTATAAACTCATAAAGAGAAAGTATAAAAGATTACGTTAAATACGAACACTGTTTTATGGTGGCATGTTTCTGCCAACAGATAACCACATAACTAACACGTTATTAATGTGGTTATCTAGTTACTGTAACTAGTTAACCACTTTACTAAATTCAATTTATAGGTTAACTTTTTACGGTAACTAGTAAACCACTTAACAAACTAGTTATAAAGAGGTTAACTTGTAACGGTAACTAGGTAACCACTAAACTAATTTAACTTAGAGGTTAACTAGTTACAGTAACTAGTTAACCATTCAACTAACTATTTAGAAAGAGGTTAACTAGTTAGGGAAACTAGGTAAAGAATTAACTAAACTAACTTAATAGGTTAACTAGTTGTGGTTACTATTTAACCACTTAACTATAGTGGTTTAATTAGA
The DNA here is from genome assembly GCA_025267735.1 of Mactra quadrangularis. Classification (NCBI taxonomy): domain Eukaryota; kingdom Metazoa; phylum Mollusca; class Bivalvia; order Venerida; family Mactridae; genus Mactra; species Mactra quadrangularis. The sequence goes on along the minus strand of CM046309.1, from coordinate 60,267,264 downwards.
TGTTAAATAGTTACGGTAACTAGTTAACAGCTTAACTTAATAAACTTAAGAGGTTACTAGTTAACAACTTAACTAACTAGTTTAGTAAGATGTTAACTAGTTGCGATAACTAGTTAACTACTGAACTACTTAACTTAATTAACTTAAGATGTTAACTAGGTACGTTAACTAGTTAACCACTTAAATAACGTGTCAGCTTTGTGGTTATCTGTTGGCAGAACTATGCCACCATACTGTAAGCCTGTCAATGTAGTACATATTCTAAACCTATGATAAATACCAATGTATGAAACTGTGACGTTAAAGTCAAAAAGCTTTTTCATCTTACTGTCGTAGTATGAGATGAAATAAGGAGAACAAAGGAAAATAATTACGATTCTTCATTGTTAACTGACATCCCCCATTTGCATTACATACTAAAACGTTATACAATCTCTTATGACAGTTGGAGTATACTTCCCTACAACAATAACGTGGCTTAGCCTTGTAATGGGTAAAATTTTATTCGACTCTAAGTTGGCTGGCGCATATATTAACCTCCAATGATTTGGATACTCGTTTTTTGGTATTGAGTCTATAAATTGTGGTGTGAGTATTTAAATCAGCAGGGTTTATTGTTTGCTATACTGACAGTTGAATAAAAATTCAATATAGTTTAGTTTTACTAATTTTTTTAGATCAGTTCTAAAACAAGGTTTTTTTCAACTTAGATAACTCACTTTTGGGTTTGCTTCCTGGTCCGTTTTACCGAGCTAATAAATGTTTTTGCTCAATGAAACAACCAGATAGGGTTTGGATTTGATTAGAGCCAACGTGGAGCTGGCCATTTAACTATTACCTTTCTAACGTCCTAACCACTCGACCATAAACGCTACATACACTTATTTAATAATATACAGTACCATCTAAAAGTTCTAGGACGAATGAAAAATTTAAAAAATATGATAATGCAAACCACATAACTCAAGAATATTTACTAAAATTAAAGCTTATTATGTAACATAGTCTGAATTATAAGTTGATCAACTAATTAATGTTGATTGTGTAATTGGCTCAGATGAGATGATTCTTTATTTTTTTTATTCTCTTGGTAAAAGCCGCCCGACTAGCTCAGTTAATAGCACGCAAGTCTACAGATTGAGGGGTCGTGTTTTCGATTCCCTGGCGGGGCATACTTTCGAGGACCTTGGTCATGAAATTATTTCTACGGCCGTTCTCCCTCATACCACTGATTCTTAATTATGCAGGCAGTTGTCAGTCACTGGCGAAAGTATGTGCTTAGTAGTTGATTAACAGCTAAATCCAGAGATTTAGCCTTTCCAGGAATAGTGAGTAGGTTGACTGACCACCGTTATATGACCTATACAAAGTGTTGCTACGGCGTTAAATCCAACAAACAAACAATCTCTTGGTAAAAGAAAGCTAGTTGCCCCCCCTCCTAAAAAACAGAATTTCGTACTATGCAAAATTAATAATTTCATTTTCTCAAAAATAGGCCTACTTGTTTACTTTTATAGTTTAGTATACAGTGACAAATTTTGGGAGAAAACAAGTCGATTTGTTTCAGTTTAAAAACAGTCATTGTTCAACTCTGTACATTTCAACCTTTTGACTTTGATATAATACATTATCTTTACACTGTCTTATTTCTGCCATATATCGCACATTTATATTTTAATATTTATATCTTGTCGGTGGTAATTAAAAAACAAAGCTAACGTTTTATTAATGACTTGTACATTTTTGTGACTTAATCATTCCGATTGTCTCCCACTTGCACACCGGCACAGTCAAGCGTTGTGCGTGGCGACGTAGTTGTTTTAACAGGCTTGATTTTAAAACCGCTTTAAGTCATACCCTTCGTCTTGTAATGTCGTGTGCCACCGTATAATGTCGTGTGACATCGTATAATGTCGTGTGACACCGTATAATGTCGTGTGACACCGTATAATGTCGTGTGACATCGTATAATGTCGTGTGACATCGTATAATGTCGTGTGACACCGTATAATGTCGTGTGACATCGTATAATGTCGTGTGACATCGTATAATGTCGTGTGACATCGTATAATGTCGTGTGACATCGTATAATGTCGTGTGACATCGAATTATGTCGTGTGACATCGTATAATGTCATGTGACACCGTATAATGTCGTGTGACATCGTATAATGTCGTGTGACATCGTATAATGTCGTGTGACACCGTATAATGTCGTGTGACATCGTATAATGTCGTGTGACATCGAATTATGTCGTGTGACATCGAATTATGTCGTGTGACATCGTATAATGTCGTGAGACATCGTATAATGTCGTGTGACATCGTATAATGTTTGTCAGGAAATTATTCATTTTATGATAATTGTGACTTTGACTGTTTCACAAGATCTGGAAACAAAAATAATCAAAAGAAACAGATTCACTAAACTTGTTTTCCTAATTGAAGAGTATAATCGTCACAAATCATTTAGATGTGAAAAAAACTAAGTAAGTGAAGATTGTTAATGTCAGTATAAGCTAGCAACTTGAAGTACCCAGGTACATATAAAATTACAAACTTAACTCCGGTAAACTTAGACAAATATACTTTTGCAAACCTCTTTATTCATATGACACGGAGTCAAGCTGTAAAGTCGTTTAAACCACTTGAGAAAACTACATCGGAACACTTTAAACAATCGTTTGAACTATTTGAAATCAAAGAAATAATCTGTTTTCAATATGTTTGAATCGTACATACGATTAGCTTAATACATTTGTATAAACACATTTTCCCTTTAAAATTTACAGCTTAGAGTTAAATGGATAAGCCTGGCATTCAATACATATTCGGAAATTTACGTAGATCGAAATTTGGAACAAAAAAAAACAATGCTAACTCTGTAAGTCGTGTCATTGTTTTAAACCAGTCCCGTGTTCAATAACTACTGTTAGCTAACGTTACGGGTAAGGGGAAAACTCAACCAGAAGGCAAATCAACCCGTGCATAACTCAACTCAAAGTTGGGACAACTCAACCAGTTAGTAGGGGATTGAGTTGTCTCGGATTGAGTTGTCTTTAGGTTGAGTTGTTCCGACACTTCTGTTATGGAACGTTTTGGAACGTTCGGGATAATTGAACAGGCTACAGTAGCTTTGTTGGTCATTTCGTATAAGCGACGAATATAAACGAACTTGTTACGATTTCTTACGGGAATTAATTTAGCGCCAAATTTTGTCAACTCAAACTATGGTCATGTTACGATAGTCAGCTTACCTAACCTAGCTTTTCCTGGACATTTGTTAATAAGCAATACTCACCTACCCTTCTACAAGGCCGTCAACTAACCCATTTATATTATCAATGAGTAAAAATCGACATTTTGTCGATTTTTTTATAGAAAGATATTACCAGACCTGGCGAGACTAGAAGGCAGCCCTTACGGGTCAATAGATTTAAAAATCCTGAGCGTAGCTTACTGTGCTCCAGATCCGCTATCACAGAATTAAAATTTTCTGTTTCGTTACCATAGTAACTAAGTAAACTGTTAATCTACCTGTTTTTGTCAACTTCTTTGATGTCTCGTTACAGGTACTATATCAGGAAATCTTATGGCAGCAAAAAGTGGATCATTTTTCTTGAAGGTGAGTACTCTTCACGTGGTCTTCAGGGCGGATCCAGGATTTGTTTTAGGGGAGGGGTCCGAACTTTTTCTAGGGGGGGGGGGGTCCAAACTTCCACACCACAACCACATTTTGCAGAGTAATGCAACTTATAAATAATAACAACTACAATAATTAAATCTATGTTAAGCACCGAGAAAAATTGCTTCGTGCTACTTAAAAATGACTTACTGTCAATAAATACACTAATGAGAAAGTACATTTTGGAAATTCTAGGGGGGGGGGGGGGGTCTGGAACCCCCTCACACCTCCTCCGCTAGATTCGCCTATGAGTCTTTGTTTTATCGTCGATTGTATTGCAACCTATGCTTATAAAAGGTAATGCAGGTTTTTGGACTTAAGAAAAAAACCCAGTAAGCATGAAATTGTCATGATTGTGGAACTGAATGGAATCACATTGTCCTTGTATTTTCCAGAGCTGTATTACTATGGCAATGTTGCAATTCATTTAATTTGGTTGAATATCGACAACACTTTTGTATAAGCCTCTGATCTGAAATACATGCAACTCCTAAGTGATATCAAGCTCATGCAGGGAACCATTCTGATACATGACTATATTGAGCACGTCGCTTTGAAACATCGGTTGATGATACCACAGGGAATTGTCATGTTACCTCCCTTTGATTTTTCAAACATACCGTTTATATACATATATACAAGGGGTACAACTGCGTTCAGTAGATCACTTCATTTCGATTTATTTTTATGTAACACACAAAATGTACAAAATCCCTGATGACACTTTCATCACACCATTAAGTAGATTAAATATAACTCTTAAATCTACGAAGGTTAGTAGTTTCAAAGCGCTGATCATAGGAATGATTTAACAGTCAAAACTATCAAATACGGTTTGAAAATCAAATGTGAAAATCAAGTGGATGATACTCAAGCTTATGTCCATAAGATATATATATATATAATCATTCTCAATGTTGTTTTCAGGAGGCTGGTATTGTTTTGACAATGTGAGTTGTCAGATGCGATGGGCCAGTAATATGAAGAAATTCATGAGTTCCAAAGCTTGGCCTAAAAAGAGAAAAGGTAATGAGGTTTTACTTTATAATTTGACTCAATTAAAATGATTTTAATCGTTCTATCTAACTAATTGCAAATACCAAACATATTGATATAAAATGTTTCTACGTTCGTTTGTCCTCAGATCTGATCCTTACACATTTAGCATTTGGATATATTCGGTCATTTTACTTTTCAGTGATAATATTTGTGAGTGATTTTTGCAACGTTGATGTAAACTAAATATTAACTATAAAAGCATTGGTTTGAAAATAAATAATAATAATAATAAAAACACATTTGCCCATCAGAACTAAACGATTTAGAAATTAACAAAAAGATCAAAATGTAACAAAAAGATCCGGATAAAACCGGAAAGTGTCATTAACACACAGAAATAACAAGTTCAAGGCTAAAACAAAATGCAAATATAACTTTCTCATCTCTTCCTGAATAGTAAATTATGTCTGCAAGTTTCTATTGTATTAATTTAATTGACATTAAAATTAAATCTTTTTTTAAAGACTTATCAAATATTCAAATAGTTAATGAAGACAGTTTTACCTTCGTGATTAAAACAATTCATGACAATATGAGCTCATTAATGTATAAGATAAAAGGCAAGGTGTGGTACAAACGTTGTAACATCAAGTGCAACTTGTACCGATCATTGCTAATGATGATATCTTATGTGTAAATGTACTCGTAGTTATAGTACGTTTTTGTAAACAGTGAGTTTATAAACATAGCCGGCTCTGTCGAAAATCAATATTTTAGAAGTGAATACAGTAAGAAGAGTAGTGCAGTAGTAGAACGCGCGCTTAGGGATCGAGAGGTTCTGGTTTCGAATTCCACTAGGATTCCTTAAGAAGAAATTTACCAGGTGTAAATGGGTACCTGCGGTGGTGGTATAATTCCTTTGCGCCAATTTGCTGGCTGCACTTATAGGAGTAAAAGCTAGACTCCCCAGGGAGATTGATAGATAGATACCAGTAGCCCAAAGACCAGGGGTCATAGCTGTAAAGTCTGCAAACGTGTGTAAGCATGAAACTTTGACAATGAAATGCCATTACATTTTTTTTTTAAATTAAAAAAACAATATATAGCAGATTTAATAGTTTGCGCAACTTTTACTGTGAGCGTCAATGTACATATGTACAGTGGCTTCCAAACATTTATTGACACATAAAATTCAACAAAAATGATTACGCATGATACAAGTATTTTTAACTTTAAATGAAGTATAGTTGCTCATATGTACCAAGAATTATTTTTGTTTATTTTTGTCATGAGTAGTTCGGAATCCGAATAAAAGAAATTTAAATTAAAATAGTAAAACAAAATTGATGTGTATGAACTTTTGGCTGGAACTGTATATCGATATTTTGTTATAGTTTATTATTTATACCAATTAATAATTAAAACATAAAATTACCATCTCAAACAATCTAGAATAAAAACATAAGACGGTTTGTGTGATGTTGATGTATTTTATTGTACAAAAACTCTTTGCCATTCACAAAACATGACACAAAATTTGAAGATTTTTTGATAAACCGGAGTAAAGATATCGAAGGATTGTTCACTTCTCTTTTATCAGGTAAAAAAATAATATAATTAAAATGAACAAAAAACTTTTCTACGTAGATTACGGTGAACGAGATGAAAAGAATTGAAAAATAAATATTTTTATTGTCAGCGTTTGATGTTGCTTTTGGTCTGTAATAAAAATGTTATTATCAATTAGAAGTTTGAAGTAAAAAAAACATAGGGAGCGAGTTCGACTGCCCTAAAAGCATTTTTGATTATTTCTTAGTATTTTTATTTTATTTTTTTTTATTATCGGATTTGAACGCTACGGTTAGTTAATTGTTTTTATTGTACGTATATACATGTATTACTAAAATATGGGTGCGTTTAAGTAAAACATTAAGACGTTAACATTTTCGCTTGATTTGTTTTTTTAATTTTTGACGAAAATGATTAGCCCTCTTTATTCTTATTGTTGCGTCTAAGTCATTGAAACTAACTGTCCTTGGTGACTCAAAACGGGTAGCTCATTCTATTGTAAGCTTAGACTGGAAATGCATTTTACTTTTTTAAGCATGGACAGAATTCATGAGAGTTTGAAAAAACCAGATCATGTGTTCCACTAGTAATTTTACTCCATGTACATGCACAATTGAAGCTTATTAAAGTAACATTTTTTTATCAAATGTAAAATTTAAATATGTAGTTTAAATCATATGTTGATATTTTATCAAATGCTAAGTTTGAAATTTGTTCTCAAAACTTTAAGTTTCTTTTTCGTTGGTAAATGTGAACAGATTTATCCACAAAGCACGATTTTCCGAACAAAATTTAAGATCATTTTATACATGTATGTGGGTGCTTATTGATGGAATTCCTCGATATTAGTAATATGCAATCAGTATAAAATTTGAATTTTTGTCAAAATATATAAAAAATACGATGTACTCATACTTTCTTCGTAAAATGAAACGTCACGCCTTGAGATGTAACCACGTGTTTTGAAACTATTTGCATGGTGCGTGTTTTATAGTGAATTGAATTGATTTAAAATATTAAAATCATTGTGGGGTTATAAAATTGTAACATGGAAATGTCACGGAATGTTTTTTGTGCGGTGATAAACACCGTAGAATCAAAGTAATTTACTCAGCGTATTTGAACACGTTATAAATTCAAAATTGACTAAATTCCGTGCCCCGCTGCGGTAGTTGGCGAACATTACATAGGTGGGGAAATGATCAAAGGGGCCTAATTAGTTTCTGTTGAATCTCACTGAATATAACACGATAAGTTTATGTACGAACACTACAGGGGCCGAATACTTCAGAGAAAGGATTAAGTGAAGTAAACTAAAGGTAATCATGACCATGGTGAGAAGGATTCAATCATACAGATAACTGCATATCAAACTCAGTATGAAGTCGGACACATTGAATGGCGTTATTACATAGCTAACTAGTTAATACATTATTAAATATATGTTTGACAGAAAAAAGAACGATAATCCATGTTGTATTTGTCATTGTCATGATGATACACGTGTGAGTAATTTTGTTCCCACAATATTCTTACTGTTAAGGTTGTACGTACATGGTGAGCTCGTGAATGTTCGTAAATGTCCGTTTGTTTTCTTAATGACCGATGAGAACTCGTGAATGTTCGTAAATATCCGTTAGTTTTCGTTATGACCGATGAGAACTCGTGAATGTTCGTAATATCCGTTTTTTTCGTAATGACCGATGAGAACTCGTGAATGTTCGTAAATATCCGTTAGTTTTCGTCATGACCGATGAGAACTCGTGAATGTTCGTAAATATCCGTTAGTTTTCGTAATGACCGATGAGAACTCGTGAATGTTCGTAAATATCCGTTTGTTTTCGTTATGACCGATGAGAACTCGTGAATGTTCGTAAATATCCGTTAGTTTTCGTAATGACCGATGGGGAACTCGTAAATGTTAGGAATTGTTAATTGCATATAACGTGTGGCTTATTATGACGACACTCTTTAAATGGCAACATACTGCTTATCACAGGTAATGCCTTTTGTCAAGTGACTGCCAAGGACAATTTAGTGTTTACACAGGACATGTGACAACACCAGGACAAATAGCTGCTAAGGACAGAATGCCACTTAGGACAGGGGCCAGTTAAGAGCTAGTGCCCATTTAGGCCATGTGTCCGCTTTGGACAAATGGCTGCTAAGAACAAGTGACTACTTAAGACATGAGCTAATTTAGGACAAGAGCCGCCTTAAGACGAGTGCTTGCTTTGGACAAATGGCTGCTAATGACAGGTGGATACTTTTAAGTATAATACAGAACAAAAAACCCAAAACAAAATGTTACAGACATTCTTTTGATACGATTGATTGCGTCATTCATGACCATGTGTCTATTACTTAGGCTTTGCTTTATATTGTTCATAAAAGTTGAAAAAATCGAATTATTTTAAGAAATGCCGTCTACATAACGACCGCCCCTTCATACAAAAATATCATCAGAAAATGCCTAGAATGTTTGTAGAATAACTTCAAAAAGTAGAAAAAATGTATATGAAATTAAACTAAATGAATTCAGCAATTTATAACAAATATTTCACACCTTTGTACACCAAGTTCAAACAATTCTTATCTGTCTAGATTCGTGATTTCTACTTTTTGATGAACAAATTGGACCCAAAATTTACTGATAAAAGACATTATTTAACATGTTATTTATTCATCCCGCCTACTTCCGGTAGCGTCTTTTAATGTTTTCACACGAAGTCGCATCCCTAAGCACCTCCGTATCTGTTTTATAAATAAAATTAGTTAAGACCAAAACGTATTAATTGCAAACGTCCCTTTTGAACGTAATATAAATTATATTTTTAGACAAATATAATTAAGATTCTAGCCTCTGATCGAAGGTCGGTTGTTCATTGAACTGGTCCATATATTCTAATATCAAAGAGGGCTTATCAGTAGATCGCTTTTACAAAGTAAATAAATTGTCTATGAGAATTCTCTATTCCCTGCTTACAATTTACTTATACCAGTGACGTAGCTAGGTATATCATTGTACTGAGGAAATTTTTCTCCGGAGACTGGCATTCCTTGACAAATACTAGGGGTGTAACAATACGATAAAAACCGTTTTGCAATATATTGCAATACACGAAATCCGTATTGCAAATATATTGCAATATATATTGTTCTTTTGTCCATACATGCATAGCATGAATTAATGCACGTGCATCGTCTTAATTTGATCAACATTGTACATAGATATTTGTATTTTCAAATGATCTACACGTATAATGCAAATGTTTGAATAAGTTAGAAAGGTTTTGGATGAACTTTCAAAGATAAATATTCTCTCACTTTACGAAAATATTTCAAGTTTCCGAACACATTTTAACATTTATTCAAACATTTAAATTTCAGATTCTGATAAAAACAATCGGTATGGAACATTACTAGAAAAACCGGTTCAGAGAAAAATGAACCGGTTAAAAACCGTCAGAAGTCGTATTGCAATATTAACCGGTATATCGGTTAACCGTTACACCCCTAACAAATACGTTTACGGCACGGAAATAAGAACATTTCTATTCAAGGGGTTCGGGGACTTGCCTACCGAGTGACAACAAATACATTGCTTTAATACGCGGCTTCGCCTAACGCTGAGGCTCGCTTTTTGGTTATCACCTCAGAGTAACTAGGCTAGTGTGCTTGAGCTTAAATGTAAATATTTGTGATTGTTTTACGCCGAGGCTCGTTTCTGGGCGCTCGCCCCAATGTAGCTTCGCTGATGTTTGGTGTATGTTTATACCGAGGCTCGTTTATATGTGCTCGTCTGAGTTTAGCTACGCAACTGAGTGCGTGGTAATTTAACGCCGAGGCTCGTTCCTGGGTGCTGCCCTCAACGTTGCTTTGCCTCCGTATGCGTGGTTTTTCAACGTTGAGGCTCGTTCCTGGGAGCTCCCCTCGGTGTAGCTACGCTACTGTTCTTTAGTTAAAACGTCAATCTTGGTGTGTGGTGTTTTTTTAATATTTTTTATTTCTGTCTTTCCATCAAAATAATGCGTCTAACATTCAGTTAATATATTTATGATTACTTTGGATCAAAGTGTACATAAAATATTTACATCTGAAAGCAGCCAGCCTCAAACGCGGCTCTTTTCGTCTCCCTTTGATGCTGTGTTTGAAGTGAAAAGCCGACATGGCTTATCAATTAACCTATCGGAGGTGTATTTTCTGTTTAAGCGGCAATTAAAATATATAGATTACAAAATTCATGGTTTATCAATTACAATAACTTGTAAGTAGCTAGACCTTTTAACTTCTTATGTCTATGATAAACACAGAGTGATTCCGAATGATGTTTTTGCCATTTATGTTGTATTGCGACTTGCGACTTATATTGTATTGCGACTTATATTGTATTGCGTATTATATTGTATTGCGATTTATATTGCATTGCGACTTATATTGTATCGGGACTCGCATCAAGCTACGCCGCCCTATTTGCACTGTTACCTTACTGACAGAAAAATCTCACAAGAGCCAACCAACAACATCATGACTGTTAAAACGTAAAGAAAATCGTAGTTGATTTGTTTAGCCATGCACAAACATCAAGTGTGAAACTACATAAGATTTTCACGCGGTTTTTCTTGATAACTATCTTGTTAACAAGAAAAAACAATTGTTTTACTTAACCAGCGTTGACCTTAGAGACATTTTCATGGCAAACGTGCCTTTTTACTTGTCAAAGTGCTTATTTAACAAGATTGTTTTATTCAGAGGTGTTGACTTTCATACGCTAAGAGTTCGTATGAAAAATAATTGGTTCTTACAGAGTATATCAGTTAGCTGTCCGTTGTTTACGGAGATCAAAGCGGCCGCTAATTAGTAACGTTGTTATATTTACACCTTTACTACATCAAGTCATGTAGTATTGACATCGTAGAGAAAATACAGTCAAACCTGTCTAAACGACCGTCGCCGAGAAACAGCCATACACATCTCAACAACAGTCGTCACAATTTAAACCCGTCTCTTCAAGTTTTTCAATGAAAATTGGTACAGCAGTAAGCACACTATTGTTCAAGGTGTAATGGGCTCGATTCCCAAATGGGGCATACTTTCGTATTGTTAGGTAATGAAATTCTTTCTACGGTCATTCTCCCTCCTATCACTGATTCCAAATCATGTAGGGCAGTTGTCAGTCACTGAATGTAGTAAGCGCTCAGCAGCTAAATCCAGAGGTAAATGGGTCCAGGAACGATATGTAGGTTGACTGACTGTCGTGACATGACTTATACAATTTGTTGCTATGGCGTTTAACACTACATAAAACAGTTAAACAACAGTTATCTTCTATAACGGCAAATTTACATATAGCTGCAGCCAACTAGTGACTGCTGTGAAGAGGTTCCACTGTAACGCTGTAACGAAGTACGCTTCCGTGAACCAACATACGTTTACCCATCAAAAACTTCAAAGAAAATGGACTCTGAAACCGCTAATTATCTGACAAGAAAGGGTGAGATGGGTGATAAACATTTAAGGAAACAGTTTGTACGGTACCATATGTTTACTGTTTGACCGATTATTTACAAGAAGTTGAAAGCTTAGTCGATGGTTATTCAACCACTGGTCTTCTAAAATAACTAATTCTCTCGTTTGAAGATTTCTTTTATATTATGTTGCTGCGATGCTGACTTGTTAGTGGTTATATCATTACTTTGATGTGCTGGTTTAAAGTCCAGAGTAGAGCTGCGGCGAGTATCCGAGTACTCGGATAATCGCGATCTCGACCAGAAAATCGAGTACGAATATTCGTCACGTCCGAAATCGTCGGATCGCTATCTAGTTTAGGAAAAAAGAATGAAAGAACATTTTCAGCATAATTACAACCGAATTATCTTGTGTCAAAATTTTGATTGATACACAATTGAACAAAAAATGTTACCACTGAAAATGCCCATTAAACGTCTGATAGTAATGTTTTGAGTACATGGTTTCCCATATAGTAAAAGCTTCTGTAATTTTTCACTAATTTTGTCATTTCATGAATTCCTGTATGCTTTTCCATTAATATGTGATTCGTGGTTCGATTCGTGATTCGCTACGCATGAATCGTGGTTCGAATCGGATCGCCACTTGCTCAACGATCCACAGCCCTAGGCCAGAGTATATGGTCACGTGATTTTCAGATTATAAACAAACTCGTTGTTTTTCGTCAAAATCTTGAAGCAGTCAAAAATAGATAAGATTCAAATTGTGCATAAAATAACTATTATACATCTTTGTTCGAAAATGCCCACATAATTCAATGAGCAGTAATAGCTTACTTTGAATCCTCTGAACAATTATGTTTGAGGAACAGAGCCGAGGACAAACAAATATGGAAAATGACAATGGTGTGAATTTTGCCAATTGTAACATTGAACTATTGAAATCATTCAAACAATGATCGTGAATGAAACTTGTCCATACAATTTTATACGATGTTATAAGTAAAACACAAATGAATAAACATGATTTGAAGAGTTATCTTTCTTTGTGTTCGTAAATTTGAACTGCTACTTTTATTGTAAATTATGAAGAATAAAATCACTGAAATGTTCATTAGGCCAACTGTTCGTTTTATCGTTGACTCTTTTTTGTGGATAAGTGTGCATAGACAAATATATAATACAGTAAACGCTCGCTGTCAGACCATCAAAATCAGTGGTCTTAATTGCAGAATGGTATTATATAGGGGTCATATAGTTTCTAAAATAAGGGATTTAAAATTATCAAAGTCACATGTTCTTTGGCAATCATTCTCTATACTCTAACCTTTGGGTACGAGAATGTTTTGAAATAAGCGAGCGTTTTTCACAAAAATTCTTACGAAAAAATATCGTAAGTCAAAAGCAAGAAACTTTAATAATACGTTCATTTTCGGCTTATCAATTCCAAATATTGTAGAATTGTGTAAAATATCTTGTATATTTTGAATATCATATCATATTTATGCTTATTATCCCTGAAATTGAACTGCTGATTATATGAAATTGACTTACGATAACTTTTTTTGAACGAATTTTTGTGAAAAGGAGCAATGGTCTTAATAGCGGAACTTGATTGTACATGTTAACTCAGCATTATGGAATATAAGACTTATGTTATATTTTCAATATTTCAGTTACTGGTATATTATCCTGGAATCCAGAAGAAAATCCATATTATTTTCATTCCAACATTGTGTAAGTCAATTTTTTATACACATTAAAATTTTTTATGCAAAATGCGATATACAGGGGGTGAGGGGTTTGAATCCCACCCGGGGAGGTTATACCCTTCCATGAAAATTTGACAATAATGTCGATTTTCCTCCATTGATTAGATAATATGGAGACGTTTCCGGCTTTGTGGAAGAGTAGGTGAGTACTGGTTATAGACAATGGTCCAGGAAAGCTAGGTTAGGTGCGCTGGACGCCGTAAAATGACCTAAATTGTGTTGACACGGCGTTAAATCTAGTAAAAAAAGAAAGAAACGGGGCTAAAACAATAGTATATATTTATAAGTCGATTTTCATTGACTAAAACCTGAATAATAAAACATTTGAATGCTTAACCAACCAACGGCCCTTAAAATCATTAGGGTCCTTGGTTTAACATAGCTGGAACATTTCTATTATTTATAATCGTGTTGTTTATATTTCTAGATTTATTCCATACTGCTCTAGTGATACGTGGAGCGGCACATCACCTAAAGGAACAAATGGTAACGGTACGTAACTCTTACTTTACTTGTAATTTTATATATATTATTATGGAGTTATTGTTCCTGATTTATATGTGCAGCGGTACGCATGAAGAATTGGTGCCTGGGTTTGAATCTCTCAGAGGACTATGCTAATATTCTTGAACTAAAGAAACTCAACTTTTCTTCACTTTACTTTGGTATAAATACTGTTTCAAAAAGATAATTTATTGTTGATGCTTCATTTTAATGTCACTAGAAAATAAAGTTTGAACTTCATTTTTGGACTAAATTCTTAAAATAAACGTTTAAAACTTCCACGAACAATTTATGTAAGTCGTAAGTGAACTTTGAACTTTTTATTTACAGAGTTTGCCTTTATGGGTTCCTTAATTTTAGAAGAAGTAATAAAAGAACTCATTCCTAAAGGGTTAAAACATGCCACGAAATTAATACTCATCGGTAGCAGGTAAGAACTATTTTTCTTTAGAATTATGAGAACTACTTTTTGTCAGTGATGTCAACATATCTACTAAATTTTAGGAAATACAAATAATGCAAAGTGCTCCAATTTTCAATGGTTTAATATGGTAAAGTTCTGCTATATAACGACCACTATTGTCGTGCGACCATTATTGCCGACCGCTGTAAATAGAGTTATAGTCTATTACAGACTATTTATAGAAACATTCTCACTATGAGATGTTCGCTCTCTCGCACTGCGATTTTACCGATATCGTCCAAGTAATCCGCATGGGATTTTGTTGTACTTTTATTCGGGATGGCTCGGTTTTGTTCATAAGATTCAATGCAAATTGCTATACTACATGTATACTGATAAAACAAACCAGTGGTGCTTTTCTCGAAAAAATTCTTACGAAAAATATTTTCGTAAATCAAAAGCAAGAACCTGTATAAGCAAGAAGCATTAATAATACACTGATTTTTTGTCTTATCAATTTTAAATATTATACAAATTGTGTAGAATTGTGTATACCTTTTGAATATCATATCATAGTTATGCTTATTTTCTGTCTGATTTTGAAGTGCTAATTATATGAAACTGACTTACGAAGATTTTTTACGTAAGAATTTTTGTAAAAAGAACCACAGATCGTCTAATATTGTTTTCTATGTTTTTCTCTTCCAGTGCGGGTGGTACGGGTGTTCTCATTAATCTTGACAGGGTAGCCAATCAAATGGCACAATTAGCACCGGAAGTAGAGGTGCGGGGTATAGCAGACTCCGGCTGGTTCCTGGATTATCCACAATTTAGATCTAAAGACTGTATAGAAGCGTTGTCTTGTGCCCCAACTGATGGAATAAAACGAGGAATAAAGTAAGTTTTGAGCCTTTACATATACAATTAGGTCTTGCACAAAATTTTTGCCTAGCGTTAAAGTAACACTTTCATGAATCGATCAGTTATTCTTCTTTTTTGTGTGGAGAACTATAACCATGAGCATGAAACATTGAGGTGAATAACATTTGCATAGTAGTATCATTTGTCTGATGTCAATACGGCGTAAATGGGTTTTAGCCAGTTCTACGTTAATAGGCGAAACAAGGTGGTTTTCTTAAGGTGGGATCGGAAACTTCAATTAAACTTAATTCAAATTGAGGGCCTAATATAATTGTATTTTGATTTTAAACTGTAGCAGGCCATCAATGTTATTAAGTCAACGTTTGTTGTTCACGATATAATTGAACAGAGCCCGGATATATTTGATGTAAGAAATATTAGTAACAAAATGTCCTCAGTTAATGGTTCTCTAATGTTATAAACTTTATTCACTGTACTCCCATATCGGTACTTCAAAGAGAATCAATCTACACCATTAAAGGGACACAATGTACAGCATTGACACTGTTTTAAATCAAACCGTACAGCCGTTAGTATGAAGATATATAATAAACAATTGTTAATGTACAATGACCTGTTGTTGGGATACTACGGAGCCCCTAAAGTGACATTTTGAAATACTTATTTTATTTTCACAACTATTACGTTTAAACGTAATATTATTTCGTTTAATCGAAAAAATAGCTCGTATAAACGAAATAATATTTCAAAACGAAATAAAATTACGTTTAAACGAAATAGTTGTGAAAATATAAAAAAGTTTTTCAAAATGTCACTGTAGAGGCTCCGTAGGATACAATGTGTGCTTTTTGTATACACCCGGAAATCATAAAAAACTTTATATATTAAATTAAAGTATAGTTTAATGTCTTCTAAGCCTTGCAGTCTTAGTGCAATAATTCTTATGCTATAAACTCACAGCCGTATTAATTTGAAACAAACCATCGTAGCGCACATGTACAGTAAGGTTCCAGAAAAAAACTGGATCCGCCCCTGCATTGTCTGAAATACTAAAAAGGGGTCAGGAAACAATGATTAAAAATCTCTGGCGGGGCCTTATTGTCGATACAATTTGTCTTTTACCTGTGATCTTGATTTTTTGCTTTTTAGAATAAATTCTTTCTTGATTCGCTTTGATGTTTTATCGCCTATTGTGCCCATGTGGTCGAATTAGACAAGATGCTATTTTAGTCAAAATAAAATGTGAGCTAAATTGTTCAAATGGTTACAAATTGCTTAAATAAAAGAATTTATTCAGTTTAAGAACTAGATTAGCGCTAATTTGGGACTTCTTTGAATAGGAAACTCTAAAAATAAATTCAATCTTCTGAAAAAAAAATGTTTAAAGATTTCGTCTTCCTTATATAGATAGTTCAGAAAAAAACTGTACGTCATTTATGGAAATATTGAAATATAAACAGATAGTTTAATCAAACGTTTTTTTTTATCTCTATATGGCATCAAATAAACCAATTTTGAACCCAAAGGTTTTCAAGACAATCTATACTATTAAATTTGCGAGTTTCCTGTTTTGTGGAAGAAACTGCGCAGCTTTGAATAAATCTTTTGTTTGTCGCTGGAGCACCTATATACCGGCATATCAAGTTGACAATTCTTTTTTGACAAAGCCTCTTGATATTTGCAAAAACTGCAAAAAATCAACAAAAATAGTGGTTTTTTTTGTGTCTAAAAATAGTTCTAGATAAAACTAAAAATAGACCAAACTCCCCGCAGCGGTTATTTCCCTTTATTGTAATTACCTAAAGCCCGTGCTTGCACGGGCTCCCATCTAGTCTTTGAATAAATTTTATAGAACAGAACAGAACATATCTTTTATTTCGTCACAGTTTACAGAATAAATACATGTGAACAAATTTTAACATAAATACATAAATACAACACTACGGTACAATTTCGCCTTTATAAATACAGTATATACAAAAAATGCAAGTTACAAGAATGTCTTGAAAGTGTAGGGATGGTGGTGCAAAAACTACTTAAGAGTAAAAACAGAATACTAGTGTCCTAGATTTATCGGACGGGTTAAAAAATATTTGATATACATGGTATTTTGAACATAATAAATGTTTCTTATTTCTAATACAATGTTTTCTATTTCTAGAATGTGGAATGGTAGAATACCAGACTCTTGTATGGAAGAATATCCAGAGTCAGAACATTGGAGATGTTACTTTGGGTATCGTCTTTATAATAAACTAAAACGTAAGTTGCATAGTTACCCTGCTGATTTAAATACTCGACTACTGATTGTGAGAGAGATAGTACAGAAATACTGTTGCAAATATTTAAATCAGCAGGATTGATATAAGCACCACTGACAGTAGAATTAAATGTATCAATATTTTGTTTTACTTCAAACTGAGGTTTTTACTTAGTAAACAAGGCGAGGCTTAGGATCGTATCCGGGACCTAATTAGTATTGGTGATTTTTATACTTTGTATAAAATAAACGGTGTATAAATAAAATTCACATTATAGATAGATTTATTTGTGATGCTTTTTACAAATTTTACAAATCATACACATATTTAACAATAACATAATAACAAGAATATGACATAAGATATCACAGCAATGAATGAAGATATTAGTACAAGTATAAATTGCATCACAGGATAGCCCATAAAGTCCTTGGCCTTATTTCCAGTGGGGTCCATTGATATTTCGTTCTGCAAATCTTGTAGAAATGCGACATGATAACGATGATTAAATGCTTGTAAGTCTTGTATTACTGAAAGTGATGGTAAATTGAATGTCCAATTAAAATTCTAGAAAATGAAACATAACTTTTGAACTGTCAATATGCTAGTTTTTTTAACGACAGAAATGTATAACATATTATATATTCAAATAACATGTTGTGTTTTTCTCACATTTTCACAGATCCTCTGTATGTTATACAACATTTGTTCGACGAGGCTCAGATTTTAGTAGACAACGTGTTTGAACAAACTCAAATCAAGGGAGATAATACAGCTGCGACTGTCACTAAACCACAGTGGCAATATTTACATAAATTAGGTCAAGAGGTCAGGAAAACTCTTGAAAATGTTTCGTAAGTTTTTAATGTATTTGCTACTCTAACTTGTTTATCTATTTTCATCGAAAGATATGTTATGCATTTACAGTGAAATTGTCTTTAAAGGTCATTTCCGAATAACCTCTTAAAAGTGCCATAGCAAAGTATTAGAGAATTTGAAGATTATATGGTTAGACCAATGAGAATGTGCCTGATCAATATATGACCATTTTACGTATGGTTACCCTTGGAAGTATGAAATCTCAAAAGAGTTGGATTCTAGCTTTCATAGACTGTAGACACAAATTACCCAGTCATTTGACAGTGTGACAAAAGAGCTTGGTTCTATCCGCATCAAGAAGTGGTTGATGCAAAGAGTTGATTTACTTTGGTCATAAAATTTTGATATAACATCTGTAGTAGTTCCCCATACAACCTTATTCTATTATGTGTACGTTTGTTTGTTTGTTTGGGTTTTATGGCGCACCATCACAGAAAGGTTATATCGAGCCGAAAGCAATTGATGATACTATTAATGAAACCGAATTATAATGGTTCAAAGTATTATATACTCGTATGATATATATTTATTTCTTTCAAATAGTTAATTATCGTATATGATGGTATCGACTGAAAAAGTTCTCTGAGTGAGTTAATTATGTGTACATGCATCAGAACGTGTGACAAAATGTTCAAGTGTGTCGGATGTTCAACCTATTCGAATTCAACATTGTTGTATGTTTTGTTTTATATATTTCAGAGCTGTATTTGCCCCATCGTGTCTTTCACATGAAGTTCTTACAAGATATGATTGGTATAATGTCAGTATTAACAACATAAAACTTGGTCAGTCAATATACTGCTGGGAAAATAGTTACAAATATGATAAATGTATTATAACAACATCTGCCTCAGTTAAGTAAGTATGCTTTCATACGTGTAGACTTCCTTTTTAGTCTTAGGGACATTAGTCAGCTATTTCCCTTTGTATACTCTTCAAATAGGTAGGTCTAATCAGTTAGAATACTCGGATTTAACCCTTACTTTTCAATGTCAATTCGCCACAAATCTTTAATTACTTTTTTTTGTAAATCATTTAATTTGTTTGAAAATCAAGCTAGGTATTTTAAGGGTAAAGAACTAATTAAATTTTACCACTTTTGTTAATCTCTTAAATAACAAAAAAAATAGATGAAATATTTTATTATAGTTCAATATTAAAATATAATGATAATGATAATATTCATTGCGTTGAACTATGTTCATATAAATTGGATTTCATCCTTTTAACACGTTTATTTGGTTACTAAACAAAGAAAAACGTATTTTAAAAGCAATTTTTAAACATAATGTGAAATATATTAATGCCCAGTGCCTATTTCAGTTCACTCGAAGCTTTAAACGAGACTCTACAAGGAGACTCACCTACAACAAACCCTACAAGACATACAAAAAGACGGAAGAAGAAAAAGAAGAAGAAGAGTAAAAAATCTAGTAGAGAGAGAAAGAAGGATAATAGAGCTAACTCGAAAAGTAGACGAAGTAAAAAACGTAGTAGTATGTACTTTTAAGGTCTTTTTGCATTCGTTTGTGTTAGAATTACTTCCCTTTGTGTTAGAATAATTTTCCATTTTGTGTTCGAGTTACTTCCCTTTGTGTAAGAGTAATTTTCCATTTTGTGTTCGAGTTACTTCCCTTTGTGTAAGAGTAATTTTCCATTTTGTGTTCGAGTTACTTCCCTTTTATTGTGTTAGAGTAGTTTCTTTTTTGTGCTAGAGCTGATTCTCTTTAATTACAATAGAGAAGTTTCCCTTTCTGTGGTTAGATATACTTCCCTTTTTGTGGTCAGAGTTACTTCCCTTTTTGTGGTTAGAGTTACTCTTACTAATCGTATTAGAGTTAATTATCTTTGATTGTGTTAAAGTATAGATTGGGCACGTTCCGCAAGGCAATCGCCCTCGATTTGGTGTCACATAGTAAATACTCTTGGTGCAAGAAAGGTACCAGCGGACGAAGCGCTATCTAGCGATTTCCTTGCGGAACGTGCCCTATGTTTTTTCTCAACTGTCAAAACATGAATAATTTCACGGTGACTTCGTTCTCTTTGTTTTACACCAATGGTATTGTGATAGTGTGTTATCAATCACCGTGAAATTATTCAACCTTTGACAGTTGATAAAAAAAATACAATGGTTTCCATTTTTGCGCTAGCGTTACTTCTCTTTGATTGCGTTAGAGTAGTTTCCCTTTTTGTGGTTAGAGTTTAATTATCTTTGTAATAGAGCAATTTTCCATTTTGTGTTAAAGTAACTTCCCTTTTTCTGTGAGAGTTACTCCTCATTTCGTGTTAGAGTTTATTATCTTTGATTGTGTTCGAGTATTTTCTATAAAATTTCGCAGGAATATCACCCCTTTGATTCTGTAGGATTTGTTTATCATTTGAAACAGTGGGGATATATGTGTCAGCGACACTGACAGTTGAATCAATTTTAACAATGCAAGGATGTTAGATAGTTTAAATTGTAGTTAAATATGAAGTGTTTCCGATACCACTTCAAACAAACCGGAGATGACGGTATATAGTTTCAATTGTTCGTAATAATGAATTACTAGTATGATGTTAATCTATTCAAAGAATTAAACATGCTGTCAATGGATGTCAAATCACTTTTAAAAGTGTCATTGAACTTGCATGTGTATCAATCTAAGATTTTAGCTCTCCTGTACACAAAGTGTGCGTGTTGAGCTATTTTGGTGCAAGGGTTTTCTTGCGTCCACCATTACGTGTCATAAACTTCTGATTGCTGAACGTTCTATTTTAAGGCCGTATTTATGCTCTAATTTTTATTAAAACCAATCAAAGTCATCATATCATTTTTTCTCAATAAGTTAAGCGATATTGGACCATCATAGTAGTCTTGTCCAAGGACCCTATAAAGGGTCCATATCTTGTGTAACCATTTTACAACAACAAATGTAATTGGATGTACAGTAGAGTTCCCTGTGGAGACAACCTTTATATAACAAAATTGATTTTTTAAGTTCCAAATGCCGAGAGATAAAGGTCCATAAAATTTATTTGGATGAAACCTATAGTGATACTATGTTACACTGTTCAGGGCAAGTCCGGTTAACAGTAGCATCATGTTACACTGTTCTGGACAAGTCCGGTTAACAGTAGCATCATGTTACACTGTTCTGGACAAGTCTGGTTAACAGTAGCATCATGTTACACTGTTCAGGACATGTCCGGTTAACAGTAGCATCATGTTATATTGTTCTGGACAAGTCTGGTTAACAGTAGCATCATGTTACACTGTTCTGGACAAGTCCGGTTAACAGTAGCATCATGTTACATTGTTCTGGACAAGTCTGGTTAACAGTAGCATCATGTTATATTGTTCTGGACAAGTCCGGTTAACAATAGCATCATGTTACACTGTTCTGGACAAGTCTGGTTAACAGTAGCATCATGTTATATTGTTCTGGACAAGTCCGGTTAACAATAGCATCATGTTACACTGTTCTGGACAAGTCTGGTTAACAGTAGCATCATGTTACACTGTTCTGGACAAGTCTGGTTAACAGTAGCATCATGTTACACTGTTCTGGACAAGTCTGGTTAACAGTAGCATCATGTTATATTGTTCTGGACAAGTCCGGTTAACGGTAGCATCATGTTACACTGTTCTGGACAAGTCCGGTTAACAGTAGCATCATGTTATATTGTTCTGGACAAGTCTGGTTAACAGTAGCATCATGTTACACTGTTCAAGACAACAAATTTCAATATCAAATTAAAAACAAATGCAAAAATAATCATGAACTAAGATTATTGTAGGTCCTATAAACTTGATATATGAAAAACAAAATGCACAATCACACTATGTAACATCATGTGTGATACATTTTGTTTTGTTTTGTTTTGTGCAATTGTATATATTTATGGTGGAGGGTTTTTTACTTATTTTTTATTGTTATATTAATGTTTTTGTACAACGCTATTGAATATGTAATATAGAACTAGGCGTTTAATCAAATAAAGAAGTTTAAGTTTATAGTGGACCTTTTCTGTATCAAATATATTTAATTATATTTCCAGAAAGACGAAAGACTAGACGACGTCGTCATCAACATCCCAGTGGAAGTTGCTTCCATCATTTGATAGACTCATGTCCGCTACCACAATGTAATAAATCATGTCCTAAATATAGGAACAGATTTACTGGGGATGAAATGGACTTCTTTAGAATGTTTATAACATATGGTATTGACAAGAATGATATAGCTTCACTCCTAGGGAAAGATATTTCTGTCATTAACAGAATGGACGAGAGCACATTAACTCAACTTATCATGGATTTTGTAGGACGAGGAAAATAAAACTGTGATCTTAAAGTATAAGTCTTTTGGAACACTTTAGTAAGCTCACTCTGTCTTCTAGTTATTGAGCAAGCTCATTTTGTCTTTTTGAGTAAGATTACGTTGTCTAGTTGAGCCAAATTACGTTGTCTATTTAAATGAGCTTGGAGTAAGCTCATTTGACTCATTGAGTAAGCTCAAATTGACTGTTTGAGTAAGCTCATTTTGTCTGTTTGAGTAAGCTCATTTTGTCTGTTTGAGTAAGCTCATTTTGACTGTTTGAGTAAGCTCAAATTGACTTTTTAGTAAGCTCAGTTTGTCACGTTGAGCAAAGTCACGTGATCTACCTGGGTCTGTTGATATTTCTATATGATTTACTTGAGCAAATAAAATATACTCTAAACACAAAGTTTATAAATGTCGAGCTTATACTTTCTTTCTAAGGAAAGCTCATAATGTCTGTCGTCAGAGCTGTCCAATAGAATTTACCTGGCAAAGCTCATGTGGTTTATTTTAGGAACCTTATATATAACAATCTGTCAGGGATAATGATGCTCTTGGTCTAAACATGGACTCAATATACAGGGTCCTTGTTTTTCAGGGTCCTTTGTCTAAATGGAAACAAAAAACATATAAATATCATATTTTACTCGAGTGCATAACTAAACTGTTCTTAATTATTGTGACTGTTAACATAATTAAAATAGTGTTATATCTCTTCAAAACAGCATATTTGCATGTTCTTGCATAAATTAGCGGTTCTCGTAAAAATTGTGTTGCTGTTATTTGGAGACCATTTAGAAATAATGCAATTTTATTTATACTGTTGCTGAGTATTTAGGGGTAATTTCTATTAAGATGTGCCTGCAAGGGGTATTTCATTTTACATGTAAATTCATGATATAGTTATTATAAGGATGCATGAATAAATTATTTGTTTCATATACAATTTGATTAAAGTTGGCCCATATGCTATGGTTTGAGTCCTCGCTCTTCAGAGCTCATTGTGGTGTTTATATTAGTTTATCCTATTTCATAGAAGTAAAAAATACCTCGTTCATCTGTGCATATAAATTTCACGCATACATTGTAAATTATGTTTTTAACAATCTTGAAATTTGATGATACTATTCAGCCAATAAGCGTTTGACTGATGCTGACGCATCGAAATCGTACTCATAAAACGATTATTAATTTACTAATTTATTAGTTATTAATTACTATCACAATTTTGTTGATTTTTGGCGCTTTTTTACTTAGAAATTTATAATTTAGTGGTGTTTTATTTTTATTCATTTTTCCATGAAAGTTTAATCGAGAATAAAGAATAAGGGACCTTAGTCAGTTATTTCCCTTGTATACTCTTCAAATGGGTAATTCCAGTCAGTTGGATTACTTGGATTTTACCCTTATTTTTCAATGTCAATTTGCCACAATTAATCCTAAATAACTGTTTTGTAAATCATTTGATTAGTTTGAAAATCAAGCTTAGTACTTTTAGGGTAAAGAACTATCTAAATTTCATCACTCCTGTTAATATCACATTTTACAAGAAAGATATTAGATGAAATATCTATTATTTATTATAAAATATTTATTATTTAATGATAAAATCCGAAGATTCCAACTGATTTGACCAATATACCAATTGGAATGCTTCCGATTTCATCAAGGAACGATAACTGACAAAGTCTCTCATTATCGTTTTACTATCAAAGATCTAGAGGTTCGAAGTACTTTATAGTACTCGATTAGCTCACGGAAATTTAATTGAAGTAGGACCACCTCATTTTCGTACGAGAATGGACCACTTGAACATATCCTTGATCAAATCTTCCGTATACTCGACAACAAGGCCGTCTGATCTTTTTTCTGATCGAATAATCTTCCCTTTTGTACATCACATTTTTAAAGTATGTTTTCTTGGAAACTATCAGAAACATTTTAGGGATGAATTTTAAATATCTTTGAACTGATGTTAGATATTCAATTTATTTGTGACAAACTCATGTTTGAAACCAAAAACATTGAAGTATTTATCGACACTCAGAAAGTTCTTAAAGAAAATCTTGTTGTTTTTTTTTGGGGGGGGGAATTACCGATTTACATATTAATCCACGAAAAAACCACTAGAGCCATTTGAGTAAATTACAGAATCAACATTAAATAGTTTATCAACATATGATTCAAACTGTAAGTTACATGTATAAGATTTAATTAAAGTAAAAATACTTGTGGTGTGTAAAATTTGTTCATCTCAAAATGTCATAATGTTTTGTATAAGACCATGTCTGTATCATTTTTACATGGGGTTTCCCCATGTTTATTAGTGGACTGTGGCAAATCCACATCAAATTTTGTCGCGGACGATTACATTCGGTTGTGCGCACGCAAATAAAGGGATAATTACCACTGCAATTAATATAGTCCACATTTCGTGTTAACAAGCAGACGATAAGAAGCATGTGTATATCTTATCTAGTTTATGTAAGGTAAAGGTCCCTTGTATCGCTTCCATGAGTTGTATACAGCCAAATACTCTACCAAAACCCTATGTCTGACAGCGCTATCGGTGCTTTGATTACGAATGTTTGGATCACCTATCATATATTGTTAACTAGAAATATTAATGTCCCAAGAGCAGTGTTGAAGAACTTCTAAACATACAGGAATTATAAAAAGAGTAGATTTTCAAAGTAGTTCCTTTCTTTGGACATTTTATTAATTTTATTATAAGGTTCGTCCGTCTGTTTGCCTGTTGTAAATATATTTTTATTTTTTCATTAAGAAGTGATGTTTATAGTTGATATTTTGTAGAAGATATGTTAATGTTGTGCTATCATTCATTTAGAATATGATAACAAAATGATGTAATCAATTCAGAGACGATGAATTGAACGATTGCTATGACCAAGCTATGTTTGTTAACTTTATTAATCGGGATGGGGGGTAGTTTTGCCTTTGACAAGACTTGATCGTACTTTTTTGTGACCCAAAACGGCTGTTATGTATGTACTAGCAAGTTTATTCTACTTGAGGTTTCGATCTACTTTCACTTTGAAATGCATTAGATAGAATAGACGTACATGTATATAAGTTTTTTTTCGGTGAATTCATTTTAATATGGACGTAACATATGTACAGTAGCCTGTGTTTTTAAAATTAAAACACTAAAGTTTGTGAGAATTAACTTGAGACAAAAACAATTTACATATAATTTGCATACATATCTGCATACATAAATTAGCATACATAAATTAGCATAAATTAGTGTAATTACTGAAGCGTGTAATGTAATAATCAGTTTCAGGTCAACGTGCATAAACTACATGTATACAACAATGCAATGGTCATGGTAATCGGTCAATTTATCGACAAAATATTATAGAAAATCAAGTTTTTTTCTTCTACAAAATGTATTTTTATTAAACATGGACTACAATTTAATTTTTATTTCTAATGACTATGTTACGGGTATTTTTACTTGTATATAAATATAATGATGTATATAATAAATTTCATTTATAATAACTGATCTGCTGTTATGTTGTTTATATACTGTTTAAACTGTTTAATCTGTTAATACGGTGTCCGGTAAGGGAACTGGGCAGAGCTATCAATCAGATGTTTACGCAATAGGGGACCTTAGTCAGTTATCTCCCCTTGTATACTCCTAAAAAAGGTAGGTTTAGTTAGTTGAATTACTCTGATTTTACCCTTACTTTTCAATGTCAATTTGCCAAAAATAATCCTAAATAACCTTTTGTAAATCATTTTATTTGTTTGAAATTCAAGCTAATTATTTTTAGGGCAAAGAACTATCTAAATTTCATTACTTCTGTAGATATCTTCATTAACAAGAAAGATAATAGATGAAATATTTTGTTATCCTTACATAGGAATTCAGTAATAAAATCCGAGGATTCCAACTGTAATGACCTACTTACCAATTGGATTGCTTCAGATTTTATCAGAGAAAGATAACTGATTAATGTCCCTATTTATTATTGGCTCTAATGAACAAAACCGAGAAAGTCCGATTCAAAATACTGCAAAATCCCATGCGGATTACTTGGGCATTATCATTATAAATGCAGTCCGAGAAAATGAGCTTCTTCAATGTGATTTTGTTTCTAGAAATAGACTGTTGTGGTTGTCGAGTGGTATGTGGTGCGCTTAGGGATCGAGATGTCCCGGGTACGAACTCTACCAGAAGCACTGTTTATTTTCTTTGAGCAAGAAATTTCCCACATATTTACTACAGACATGTCTAGGTCGATATCTGTTTGTTTGTTGGGTTTAACCCCGTAGCAACACATTGTATAGGTCATATAACGGTGGTCAGTCAACCTACTCACTCCTCCTGGAAAGGCTAAATCTCTGGATTTAGCTGTTAACCAACTACTATGCACATACTTTCGTCAGTGACTGACAACTGTCCTACATATTCGATATCTGTAAGGGCGGCATTATTCCATTTCGCCAACATGCTTGCTGCAAGTAGATAGAGTAAAAGACTCCCCGTAGAGTTTGATAGAAACATTTGTATTTCCCAACAGAACATATCTTTTATTGCGACTCAGTTTACAAAGTAAATACAAGCGAACGAATGTATAACGAACAGCAACATGACGGTCCGATCTTCAAAAATCATCTCTCAAATTTGATTTTCCATGATGCAGCTTACCTTCACTATAGTTCGTTTTTTCTCAACTGTCATTTACATGAATAATTTCATTGTGAATACGTTTGTTAAAATTATTGTCACCCATGAGTTTCCGAGAGTGTGTATTATGATCGTGTAAAGCTGCTTATGCCGTATGATATGTTTTAGTCAAGATGTAGTTTTAGTTTTTATGTAGTTTTGTTTAATCAATTGGGGGGGGGGGGCGAATGTGTTTTATTCACCTATTCACTCAAACTCCTTACAGAGCCTACTTGTTTAGTGACCTAATTACAGTTATACATGTTGTTGTGGATTTTATCCGAATGGTGTGAGGTAAGATTAACTACTTATTAAATGTACTTTAATAATTAATTATCCATTAATGATTTCATTTTAATAATTAGACATGTACAGGGAGATATTATATGATATGGAATTAATTGTCCTAAATAATTAATATCAACAGATACAAGTGTAATGGGTTTTCACGACCCTGTTTCTACTTTCACTTTAGTTTTTCAATTGCCTTTATAGTTATGTATTTACAATTATCGATGTTAAAAATGTGTCAATACCTTCATTTGAATTATGATATTATAAACAATAATTTGATTATAAGGTTCTGTAAAGGATTTAATGTTAAAGGTTGTTTAAAGAAAATTTTAATGTAATTTAGTATTTTTATTTATGCAACATCAATGTTGCAAATACATGTTTTGTTTAATATTTTTGTTGTAATTAATGAACAACATCACTTTGTATATTTCATAAGAAACATTTTGATGTATAAAACAATACTGTTGGTAGAAAAGAAACAAAACTAGAGCTATTTCTTTTTACTATTATTTTGCGAACATCAAGACTTTACATGAGCCTTAAGTATAATGGGTATGTTCAGTAGCCTGTTCAATTACCCTAAACGTTCCAAAACGTTCCGTAACGATACATTCGGTACTCCACGGCCATTCGCTGTGAATAATCTCGGACATATTTAGAAGCTATTTTGAAACTACCGGTGTTGAAGTAAACACATATACTATGATCGTTTAGGCAATGAGTGATGTTTTGTTTTTAGTCCGTAAATTTTGAAACATCACTCATTGCCTTAACGACCGTACATTTGTTTATTAGATTAGATTATTCGCAGCGAATGAAGTTCCGAACGTATTGTTACGGAACGTTTTGGAACGTTTAGGGTAATTGAACAGCCTGGCTACAGGTTTGCCTTTCAAGGTAAATCTACCCCGTGCCAACTTGAAGGTGTCTTATGCCTCAGTCCCATAAATCGTGGCTTGTTGCGGACCCGTACGTGCAGACAGCCGTAGGCCGTGGGAAGCCTTGCATGCTAAGGTGACGGTACGCACTTGGCACAATACAACACATCCGTACGGAGCCGTAGCTTGAAGATTTGCAAGTTTAATTCATACTCGGCCACGATTGTGTTCACGATTTGACTTTGAAACTGATACGTGTATCCTGGGCTCATCTCACAGACCCTTGTAAAAACGCAAGAGTTCGTGCGGGTCCTTGCGGAGCTTGATCGCACGGCGCCCGCACGGTGCCCTATTTCATTACATTTAATTACTTAAAATGGCCCGTTATGATATTTATATATGGAATATATTTCTTACCAGTGAACGGACGAGCAAGGGTAATACAATGTAGCTGTAAGTCGGTGTACGCGCATTAGCATGAAACTAAGACTAAAAATGCAATTACTTAAAACATCTTACTTTGTTGTTTTCTTTAGTACAATGTTGTCTATTTTTTGTGGTTACTGAGGTCAATTATAAAATGTGTTCATAGAAAACACCTACTTGTGAAACAAACAATGAGTTCATCTCCTTACCGCCTTTAACCAACCATTCAGATTTATAATTTTGATAAATTGATCTCGTTTATGTATTCAATACGTTTATAAACATGGCCGATTCCATTTAAATGATCTTTGGGTGTATGGGGTGAAACATTATAGCAATTTAATTGTTTCGTTAGCCGCGGTCGTGGCGTTGTGGTTAGCATGTCTGACTTCGAATCTGGAGATCGCGGGTTTAAGCCCTGTCGCGGTAGGTCATACCCGACACATGAGTTGTCGGCCTCGTGATAGGGTAAGTTAGTATTGGTGATAAAAAGTGTGCAGGAAACCTATAGTAGGAAGAGCTGGCCGACGGATATATGACCTAAATATGTATTGAATATGACGTTAAACCCAATTAAAAAGAAAGTTTCGTTAGTTTAAACATATTGTATTGCTACTCCAAAATGTACAAATTAAAATGCACGTTTATTTCATTATAAAGATTGAATGTCAGCCGCCTGGCTAGCTCAGTTGATAACACGCAAGTCTACTGAGCGAGGGGTCGTGGTTTCGATTCCCGGGCGGTTCAATCTTTCGTGGTGCTTGGTCATGAAATTATTTCTACGGCCATTCTCTCTCCTACCAATGATTCTCAATTATGTAGGGCAGCTGTCAGTCACTGAAGAAAGTATGCGCTTAGTAGTTAGTTAACAGCTAAATCCAGAGAATTAGCCTTTCTAGAAACAGTTAGTATGTTGACTGACCGCCGTTAAATGACCTATACAATGTGTTAATACGGCGATAAAACCCAACGAAAACAAAACAAAGGTCGAATTTCAACGTGGTCTGGTTAAAAATTAGTAAAAAAATGTGCGTACATCACACTATTTACATGTCGAGTGGGCGAGTCCATTGTTAAAGTACATAAACACGCATGACTTTATACACGAACTGTACTGTGGTAATACAATGACGTAAAGATGGGATAATATAATTAAAACTTAAGTGTTTACAAAATACGAAGATACTAATGGCTGTATTAACACTTGTTGACGAGACAAGCTGTATAGCTGATATTGTTTGTTGGTGATTTTATTTCAATATGAGCATTGTTTCTGCTGTACGGCCCTTAAAAAGGGTACATGTAATATACAGAATGTAGTCACGTGATCTTCAGAATGGAAACCATAGGTGGATCTAGCGGGGGTCAGGGGGTCCACCCCCCCCCCTAGAATTTCCAAAATGTACGTGTCCAATTGCGTATTTCTTGACTGTAAGTCATTTTTAAGTAGCATGGAGCAAATTTTCTTGGTACTTAACATATATTTAATGGTTATGTAGTTTTTTTAAAATTATTATGTTGCATTATTCTGCAAAATGTGAAAAATGTGGTTGTGATTCGAAAGTTTGGAACACCTAGAAAATGTTCTAGGCCCCCTCCCCCGAAAAAATCCTAGACCCCCCCCCCCCGAAAAAGTTCCGCTATTTAGATCAGCAAAATCGATGGTCTTAATAGCGAAACGGTCTTATTATAGAGACCCTTTTATTCACACAAAAAGCATTTGGGTCTTGATAATTGTCAAAAATCGCATGATTTTTGAAGTAACAAAAGTGGTCTTAATAGGAACTTTATTTTACTGTATTTCGTCAAATTCTTGCCAAGGTAAAAAAATAAGAAAAATATCAAATAGTGCACATTATTGTCCGTTTTTTCTCAACTGTCAAAGCTTGAATAATTTCACGGTGACTGAACGCATTGTTTTTGTACTGGCGGTCTAATTTTTATTAAAAATATCTTGAATAAAACTTATAATACGGCATAAGAATCTTTACTCAATCATAATACACACTTTTGGAAACTCATGGATGTATTACGACAATAATTTTAACAAATGCATTCACCGTGAAATTATTTATGCTTTGACAGTTGAGAAAAAACGAACTGTAACAAAGATATTTATTAGCCTGTTATTGTGATTATTACTTTCTGAATCATCCACACAAATTATTTTTACACGTGACCTAGTTTACTACCCCGATTCAATTTTTGTGCGGGGGATTCGGTGCTAATGAGCAAGACTCGCTTGATCAGTTTGGATGGCCCTTAGTAATACTTGAAATAATCGAGGTAGATGATGCAATTTAAGAAATTATGAACGGCCAAGTCTCTGTCTAAACCCAAATCATTGGGTTCCTTAGCGAACCCAGAGCCCCGACGTGTGGGAATCTGACGGATGAAAACTGAAATTAGTATAGTTATTTAAGTGACAATTACTCACATTCGGAACTTCTCGGTCATTCACTACAAATAACTTTTAATGAATTGTCGAGGTGTTCCGAATGCATTACTCAGTTAGTTAATAGCCTGGGTCGGTAGAGCAGTTGGCAGCTTCCCTGGATTTCGAATCTAGTGTCTTGAAGGGGGTACGAGTTCGAATACCACCCGGGGAGTTATATCCTACCATGAAAGTTTGACTAAAATGTCATTTTCCTCCATCAATAAGGTGTATGGAGAAGTTTCCGGCCTTGTGGAAGGGTAGGTGAGTATTGGTTATAGACAAGAGTCCAGGAAAGCTAGATTACGTGCGCTAGACGCCGTTATATGACCAATACAATGTGTTGTTACGTCGTTAAAGCCAACAAAATAAATGAAAAAATAAATCAGTTAGTTAATAAATTAATAAACTCGTGATAATTTAAATGTTTATACAAAATGAAAGCAGTAGTCGAGTAGTAAGTTGACAATCCTCCTTGCAGGAAGTAAAACACTTATATCTATTATACATGCATTAATACTGTCCTGTATGCATTCAGTTTGAGAAGAGGGGCCAGGAAACCCTATCCCCTTTATATGTATTATCATTTTATTCATTCTAAACTGTCGTGATTTTGGTACTTTTTGTTAATAGTTTCATCCCTTGAAGTTGACTTTTTACTAAAACGCTAAAATATAATATATTCAGCCTTTATTTAGGTCAAATAAGTATGGAGGGATCAGCCCCTTGAAATGAACTTTCACACGTGTCCCATTCCCTCCTGAAACACTAACGACTCCTGCCCATGCATTATTCATCAGTTATAATGAAATGTAATTAAAGTGATATAATTTAGTGTAACGTTTACAGTTGAGTATAGATGACGTTAGAATTCGTTAGAAAACGATCTTCAAGTGAAACTATGTTTTCGCGACTCATTACGGCGGAGTATTTTTCATTTTTGATTTGTTTGACGTTCGTAGCATCAGGTATGTTACTCATATTACTTTTAAAAATAGATATTTTGTTAAATTGTAAACTTTGTCATAATATTGTTTTATTTTATTTCGGGGCCTACAACTTTATGGGGATCGGTCATGATATATTTTCACCGACCACGGCCCTCTCTTCTATCTCTCAAAATCATTGACCTCCTTTTTCCATTGGTAGATAGTACATTTTGGGGACATTTGGAAACCAAGATTTGCATTCGATCTCTGTGATTTTCATAGTAATGTTGAATGCTTAATCTCAAATATCAAGCCCGCCCCACCCACGTTATAATACAACCGAACAGAACAAACATTTATTTACAAAAACTATACAGTTTCTATTGTTTAACAATTATGTTAATGCAATTGTTATGATAACAATACTTCATACGTGCATTTTATTTCACTTATAAATACGTATTTTTTACCAATTTTGTTAAATGAAGGACGTCTGTTACGCAACCAGTCGTGTGTTCAGTAACGACTGTTCTCGAACGTTACGGCGTTCGGGACAACTCAACCCGTAGACAACTCATCCCATGAATAACTCAACCCAAAGTTGGGACAACTCAAACCGTTAGTGAGGTATTGAGTTTTCTCGGGTTGAGTTATCTTTGGGTTGAGTTGTCCCGACCCTAACGTTACGGAACGTTTCGGAACGTTTGGGGTAATTGAACACGCTGCTTTTTTATCTAAAAATCTTCATGCGTCATTGATGTAAGTGAATAAAAGGATTAAGTTATTTTGTGTTTTGTTTCAGTTCATTCTGGTTGTCCCGGCGAACAGAACTCACAAGGTAAGAAATAAAACAATAGCAGGTTTTTGTGCGATATGTCACGTGATTTATCTATCACTTCCGGTGGGGGCAGTATATTTAGCGATTTAGCTAATCCAAAGACTTTAAGATGTTGGCATAAGAAACTATCCTGATATGAATTATACCAGGAATTTTTCAACATTTAACTCAATTTTGTCTCTAAACCAATCTAAGAGGGAAGAAAAGTCACATCTTGTGGTCTGCACATAAAACATCCTTATGAAGCGGATGGATCCTCATTAAATCCAAACAGAACAAAAATACAGGGGGCAACATTTAATAAGTTGTCTATTCCGGGGGCAACGTTAAGGTATTTTTCACTTCGAGGGCAATATTTAAAGGTCTAACACTCGGACATTCGTCAATTCTTAGGTCAACATCTTGAAAAATATCAGCTTGTTGGGGGGAGGCATTTAGAGATTTGTCACTTTTTGGGGCAGAATTTTTATAGTAATTTATAGGTCGTTTGTGTTAAAGCTGGACCCCTAAAATCATGAATTATCTCAATAACTATCGGATGGAATTAACTCAAATTTTGTATGTGATCATAACTAGCATTTTCCTTCTCAAATCCAAAAATTCAGAATTTTTCTTTAAATACATAACATACTTCCCATAGACATGCAATGCAAATTTTGAAGCCAAAAAGAGACTTTTGTTAAATGGGTATGTTCCATAATCAGAACAGCCATATAACAGTAGATACAAATAATAGCTAAATATGAGGCCCGGTTAGAAATTTTATTTGATAACAAAGTACGGTATAGATAGAAAGCGAAAACAACTTGTTTTCGCGAAAACAACTTGTTTTCGCGAAAACAACTTGTTTTACGAAAACAACCTGTTAAATTAATATTATACGTTATTTCAAACAAAACTTAGTATTTTGTGAATGCATTTAAAAATACTTTAAACGAGCAAGTTTTGGTACAAAATTCCGAAAAATACGGAAACAACTATCAGTCAATCTCACGAAAACAACTTTGAAAGCAAAAATCAGTCAGTCTTGCGAAAACAACTTTTTCTTCATTTGAAAACAACAATCAGCCACTCTCTCAAAAACAACTTTTCCTACTAAAGCAACAATTAGTCAATCTGGACAGGTGTATTCCTCGGACCCACCTATATATATATATGTTTTTTTAAAGAAAATGGAACGATTACATGGACCCACCCCTTAACTTTCTTGTATAATAATGAATATCGCAAAGATTTTTACAAACGTTCAAACTTAGATCTTGTATTCTTTGATAATTTTTGCGCGTCTATTCTTTGTAGGAAATGGACCCACCTTTATTTCTTTATTCATGAATGGATCCTCATAAATAATGTATCTGTTAAAAGCTAGGACAATGCCATTTTCAAAAAAGTTAGAATAACGAAATCGGATGTTTAGTAAATAATAAGAGTGCATTTGAACACAACTCTGTCCAGTGCAAGTGAACACGTGCACATTGTATTTCTATTGAACCATATGTGGGCATTCATACACCTCTATATGCTATTTGTTTAAATTTTATATCTTTTAAACGATCCATTAAACTGGCGTCACACTGTTCCGAAATTGACACCAGATGGACATACGAATATTGAATTTCGAATTTCGCACGAAGATGGCCCCGAAATTGTCCCACAATCAATCAGCACCCGAAGCAAGTACGATTCCTACAGAAGGTCACGCGATCGCATCCGATCCACACACGTATCTTCCTGAATGTCATGCGATGGCATCCGATCTACTCACGAAGTCACCTCAAAGACGCAGATTTTTACAAAGTTGTAACACGCAGGACATGCGAGGGCCGCACGATGGGTATACGCCATCGTATTGTACGTATGATGTGTTAGAATGTAGTCACAAACGCGTCACGTGACTCCCGGTTCATGGTTCCTGGTTCAACGCTTACGTTTATCAATTCAGAAAATTTACAAAGATTTTAAAGGTTTCTTATTCACATATCATAGACAATGGTCTGTCTCTAATATTCATTATTAGGGTACTTTATTTTGGATTTTTTTATAAGTAGTGCGTCACTTTTTCAGTAATAATTAAGCTAATAAATGTTTTTTTAATTGATCACGATCCGACGTTTCGGACATGACGAATATTCGTGCTAGATTTTCTGTTCGGGATCGCGAATATCCGAGTACTCAGATAGATAGGACAGCAATCTCATCAATGAAACATTTTGTGAAGCAAAGTGGCTTGAATTTTATTCTCAGTATAATATGGGATCGGGAAGCGGGCTCGGGAGTGATAATTCTAGATTTGTTTGCACATTTAAGCTAAAGGCTCTATACTAAACAGCGCGAGGCGGAATGCCGAAGAATTTAAACTCCCTTTATACCGCAATAGACCATACATTTAGAATTATGTATTTTTTAATTGATAGAACACTGTAAGAATCAAAATGATGCAGAATATTCGTATACACATAAATAATACATGCGCATGTGTATCGAATATTCACATAACACATAGCATAATGATAGAATGCTTCATTCAGCATCCGAAGAAGAATTTCTGAAAGTCTGTTGTGGCGGAGATTTATTTGTAAAGATCATGAAACTGACATTACTTATGTGAGAGAAAAACTCTTAACATAAAGTGTAGTTTATATACATGTATGTAC
The DNA here is from genome assembly GCA_025267735.1 of Mactra quadrangularis. Taxonomy (NCBI): domain Eukaryota; kingdom Metazoa; phylum Mollusca; class Bivalvia; order Venerida; family Mactridae; genus Mactra; species Mactra quadrangularis. The sequence goes on along the minus strand of CM046309.1, from coordinate 60,231,381 downwards.
ATCCGCTAGCAACCTCATTATATACGTGCTAATGATGAGTGTATTTTAAGATTTTGAAAAAAGACCCACTTTATTTGAATATTTCAGATTTATAAAGAAAACGGTTTGTCAGCAAGTATGACTTGTTAATTCTATGTTTATAAAACAGGAAAGAAAATATAACTTAAAAGAAAAATAACTTTCAAGCAGTGAACAAAAGCTAGTTTGCGTGATGAAAATTTTGCGTTCTTGACTCCATTGTTCTCAATCCTGTAGATATGGTTGTTTTAACCAGAACAAAAACTTCCGTATAGAAACTTTATCTCGCGTGAGATTAAGATCACAAGTTTGTTTGTAAAGGTGTGTCATTTTAGACGTAACTAGATAAGGGGTGTGGCCATTTATTGCAATGTCTTGTTAATAATGCCTTAGTACCTTTCCCCAAAATTTCAAAAATGCCCAAAATGCAAAAGAGTGCACCAAAAAAAAAAAATATTTTAAAGTTGTATTGTTCATGCATATTACCGGATATAGTTGACAATTAAATACAGTGTGAAAATAAAACTTGCCAAACAAAATGGTTTCACGAGCAATGCTATAAAATCATTAATTTCGGAATTTTGTACCAAAACTTGCTCATTTAACATATTTTATCATATACATTCATAAAATACCAAGTTTTGCTTGAAATAACGTATAATATTAATTTAACAAGTTATTTTCGCTATCTATCTATACCCAACAAAGTATAACAGTATATACAAACTCAAATATCATCATCACTGTCGTCTGTATCGTCAAAATCTATGTATATTATACACGTACGCTTTTAAAGACGGGCCTCTGCTTTACAATTCAGTAGACCGTCGAGTGTTTATTTAAGCAACAAATTTTCAGTAAACGCACGGGATTTTGTATAAATACACTGGAAGTATGACAATGTTATAATAAGAACAGCTTATTTTACCTCCCGCCGGAATTTTGATAAAAAATTCCAAATATTTTGAATTATACCTTATGGAAAACTTTTTTATTTATTTATTAAAAATTCTGAAAATTTAAATCCTAGGAGGAAAAATTGAACTAAGATAGTATTAAAATTTTTAGCAAAATCGCTGTTATAGTTTAAAAGATATTTACGGCAAATAGGGGTCCAGCATTAACGCAAACGACCTATATATGTTTTTATATCTATAATGCTATAAATGAATATGAGTTTTATTCTTAAGTTAGGGACTTTAATCAGTTATTTCCCCTTGTATACTCTTCAAATAGGTAGGTCTTATTAAATATTTTTTTTTGTAAACCATTTAAATTGTTTGAAGTTCAAGCTAAGTATTTTAAGGATAAAGAACTATCTAAATTTTATCACTTCTGTTAATATCTTTATTAACAAGAAAGATATTAGATGAAATATTTTGTTATCCTTACACAGGAATTCAATGATAATATCCGAGGATTCCAACTGTAAGGACCTACTTACCAATTGGATTGCTTCAGATTTTATCAGGGAAAGATAACTGATTAAAGTCCCTAATTGTATTCACCTTTCATCGGCGCATACATTAACCCCGCTGATTTAAATACTCGATATTTATTCTCTACTCTCTTTATTCTCGATAGTTCTCTACTCATTGTCGATAAAGATTATATCTGATTTTTATGTACGTGTTTTATCGAGCAAATATGAAGTATCAAAATCAGCAGGGTTATTGTATGACCACTGACAGCATTCGGAACTACCTCGGCGATCTTCTACGCAGATAAACTTCGTAGATGAGTGTCGTGGTTGTTCCGAATGCACTGACAGTTAAATCATTTTATTCACAGCCATACGGATGTGTCACGACAATACAATTTCCGGTACAACAGTACTTATAGACACGTCTGGTGCCATGGCAACGGATAATTCTACAGGGCCACTATGTACATGTAATGGTACAATAATAGGGGCCAAAGCTGTAGATATGCAAATTCAGGGCCAGACAACACAATGTGGGTCGTCTTTGATATATACAACTGATAATGGCGATTCAGAAAAGTCTTCAGAAACTAACTGTACCAGCAAAAATATATCCACCGTCCATAACAAAGAAACGGTGACGTTCAGCTTACACCTTGAGAAAATTAAACCACCTTATGAAGTTGACTACTGTGTCACATTAGCGATCAGTAAGTATTCTTTACGTTGATTGTTTTGTTCATTCTCGTTCCCAGAGATTGTCAAGACTGCACGCAGTGATTTAACGAAAATCTTGATAACCCCTGGGTACGAAAATGGTTTTGCTTTGCTCCTTCTTGTTTCCAATTGGGTTCCATGTTTACTAACATTTTTTAAGATCGGTGGTGCTTTTCAAAAAAATTATACGATCAAAATCTTCGTAAGCCAGTTTCAAATAATTAGCTCTTCTAAGTCAGACGGATAATAAGCGTAGCTATGATATGATATTCAAAAAGGTATACAAAATTCTACACAATTTGTATAATAATAATTTCTTTTGTATTTAACAAGCCAAAATATGAGCGTATTATTATTTGTATTTTGCTAATAACTTACGAAGATTTTTTTTGTGAATAGCACCACAGGTCCTGGATTTATTAAATTGCTTTAAGTGTGAATGTTCACTCAACATTAAGTTCCCGCTCCAATAATTCAAGCCTTCCACTAATCAATTTTGTCAGTCCCAAACTTTTAATTTTACAAAAAAATATCCGTATATATTAGACCTATCGTGCCATGGACCTGGGTGAAAAATCTTGTATGCATGAAAAAATACATTAAAATTTAACTTTTCTTTCACCAAAAGTGCTCATAATAGCCTTTTAATTGCAATTGTTTATTCAGAATACTTTGCACAAAATATGTTTCGCGGGTTGTCCGCAAGACGGTAGTAACTCGCTCTTTAAGGCAATGTACTTACTACAATCTTGAAGGCCTCCCTCGACTTGTGAATGACTTACTTTATCACATGACTCAATGTTTGTGGGGAAGATTCAGAGAAGAGCAACATATTCACAAGACAAATACATGTTTAATTTTTAGATCGTATTCTTCTTCTCCCAAAAAACTTGTGGTGCTTTTCACAAAAAAATTTACGAAAAAAATCTTCGTAAGTCATATGCTAGAAACATTAATCATATGCTCATTTTTTGGCTGATCAATTACAAATAGTAACAGTAGAATAATGTATACCTTTTGAATATCATATCATACATTGTTGTTATGTTTATTCTCCGTCTGTCTTAGAACTGCTAATAATATGAAATTGACTTACGATAAAAAAAGTTCGTAAGAATTTTTGTGAAAAGAAGCACTGGACAGAAATCCAAGACAGGATAGTTTTATGATGTCTAATAAGGGACCTTAGTATTTCCCTTTGTATATTCTTCAAATAGGTAGGTCCAATTAGTTGAAATACTCGGATTTTACCCTTACTTTTCAATGTCAATTTGCAAAAATTAATCTTAAAATAACTTTTTTGTAAATCATTTAATTTGTTTGAAATTCAAGCCAAGTATTTTTACGGTAAAGAAGTATCTTAATTTCATCACTTCAGGAAATATCTTCATAAACAAGAAAGATATTAGATGAAATATTTTGTTATCCTTACACAGGAATTCAAAGATAAAATCCGAGGATTCCAAATGTGAGGGCCTACTTACCAATTGGATCGCTTCAGATTTTATCGATGAAAAGATAACTGACTATAGTCCTAATTGATGACGCTTCAAAACAAGACAATTTCTCTGTTGATAATAAACCAAGTAATGACAACCGAGGCTTGTGTCGAGGATGAGATATTTATTTTATTATACCGAACAACTAAAACAGAGATTGTAAACAATTTAATAGGCACAAGCTGTTTAATTTATCTGTTTTATTTGCTTTTGAAGTTAAAGGCATTAATCCACACTTTTTAAGTTTGTCGTTCGGCAAAAGCAAGCGTCTGTGCAAGGGAGGTAATTCAAATTGAATGGTTAAAACTCAGGTCCTCATATTCAGCAAACTACAACGTAGTGGTCTCCCATCACTTTAAGCATACCAAAAGGTGATGTCAAGCGGACCTATAGGCATTCTGTACACAAACGGTCTAACCGACTTCTGTACGGAGACGCCGGGCATCATGGGTAAAACTGTTTATTTACCTGAAAGCACGTGGCAATGTTTACATTCTAATAATTTCTCCCTTTCAAGTATACTGAACAAATAGAGTATGTATTTTGTTTCTACTCAATAAAATTTAACAATCCAACTAACTATCAAACTTTTTAACCGGTAACGTGTTTACATCTGTCATTCTTTACACAGACATTTGACATCGAAAGTAGACTAGAGTACACGGTTTAACTATGCATCTGTACCTTTAGAGGTTTAAAAGTACTTAGTGTCTATGGATTTATATTCCTGTAGTTATACGTGATCATTTATTTTACCTTTTAACAATGATTTTGTCCAAAAAAAATATCCTACGATTTTGTTTTCATCCGCCGCACTATATTCTGTTGCGTACCAAACGCCGAATACTGGGACGCGTTGTGCGTCTTAGTATAGAGGTGATATCTTCACCTTCTATATATAGAATTGGCCTATAGGTGATGTCAAGCGGGCATATAGGTGATGTCAAGAGGGTGTCATTACGATTATCACCCTGTGACGTCACATTAGGCTATAATAGTAAACAAACCACGTGAGATAAAATAAAATAAAAACTTTCACATTATAGTGGAACTATTTGCTGTATGCAAAATACGTTCTGTCTAAAAAATCATTTGTCCAAGAACTAAAGAAGGACTTCATAGATGGCCAAATAACTGTTTTAAGTCAATTATATTTAACACTCTCTGAAACAAACATTTTCTCCACTATATTCACTACATGTACAGCATTTCTGAACTCACGATCTATCAAAATCAGGTGCGTAGCTACCAGTACGCAGAGTACGCATCTGCGTACACATTGGTCCAGAAAATCGTACAAACGCCAAAAAAAATGGAATAAAATCTCAGGCCTGAGGGGGGTGGGGTAGGGGTGTGTGAAACAAAACTGCTCGAACGCGTTTTAATGGCCTTATGTCAAGTTACGTTTCAATGGGACTTGCGTTGCCATTTGGGAGTGGAATTTACGGTTTAAGTTCGTTGTTTGTCTTTGACTCCAGTCTATATAATTCTTTAAACGCTGGTTGCAATTGAATGATAATTGGTACGAATGTTGTCTTCCTATATTTGTGTCCGGAATGAATTATACAGACCCTTTTTTATAGTTGCCAAAATGCTCCTGAAATAATCTACTGAAAAAACATATTCGGGGGGGGGGCATGCGCTTGACCCCCTAGGATTTTGCGTAAACATTAATAAGCCCTTGTTACGCCACTGAAAAAATATTTAAATCAGCTGAGTTAATGTATGCACCACTTACAGTTGATTAAAATTAAACAATACGTATCTCTCCTTCAGAGACGTGTCATGAAGACGACTTCCAGTGCAATGATGGGTCCTGCATACCCAAATCTAGTAAATGTAACGCTTATGACGATTGTCTTCCATCAGGAGAAGACGAAAACAATTGTGACAGTAGGTATTTAATACATTCTATTTACAGCAGCAATTCGGAACACCTCGACCGTTCATTAAGTATATAATCTCGGAAGGATGAGGGGGGTCCAACAAAAATATTGGTTTCAGGGGCGGTCCAGGATTTTTTCCAGGGGGTCCGAAAATTTCTAGGGGGTCCGAACTTTTCTAGGAGGGGGGGCGAACCTCGAACCACATCCACTTAATGTCCATTTTGCCGAAAAAATGCAACATATTGATAATAAAAACTACATAATCATCAAATCTATGTTAAGCGTCGAAAAAAAATTGCTTCATGCAACTTAAAAATGACTTACAGGCAAGAAATACTCTATTGGACAGGTACATTTTCCAAATTCTAGGGGGGGGGGGGTCCGGACTCCACTGACCCTCCCGCTGGATCCGCCCATGGGTTTCTTGCTACATACGCGAGGCGGAGCACACGCGACATACGCAACAGTATAATATAAAATAGTTCTTGTTGTAAACGCACAAGGCTACGTAAACGTATTTGTATGTTTACATTATGTGACAAAATGTTGCTCAACGAGTTCATTTATTCATGTATTTTAAATCAATGGACTAAAATCGTAACAAAAAATCATCGCCTTAACGACGCTGGATTTGCAAACTAATAGTTCCTACATGGCGTCAAAATATGTCCGAGGAAATTTGTAGTAAATACCCGAAAAGTTCCGAATAGACAATTGCGTATACGCAATTACGGTACATGTAGTTGTGACAAGATATACGTTCACGTTATTAATCAAAGTGCAGATAATGCCGCTCGGGCTTGGGACCAAAAGGGCAAAACGAGACTGCTTATGATTGTCCGATTGTATTAACAATTGCACTTTTTAACGCGTTGGCTTTAACCTACATTTAAATCGTTGCGCATAATCTCACTGCACATGACCGAATGTATTTGTCCGCGTCATTTTTGTGATATGTTTTAAAAGTTGTGGGTTCTTAAACCTGTGTTGTGAATTTATTGTGTAATGAATCAAGTAAAATACGTGTATATATGACTGTCCCAAAGGATGTAAAGTTTGCTTTTTAGGGGGCGGATTATTTACAGGAATTTGGACTTAAGCAAGAGTAACAGATGTAAGAGTTGCTTCTTTTTTGATTACTTGAAATATGATCTTAAAATCACATTTATGGGTTCGATACGCTACAATACATGCGAAGCGGTTTCATTTTATATCTTTGGTATTCGTATTGAATCCCTTATAAATACATTTTTATAATGTTGTATTGTTTTTATTTACAGCGGGATGTATCGAGGGAAGTTGTAACACAGGTATAGCCATGCATTATTTTGTACTCATATGCTAGGGTCTAGGAATTTATTGAACGATTTAAAGACGCCAGTCTTGATAGCCGGCGGAATGTTTTTATATCGTCGGCTTGATACAACACAGCCTTTACTCAGTATTTTCCAAATTTCAGAGAGGCGTAAATGTGCATCAAACAAAATGAGTATTTTCCAGTAAGAACAAAATGCCAATTAGACACCGAATATTCGAACGTTGAAAAACGAATACGAATATTCGAAATTCTCAAAATCGGCTTTTAAAATTTTGTCATCACAATTGAACATTGCTGTTAATTAATGTACAGTAAATCTAATCTAAACGTCAGACTCGATATAGAGGAAATGGTTAATCATTATTTATTTAAATATTTTATTTAAACTCAGGATATTTTTATTTCTAAATAAACCGAATTGGTATGGTATTCGGATATACAAAGTCGGACACGAAATCGTACTATGAGGCATTAATATCCTTGAAATATGTTTTAACTTTATAAAAACGAATATTCGAATATTAAAAACGAATATTCAAACATTAAAATTTGTATTCGATCCCGACCCTATATAAAATAAACTAATCTTTCATTAAATTTATGAATCAATACTTTATTTCAGATAAAGGACCAACGACTGGTAAGTTCATTTCTTACATACCATGTTTTCATATCTATATTTACTTTTAAAGCCCACCTACTTTTTTATCAAGCCACTGTTGAACTTTGTCATAGGTTCTTTCGTCCAGTAAAATGACTTGCGCATTGGGGGCAATGTAATCTAGAGTATTGCAAGGCGAAGCAATACATGACAGAATATTATGCTCATTCGAGGGCTGCTATTTGCAACAATGTAATAAAATACAAGAAACTGATGATTACTGTATATTAATTATATTAGATGGTTTAACTGCACTACTTGTGACAATGCAAGTGTATATATAGACCATGCTACAAATCATTCATCATGTGACAATGATCTGAGACATAAAAAGAAGCCACACTTATGTCTGCCCACGTAATCACTCGCGTAAAATAATAGTACGCGTCTGCTTATTTCGACCACATGAATGTTTTTACAGTTTTTAGACACTAGAATTGTAATAATAAAAGTACTTCAATTTGTTGTTATTGGATTGCTTCGCTATATCCCCATCCTTGAGTTCCATGAATAGTATTTATCACATGAAAACAGAATTTTATATAAATACTTATGGCGGGCACTTTACCTCAAGTGAATCAACAAAAACCTGATGTATTTTTGATATTTTACTTTTAAGTGAAAACAGATCCTTTAATTACAATCACCTGCTACGAGAGTGACAAGTTTTCTACGACAACAACAACAACTACTACTACCACCACCACAACCACTACGACGACCACGCCTACCACCACCACGACCACGCCTACCACAACCACGACCACGCCTACCACAACCACACCTACCACAACCACGACCACGCCTACCACCACCAAGACTTCCACATCGACGACCACGACCACGCCTACCACCACCACGACCATGCCTACAACAACGACGACCAAGCCTACAACAACGACAACCACACCTACAACACCCACGACCACGCCTACAACACCCTCAACCACGCCTACTACATCGACAACCAAGCCCACGACAACAACAAAAACAACGGTATCAGTTAAAACAGTTAACGACGCTGATGATAAAACAGATTCTGACAATGATGATGGGATTGCATCAGGAAGAAATGACGAGGAAGGTGAAGAAACGAAAACCGACACTGAAAGCGAAACTGAAAAGGGAGATACAGAAATAGTTAAAACTCTTAAAAAACCTGGTAAGTGATATAAATATGTGATGCAATATTCAGAACATGTTAGTTACCTAAATTATACACGAACTCATATTTTCAACACTCGTACATTGTATGTTAATTGGCTCTTAAATTGTCATTAATAGAATACTGCTTTACTGTTTCCAAATGCTTCTAGTTGTTTACAATTTTGAAAGTTTTAGAAAAATTTGATATCTAAGTTGAAATCTGTGATCGTGCACCTTTAAATTTAACCTCTGCAGAACACCAACCTCTGAACAGCAACACACTTTAGTCCCTCCCACTTGGTGTTGCTCAAGAGAGTTTGTACTGTAATTATTTACGTCGATGTTATAATTATTCTTACCGAAACATTATTTTACAGGTGTGATTGCTGGAATTGTTGCAGGAGTTATCGTACTGGCCGTTGTTGTTGGTCTTGCTGCTTATATTGTACAACAAAAGAAAAGGGGGTAGATATTGTTTTATTACTATTACATTTTGATTCTATCTTCACGTGATTATGTCACGTGATTTACTAGTCACGTGATCTACAACATGTCGGTTTATAAACACTAAGTTTTGTTTTAGGCGATTTTTTTCTTTAATACAGACAATCATCAAAACGTGTTTAGCAAAACGCATTTTCTGTACCCAAAAAGTCCTAAATGTCCCTTTCCGATTAAGCCCAAATGTTTAATTTGAGAAAGAAAACTCACTGCATCAAGATAATTTGGGACTTTTGTCAGTTATCTTTCCTTGATAAAATCTAAAGCAATCCAATTGGTTAAAAGGTCCTTATAGTTGAAATCCTCGGATTTTATCATTGAAGTCCTATGTAAGGAATAAAATATTTCATCTAATATCTTTCTTGTTAATAAAGATATTAACAGAAATGGTAAAATTTAGATAGTTCCTGACCCTAAAAATACTTAGCTTGAATTCTTTACAAATAAAATGATTCACAAAAAAGTTATTCAAGATTGATTTTGGCAAACTGACATTGAAAAGTAAGGGTAAAATCCGAGTAATCCAACTAATTGGACCTACCTATTTGAAGAGTATACAAGGGGAAATGACTGACTATGGTCCCTTATTAAGACCATCGACCTGAATGATCCTTTAAGTAAAACCTGGGTGTTTTTATCGTGTTATACTAAACGAGAAGCATGCCGTGATGATAATAATATAGTATACATGATACAGTCTAATGTCCTCTTTGAAGTGAAAAAACCTCGAATTCCGAACACATGTACCTTTTTCTAAGTCAATGCAAAACTCGAAACAAAAACATCCGCAACGCCTGTCTATTTACTGTTACAATGAGGCTTAATTATACTGCGTTCCGGACAACTTGAACATTCTTAGTAAATCTTGTAAAGACGAAAAAATATTACATTTAAACGAAATAAATTGAAAAACAGTATTTCAAAATATCACTTTAAAGCCTCGATCTGTACGTAATCGCAAATGACCCCTTTAACAAACTTTGGGGTATACCCTACCTCGCATTTTGGCGTTATTGTCACTAAACTGGAATATTGTTTTTGTTGTTTTTCAGATCCGTTTCATTGGAACAGAATTCTGATTTATGGATTCCAGGAAACCAGGAAGCTGAATTAGAAACTTTGAATTAGTTAAATATGATAACATATCCAAATTATAGACTTTAATAACTCTGCCTTCGAACCTGTGCTGTTGGAAAACAAGGAAAACTTATGGTACCTAAAGTACATACGTGCTGGTACCCATTTTGCTCACGTAGATTCCACGGGTACACGACGGTTGTTTGATATTTATTTAGCTATATTTGCTACTGGCAGCATTGTTAATTGTTCGAATCAGTTATACATTTTTTCACTAACGGAAGCGTCTACTGAAAAGTAGAATCAAGAAAACCTCAGGATACGAATATTCCTGTGAAGTAGTTAGAACGGATGGTCTTCAATCAAATGTTATCACTCCAGTTTCTTCATTCAAATGTCATCACTCAAAATTCATCACTCAAAGATCATGCCTCAAACGTTTTCACTCACAGATCATCACTCAAAGCTAATCACTCTAAGGTCTTCACTCAAAAGTCTAAATTCAAAAATCCTTACTCAAAGATCATCACTCAAAGATCATTACTCTAAGTTCATCACTCGAAGGTCATCACTCAAAGAGCATTTATCAAGGTCATCACTCAAATATCATCTTGCAAAGGTCATCACTCAAAGAGCGTTTATCAAAGGTCAACACTCAAATATCATCTTGCAAAGGTCATCACTCAAAGTTCACCACTCTAAGATCATTACTGAAAGATCTTCACTTTGATATCATCACTCAAAGTTCATCACTCAAAGATCTTCACTTTGAGATTATCACTCACAATTCATCACTTAAAGATCATTTCTTAAAGATCTTCACTCAAATTCATCACTCAAAGACCATCACTCAAAGTTCATCACTCTATTTCCTTATATGTCAGTTTACGTGTTTAATTTTATTATATCATTTTCATTGTAAATAAACATATTAAATTGAAGTTCTTATTCAAAGGGAATCAACCCTTACTTTGTTTACATTTATTTGTTCATACAGGGTTATTTCCCTTTAAATATTCTAGACACCAGTAGCCTTTTCAATTACTCTAAACGTTACAGAACGTTCCGTAACGATACATTCGGAACTCCTCGGCCATTCGCTGCGAATAATCTTAACTAATACACAAATATGCGATCGTTAACGCAATTAGTGATGTTTCAAAATATACGGACTAAAAACAAAACATCACTAATTGCCTAAACGATCATATACTTGTTTACTTCAACATCGGTTGTTTCAAAACAGCGTCTAAATATGTCCGAGATTATTCGCAGCGAATGGTCGATGAGTTCCGAATGTATCGTTACAGAACGTTCTGTAACGTTTAGTGTAATTGAACAGGCTACTGAACATCACAAAACAGAAACGTGCGGTACAATAAGCAACCCAGGTACGTAGGAAGCATTTTCAGATGTGGGGGCTTATTTGTTCAGATTTATTTTAAGGAAAAGAAAACGTTACATAATGTTACAGTACTTATGTTTAAGTTTAATTTTACACTGCATTTGAGCATCTTGTTCTATAAAAAGTGTTTGCAATATTGATCTTGAAGAAAAAGCATACATGTATCAATCAATTTAGTGTGACAGATTAAATGAAGACCCTCAATCACTATAATTGCTGAAAATATTTGGGGGGCTAAGCCCCCCCCTAGCCCCCCTGTTCCTACGGGCCTGCAACCTCACATAATTGCTCAATTAGTCCAAAATGTGTGCTAGTAGAGTCTAACAGAACATTTGGTAAAGACTTGTTTTGACGTTTGTAACAAGTTTCATAATTGTAAACACAGGTGACCGACACAGTCCCGAATCAAAAGCACATATGTATATATAATGTTTTTGATTAGGGATCGTGCCGGTCGCCTGTGGAACCATCAAATATTTCTTGGACAAACGAAATTTTAGGAACAACAGGTCATGCATATCGCAAGTAATGTTACTTTATTCAAACCTTTTTCATGTAAAATAGCTTAAACTATATGTTGATAAACTAATAAATGCTGAGTTTGGAATTAAACAAATAAATGCTGAGTTTGGAATTAAACAAATAAATGCTGAGTTTGGAATTAAACTAATAAATGCTGAGTTTGGAATTAAACTAATAAATGCTGAGTTTGGAATTTAAACTAATAAATGCTGAGTTTGGAATTAAACTAATAAATGCTGAGTTTGGAATAAAACTAATAAATGCTGAGTTTGGAATTAAACTTATAAATGCTGAGTTTGGAATTAAACTAATAAATGCTGAGTTTGGAATTTAAACTAATAAATGCTGAGTTTGGAATTAAACTAATAAATGCTGAGTTTGGAATAAAACTAATAAATGCTGAGTTTGGAATTTAAACTAATAAATGCTGAGTTTGGAATTAAACTAATAAATGCTGAGTTTGGAATAAAACTAATAAATGCTGAGTTTGGAATTAAACTAATAAATGCTGAGTTTGGAATTAAACTAATAAATGCTGAGTTTGGAATTTAAACTAATAAATGCTGAGTTTGGAATTAAACTAATAAATGCTGAGTACGGAATAAAACTAATAAATGCTGAGTTTGGAATAAAACTAATAAATGCTGAGTTTGGAATTAAACTAATAACTGGTGAGTTTGGAATAAAACAAATACATGCTGAGTTTAGAATTAAACTAATAAATGCTGAGTTTGGAATTAAACTAATAAATGCTGAGTTTGGAATAAAACTAATAAATGCTGAGTTTGGAATTAAACTAATAAATGCTGAGTTTGGAATTAAACTAATAAATGCTGAGTTTGGAATAAAACAAATACATGCTGAGTTTGGAATTAAACTAATACATGCTGAGTTTGGAATTAAACTAATAAATGCTGAGTTCGGAATAAATGCTGAGTTTGGAATTTCCTCAGATTACTTCTTGTTTCTTTTTATCATGGGTTAAATATTATTTAATTTATCCTAAAAAAGAATTTTGTGACTGTCCAATGACTTTTTCCATTAGTTCCAGTGAAAATAGAAGTACACTAAGAACAGAGTTAATATTCAATTTTATTTTAAAATCATATTCTGACTTTTAAAGCCAAGTTAAAAATTTCTAGCAATAAGTTTTGTTCGCATCTTCACCAATGTATGTGCCTTGGTGTTGCTAAATATAGTAAAGCCCCAGGAGACATGTCCCATGGTGTAGATCGAGCTAAAATTCCAAAGGGTTTGAATTTGGTTTTCTTACACTACGAGGAGTTTGACGGCACAAATCTGGCGATATTAAAAAATTCAAATTGTTTTAACTGCATACACTCAGGGGCGGATAATAATAAAAAAGTACTTACTATGTACTTTTTTATTATTATCATGTTGCATTAAATCGTTGTTAAGCACCAAGAAAAATAGCTTCATGCTATTTAAAAATGACTTACATTCAAGAAATACACTAATGGACAGGTACATTTTGGAAATTCCAGGGGGTCCTGACACCCCTGACCCCCCCCCCGCTGGATCCGCCTATGAAACTGTTGAAAAAAGTGATATAACTGTTTATAGCGTATACATCGACAACAATCTAACAGTTTTACAACTTTTATTGTGTACTTTAAACGTACAAAACAATTCAGCGAAACGCTGTTTTTATATAAAATAACTACAAAATGTATGTGTTATTTGCCCTATAAAGTGCCAAATTCACTGCACAATACTGCAAAACCTGTTAAATAAAACTGCAAACAGGGCCATCTGTTACAGGGCAAATACGACTGCCCTTGGAAAAATAAAATGGCCTACATCAAATCATATATTTAATGACATATTTTATCGAAATGATCGGATGGACTACTTACAGCTTAAAACTCTTTGGAAAAATTTGGCAAAAAAGTCTTTGGAATATGAACTTGAGGCACAATTACATATGTAGTTCACATTCGGAACTACCTCGGCGATGTTCTACGCAGATACATTTTCGTAGATGATCGCCGAGGATGTTCCGAATGATGTAGTTCAATGTAGCGATCTATGTCTATGGAAGCGATGCCACTATGTAAACAAAAGCACATTTGCTTAAGCAAATTCAAACTCCTCACAGTGGTTACGTCATCAAATAAAGGGAACTAACCGCTGCTGACAGGAAGTGTAGCAACGATACATACAAAGAATTTCTGTCATTACTAAATGAACTAAGAGGAAGCTATATAAATAGCTATTCCTGACTAGATTCAGCGATAAATTTCTTCACACGCCCTTGTATAAGTTCAGTTCTGGTGTTATTTATATATTTTTTGGTTTCCATCACATGTTGTCTCTGAAATGAACTAGACATGGGACCAGCATGAGTACTGTTCAAATGTGCTTTCCAAGCGTTGGCTGACATAGTCGCCTTAGGGCCTCGATTTAAAATGTCCGTTATGCGAGTACCCCGGTCTACGGTTTGTGGACGAGGCTGTTGTTCATGGGTTGGTTTCGCTTCGGGCATGCCAGCGATAGAATGTGCTGAACTTACTCTTCTTAAGTTTCGTGTTAAAGACTTTAAAACACCACTACCGGTCACCGGGTTAGTAGTCCGATTAAAAACCGATTCACGTCCTTTGTTTTCTGTCGCCGCGCGTAGTAATATTTTTGTGACGTCAGGGATTGGTTCATCTAGCCACTCAGGTTTAAATCTTTCTGACGGTGTACTTGCTCCAGTCTTCGTGGACTCAGAACTTGAACCAAACACGGACTCATCGTCTCGGATTTGTGTAACAAAAGATGGCTTCCTTCTTAACGGACTACTTTGTGGCCGCGCATTAATATCCACTGAAGAAATAGTAGAAACACTTTCACTGTTTAATCGACTGCTACTTTTATCCATAGCAGACTGTGGCCGAATAGTTCTCCGCTTTTTTCGACTGACAATACGTTCGCCATACAAGAAAGTAGGTCCACTGTCGTCTCTTAATTCATCCACTACCGCTTCTCCTTCCGGTGCTAATCCTTCCGCGCTGTGACCACTGCATGTTTGAATATAGTCCAGTGTTAATGATATAAGACGAATGTCCTGATTGGTCAATCTTTGTCGATGGAGGCGTTCCTTCTCTAAAAGTTGAATTTTGTTGTTTAGTTTCAATGTTTCGATATTATTAATCCTGTATGCCCTCTGAACTCTGGAGGAATTATAACTAGCATTTTGTAGTGAAGGCATCTTGAAAAAAGAAATGATTCTAATTCAGCCCAAGAAAGAGATTAACCTGAAAAAAGAAAAATGGAATTTTTCATTGCATTGAATAAAACAGATTATACTGTAACAAAGTGGGGGACACAGCATAGATCGTTGAGGAAATGTAACACTGCTCTTATTGTTTACGAAATACATGTATTTCAGAATGATATTATCCAATACGTTTGTAGCTTTAACTTAAAGCAAAATGCGAATAAACCCCTATTGTCCCTTAAACGTTAAATTCTGGTCACGCTGCTATGGGGTTTTCATTCTAAAGATCACGTGACTATTCGTATACCCTGTTACCATGAAACTCAACTAATTATGGTGGCTGATTTATGCCATGTCGTTTTTTCGTTTCTTCGCCGCGAAGAAACGAAAAGACAAGGATACGAAAACGGCGAAAAAACGAAAATACGACATGGCATAAATCAGCCACCACAACTAATACTTAAAGTTAAGTTAAAACAACAACTCTGAATTATGCCATAGACGGTATAAT
The DNA here is from genome assembly GCA_025267735.1 of Mactra quadrangularis. Lineage (NCBI taxonomy): Eukaryota > Metazoa > Mollusca > Bivalvia > Venerida > Mactridae > Mactra > Mactra quadrangularis. Next base: position 60,215,474 of record CM046309.1, on the reverse strand, counting down.
GATAAAAGCAGCTCCCTTTTAATAGGTTACACGGTTCCCTTTATGACCTAGATAAGACTAGTCTTCAAACACTACCGGTCCCTTTTGCTCAGTCAATAACTCGTCAGACTCTGAATGCATTGGTCTTGGGTTCGATTCCAGAGAGAGACATACATGTCTTCATGGAGTTTGATAATGAAATATTTTCGACTGACATTAATTAAAATAAAGTAATTGTATTTTATAGTCTAAGTTTCATGCTTACGCACGTTCACCGACTTAACAGCTATTACCCCTGGTCATTGGGCTACTGGTATATGACTATCAATCTCCGTAGGGAGTCTTTTACTCCGCTTATTAGTGCAGCCGACAAATTGGCGCAACGGAATTATAACACCCTTGCAGGTATCCATTTACACCTGGGTGGAGTGAAGCAATCGCAGGTAAATTTCTTGTTCAAGGAAGTTAGCAATGCCTCTAGTAGGAATCGAACCCAGGACCTCTCAATCCCTAAGCGCGCGATCTACCACTGGACTACTGCTCCTACATTACGCCCGCCTTATTTTGTATCAAGTAGGAAAGCTTTCAGCCACTGGCCAGGGTAGTCCTAAGTACTAGATTCTAAGCTTGAATCCAGACATATAGGCCTTTCGGAACTCCCCGGCCATTCATTAAATGAATAGTCGAGGTGTTCCAAATGAAGATTAAGGCCTATGCAAGGAACGCGAGTATGACGACTAACTACCGTAATATGACTAAACATTGCAAAATGTGGCGTAAAGAACCATACAATACTCAAGGTCGCAATTGATTAAAAATTATCGTGTACTATGTAAGTAGGAAAAATAAGATTATAGTTTAAATACCCTGAGCTTAAAGCTCTTTAAATCTTAATCTACCATTTAAATATCTATTGTTAATAAAATCAATGTTAATAATAAATAAATAATCCCATCATACTTTCGTCTGGTATTTGACTTTGATTTATATCATCTTATGTTTAACTCGGTCATACATATATGGTGGCTTATTTCTGCCAAGAGATAACCACATAACTTCACATGTAACACGTTATTTAAGCGGTTGACTTGTTACCATAACTAGTTAACCTCTTAAGTTAAGTGGTTAACTAGTTACTGTAACTAGTTAACCACATAAATAACGTGTTAGTTATGTGGTTATCTGTTGGCAGAAATATGACACCATATATGTACAATTAAACTTCATTGAACACAAATGTAGATATAATTACGGGCATGAAATTCGCTGGTAGCATGCCCGTACGCACAGGCTGCCGGCATGAAACAGTCCTTACAAAAATATTGTATACACACACTATATATGTGAGTGTGTGTACTCGTATACAATGTTTTTGTGGGGACTGTTTTATGCCGGCAGCCTGTGCTTATGGGCATGCTTTCAGCGAATCGAATTTCATCCAGAAATATTAACTAGAAATATGTATAATTTTTAAGTCAATAGTAAAATTTCCAATGAGCGAATCCTCCCCCCCCCCTTAATTTAAGTTATACCGTTGATAGATTTCCCCATTATCAAAGATCGAAGGTCTAAATATCGGAATGGTCCAATCTGATTAAAACCAGATCTAAAATTAACCGCTCGCATACTCGCTAATTTAGAGCTGGCCTTTTCCAAACGAAGGTCACGTTCAGGTGACCTTTTCTCATCATAATATTCATGACAAAATTGTTATAATACGTAACTTGTTTACATCGTCTACGTCACGCAATTTGAAATGAGACGCCCAATCGCAGACTGTGAATAATACCGCTGTTAAATTAGCTTGCAAACCTCGGTCTAAAAATAGAAATTACGAAATCAAAATGTGATTAATAGTGTTTTCGTCTAGATGAAAGCTACGCATTGATTAGTCGACACAAAGTTCATCTCGACTTGACCTTCCACGGAGAAAGTAGAGATCCTGTACGACAACGCTCTACAGGATCTCTGTTTACGGAGATTGCTGAATGGTCTTAATATAGAGTTTTTCAACTAAAAACAAAAAAAACCCTAAAAGTAAGCATCTTGGGGATTTAAACTCATGCGATGATCAATGTGGTCTTAATAGCAGTAGGGCGTTCAGTTACCGCGAACGTTACAAAACGTTCCGTAACGATACATTCGGGACTCCTCGCCATTCGCTGCGAATAATCTCGGACATATTTAGACGCTATTTTGAAACTACAGGTCGGTGTTAAAGTAAATAAATATACGATCGTTTAGGCAATGAGTGATGTTTCGTTTTTAGTCCGTAAATTTTGAAACATCACTCATTGCCTTAACGATCGCATAATTTATTTGTGTATTAGATTAGATTATTCGCAGCGAATGGCCTAGGAGTTCTGAATGTATCGTTATGTAACGTTCTGTAACGTTTAGTGTAATTGAACACGTTACTTTACTTTAGTAATCAACCGAACTAATTATGTATGCAAAGTAAAAACCAATTTAAGCATTGTGCATTAACTACTTTCACTAAATAAAGAAATCATAATTGCTTCTATATTGCAGCGAGTAAATGACTTGATATGAAGAAACGGAACATTTTGGTTTTGTATTGGAGACTGTTTGTTTATGTTTCATAAAAACTTGTTTGTATTTCTTGTGTGTTTCTGTATCAAAAACCAATAGACAGAAAACTATTCAAGGTCGGTATATTTAGGAATTATTTGCACAAGCGTTGATCTTTAAATTCTATGTAATGTAACTGATTTTAGATTTCAATGCCAGTCTGAAAGTTTAGCCAAACAGTTTATCGGCTCAACAAATTACAGTGCCCGCCAAAAATTCTTGGACAAAGTTCTGCCTTTTTTGAATAAATCGATTCACGTTAATAATGTTTTTTTAAAGTGATCAGATATTGACCCCATTCCAAAATTAGCAAATGTAATTTAATCACAAGTAGAGTAAATAAAGTTATGTTATGCTAAAAACGAAGTAATTGTGATTCAAACAACGCTACATATTAAGCTACAAAACCGGGTTGGTGGCACAGTTGGTAGCATGCCGGGATTTGGAATCTCGAGTCCCGAAGGGGGTACAAATCCCAACCGGGGAGGTTATACCCTTCCATGAAATTTTTTGACAATTATGTCAATTTTCCTTCTTTAATAAGGTATATGGAGAGGTTTCCGGCTTTGTGGATGGGTAGGTGAGTGAGGTTAGGTGCGCTGGACGCTGTAAAATGTCCTAAATTGTGTTGACATGGCGTTAAACCTAATAAAATAGTAAGCTATGATTACAGTTGAATTATTTGCATACATGTAGTGCATGATCAGTTTTTCAAAACAAATAATTCGTCTAGGAGATTTTGGAGGGCACTGTTGGTACGTAATAGACTGTACAAACGAAATCTCGGTTAGTTATTTGTGAGTGAATGTGATTTAAAATCACAAAGTAAATAAAAGATAAATTTGTTCAATAAAATGGATTAATACTTTCTGATAAAATTAATATAAAAATTGTTCACAAAAGGAAACAAAGTTTTTACACAGCATTCATGGCTACCAACTTTATCATGAACTGTTTAAACGAGCACCGACAAGTTGAAGCATTCGTAGACTTTCTGGATGGCTGCTGAAACCAGATTAAAACTGCAAACCGATTAATTAATTACATGGTCTTAGCAAATAAACATGTTAAGTTTAAGCAGCAAACTTTGCTAGGTTCAATCATTGATTTGAATTAACGCTGTTTAATGTTTATTAATACATTTGTTTTAAAAATGTTATGTATGGCGACCGATTCAGGGATTTTATATAACAGGGATTTGTAACGATAAGTAAATGTAATAGATTTTCATCAAATTTCAGTGTCGTCGCTATTATTTCGGCCCATACGGAAAACAAGAATAACAAGTTGAAATAAAGACATTCACATGAAATTTTGTACAAGTACCATTCAAGTGGACATAAATGTTAGGAAAATGTGTTTCTAGATGATTTTGAGCTAAATTACGCCCACAGGCTGTTAGCCCATTTTACATCACCTAAAGTCATGATTATTTTCGGTCATAATTACAACAATGTTTGTCAAAAACGTCAGAAACATTGACAAGCTGCATGGAAAACATGTACAAAAACATATATCAAGTTTTTAAACTCTGAAATAGATTTTACAGCCTGCTTCAGCCTGTTACAGACAGTGGCGACCGTGAAAATTAAAAAAGCACTTCGTTACAAATTCCTGTTATATAGTATCCCTGGCCTACCCAAGTTTTAGGAAAACGTATTTTTTTATCCAGTAGGCCCACTCTCCTGTTATGATTCATGGCACATATTTAACAAACACTTCCACACGGAGCCGTCAACCCCTTCTACATGTATTTAAAAATGGTCATGTTAAAAACCTAAAATTCAAAAGATTCCAGATGAATCAAGTCTTCCATTACTCAAAGTTTCGATGACTTAATATTTCAACTACTCAAAGTTCCGATTACTCGAAGTTCGAATTACAGAGATTTCTTTGCATTAGAAAGTTTGACAATTTGAATACCATAGTTTACCATTTTTTACAAATCAAACAACAATATAAATAATATATTTATGTAAATAATACATTTCAAATATTATTAGAATGACTTATTTCCGAGTTTAAACAAGCGTGTATTGAACCATTTGTACATCGTTTTTTACGTAAATATAGGCCCTACAAGTTTGAGATTCTTTGTTATAATTTGATTTAATAATTGTGTTTGAGTTTACAATTAGTTTATTGTAAATGTACAACAATGGTCATTCAACGACTATTACTTTTATTGAGACGTCTTTCTTTCATGTTACATGTCGGTTTATACACGGTGGAAATTAAGGTAGGAGCTCCCTGGTGACAAAATATTATAATTGCACCATATTCGCTATTTGTTCTACGCTATAACTGCATCCTCATAAATGATATATCGTGAACCCGTATCGCATCTATCGTATCGCGATTAATTTTAGCAAACTGAAATTGAAAAGTTAGGGTAAAAATTCGAGTAATCCAAATAATTGGACCTACCTATTTGAAGAGTAAACAAGGGGAAATAACTGACTAAGGTCCCTTATTAAGATCATCGATTTTGGCGATCCTCGTAGAGGAACGTTTCTGTACTCATATAACTATACCATAAGTGTCAACTTACAAAGTTAAACATGTTTTTTATGAATGAGAAAGTTATTGGATCAATTAGTCAAGAGCTTGTAGAGTATTGAAAATAGGAATTATTAATTAAATCAATTGTAGCAATTACCCCTTTACGTAATTCAAGAATATTAATATTTTATAGTTTATTTGTAGATCTTTATATTGATTGTTTTCATGACGATAATGTTTGGTTTTGTTTTGTAGTGTAAAAACATGATATTTACCCTCATGTTGTTAGTTGATTTTGCTTTCTAGAGTACACGCCATTTCCCATTTGTATCGGTATTAAGGGGCCCGTATTATCAAACGTCTTACGACTGATTTTAGTCGTAAATGCTTCTAAATGGTACTGCTTACTTATCGTAAGATTTTTAATAATTAATGCCCAGTACTGTTTAAAACACCATATCATTTCATTGGTACCGGAACCGATTTGTTCTTAACGGTGTCCAACCCTATCCACAGGATGGTGGTTTTGTCAGTGGTTTGCTGGACCCGAAATAAAAAGCTAAATGCTATTCTCCAGGGACGGGGTGAGTTAAGGGATCTAAATAAGGGATGCATAATATCTATAATATAAGCTACGCACTTTTAGTCTGTCTCCTGACTTAAGTTTTGTCTTGAAACTAGTGCATACATTAATAATTATTTGTATAATGTATATTATATCAAATTCATTAACAGTTTCATGTCAGTACGAATTCGGTGTGCGTCGAAGGATTACGGAAACCTAATAGTGCCATATCAGATGTATCGCCGTCTCGTTAACAGTGCGTCGCATGACAACGCGAAGTGGTATAGCGCCAATTCCAAGCTATATTGGTCAAATATCGCGTATTTCTAGGCGACATTTCTGGACTGTTTCGTTTCAATTTGTTGCGCGTCGTTTTGAATTGACGCATTTGTTTGGAATTGCCGTGACATAACTTCGCATTATCGTGCGTCGCCCTGTTAACTTAGCTGCGATATTTCAAGGTACTTGATCATAAACTTGGTTAAGATTTTCTATATTTTCAAAATACCATTCAGTGTCTGTAATTGTGTCAAATACATGTAAGTAGTTCTTCATATCTAAGACAAACTGACTGATATATTACAAGAAATATACAATAACAGTCACAAAAATGCACTAAAATTGTCTATACCATGGGGTAGATATTTACTACTTGAAACACCGACATTTGTAGTTGTATGTCCATTTGTACCAATAATTGTAATAATCAAAACACTAATTTCCTGCTTTTAAAAATGATTTCATTCAATTTATATGGTTTCAGAAAAAGTTGATATTTAAGTTGATATCTGTGAATGAGTATACCTTTAAAATGGCACGACCAGGGTTCCGTAGTGTTGAGACAACAATAGACATTACATATACATGTTCTCGAATGGAAATATGAAGTGACTTTAAAATGACATTACTTTACTTTGATGTATAGTTCAACATAATTAAATTGAATAGAATTCTTTCAACTGAATTGATTTTTAATGGTTTTCAATTACAAGTACATTCTATCACAAAACATTTACACATTAAAATATTAAACTAGATTTCAATATGTCATTTTATATCAATTAGCAATGCGCTCTTCGGCAAATATCTCAATCGCTGCGGCAAAGTCGACCTACTAACTGATCCTGGCGAGGTTTTGATTTCGATAATATTATCATTCTTTTAGTAAGTTTATTAATGTACTAACTCATTTAGCTCGATTGTGAAACACATTTTACAATTTAGATTAATCATTTTCGAGTCTGCTTCCGACTCCAGGCTGGTCCCCAAGTTTTGAGCTAGTAGGATAATGCTTTTTTGCTGAAGAAAACAACGATGTATGGGTATGTTTTGGATGGGATTCGAAACAATTGACGCGAAGTTAGCCAAGTGGGGTTTTTCAACACGCATCGTAGATACAAAATAAAGTTCCGCTGTAAAGATCGTCTTAGTTATTGCAAAATTGTGCGACAGTTTGACAGTGTTTTAGTCGTCGGAAACGTTTAATGTGAGAAGAAAATGGTTCTATATTATTATCATTTCGCTATGATCATCAATTTTGAAGTTCTAAAGAGTAGAACATTCCTGTTTAAAATATTTATGTTTTAATTAAGAAACAAAACAACGAAACAAAGTAAATGCACTTACAAATTTCCAAATCATTGTTGAAAATTGAAAAACTTTATCCAAAGTTAATTCTAAATCACTGCAAGTCTGTAATACATGTTTTTGAAAATATTATTTTTATAACCATGTAAAATTTACATTGAACATTCACCTCGCAGTTTCAAAATATAAATCCCAGTTAGTTATGATTATTTATGGTTTTAAGCCAATTTCTCCATGATAAAGTATATTTGTTTTTTACTTTTAACCAATAATGAATTGAAATAATCTACTTAAGTACCGCTTTCTTACATTAATCTACCATATTTACTCCCATGTATTGAGGACTTGATACCTAAACATACAGTCACAAAAATAGTTGAGCAAATATCACGGTTGTGTAAATAGTACGTCGCACCGCCTGATTTTGATTTTTTTTCAATTTTTACACTCTGATCAGTACACTTCTTTTGCTTTGATTTTTTTTGAAGAATACGAAAATACAAAATTATTTCAAGTTTTTAAAAAGATGCCAAGCACTTATTCAATAACTGATGCTAAACACTAATTCAAGTTTTCAAATGACGCTAAGCACTAATTCAACTACATGTACTTTCAACTGATGCATACCACTAATTCTGGTTTAAAACTGACGCAAAGCAACAATTCAAATTTCATCTGACACAAAGCACTAATTCAGCTATTTAACTGATACCAAAGCACTAATGTAAGTTTTCAACCGACCCAAACACTTTTTTTTATGCTTTGACTGTAGCAAAATACTATATCATAGATTGAACTGACGCAAAACACTATTTTATGTATTTAATAGACGCTAAGCCCTTAATTCAAGTGTTTGACCGACACAAAGCACTGAATCAATTATTCAACTGACCCAAAGTTTTAATTCAAGTTTTGACTGACGCAAAGCACTGATTTAAGTTTAAACTGACGCCAAGCACTGATTCAAGTTTAAACTGACGCTAAGCACTGATTCAAGTTTAAACTTACGCTAAGCACTGATCCAAGTTGAAAGTGGTACTAAGCACAAATTCATGTATTCAATTGTCGCAAAATAATACATGTATACTGGCCATAAGTAAATGTAAATGAAATTTATTAAAAGGAAGAAATCAGACCGCTATACAGTGTGTGTTTGATATCGAATTATTATCATAATAAACTAAATATCTCTACCAATATTATTCAATATCTAGAGAGTAGATCAATTTTCATTTTAAATATTGTTCAAAGCTTTCACCTCATGTTGTGGAATTTAAGTGGATGAGTGACATTTTAAGATAAAATATAAACCATCGTTTAGAGGCTATGTCGAAGTTTTATCACATTTTTTTCTCTGTTTATACATTGACGTTCTAGCGGTTCCTGGAAAAAATAAAATTTCGAGTAAAAAAATCTAATGCATACTGACAAGAAGGTTATACCCTTCCACGACAATTTGACAATGTCAATTTTCCTCCATTGATTAGATAATATGGAGAAGATTCCGGCCTTGTGGAAGGGTAGGTGAGTACTGGTTATAGACAAGGGTCCAGGAAAGCTAGGTTAGATGCGCTGGATGCGCTGGCGTTAAACCCAATAAAAATAAATAAATAAAGCATACTGACAGTGATTTTACAATAATTAAAGTTTATATTATTAACATTATTTGAATCATGTTTCTTGTGATACGCATGATAAGTTTTGTTTTTTCCAAACGTCATATGTCCAAGACCTCTTGGAGAGCATCGCATAAAAGGATGATTTCAAAGAGACCGACCATCAAGCCTGTCTAGCATTGACGAACATAAAATGTCCTACAAGTATTATAACGAGAGCTTGACATTCTATATCGCAGTTTGAAAAATTCCACCCTCCTTTATTATAACAAGAAAGGAATTCTTAAAACTACAATACAGATTGTCAAGCTCCTGTGGTATTATCTAGATTTTGAAAAAGATGTAAGTAAAATTATCTAAAATAAAGTGTTACTTACCTATATTTGCTGTCAAATTGTTGACAGTTCTCAATTGATACATTCTTGCAAAACTAAGCTGTCTATCACATGCACCATTGCTTTGTTACAAACTTCTAAAATTCTCCAAATTTCAAATTTCTGTAGAAATTCATTTCAGCAACAGTATATTTGATATTTCGTGCCTTAATTCATTGTGTATAGTAATCCAAAGCACTTTAAAACTTTTGATAAATCAATCCAATATAAAATAACTAAAATAAAATGAAAATATTTATCAATCTTTTATTCATGTATCAAGTTTTTGAAGTAAAACCAATCACGCAAATAAATAAAGAATTAAAAAGCAATAAGCTGTTTTCGTCATGTCTTATCCATAATGTAAATCTAATATGATCAGTTTGAAATGTTCGGCAAGTTCGTCATAAGGCATTTCTTTCCTTATTCAGACCTAAGTTATCTTATTCTTTAATTTATAAGTAAATGAAATTTCACATCGATATCTAAGAGTCTTTTGTATTGAGCAAGCATATGCGTGTCACTCTTTTAGGTCGGCATGACGCTTGTTTGACAAAACGCTCAAACAATCGGACTGTAATTTGCACTTTCTGTTTTTAAGTTCATTCTACTTAAGCACGTTCTGTATGTATATAGATTTTTCCACATTTACTAGATTACATTGAAAGGAAACGTACATTTCGATCAATGATAATATATAAAAGTAGAAAAATCATCGTTTAAATCCGGCTGTGTTTGTTTGCTTACAGATAAATGAAAACCAATCGATCTCTTCGTGTGACACTTAAAAAATAATCGATTTCTTTTATTTAATATTATAAAAATAAACTTGTAATCTTCATTATTGTACTTCATTGTAAATTGGAAGCTTCCAACGGAACTCAATGTTTGTCCCTTAGTGATAAAATCTACCATTCCGATACATGAAATGAAACCTCACTCTTGTGTACAAATAGTTTTAAGTTTGTTGGGTTTAACGCCGTAGCAACACATTGTATAGGTCATATAACGGCGGTCAGTCAACCTACTCACTATTCCTAGAAAGGCTAAATCTCTGGATTTAGCTGTTAACCAACTACTAAGCGCATACTATCGTCAGTGACTGACAACTGTCCTACATAATTAAAAATCATTGGTAGGAGGAAGAATGGTCGTACAATTATGGCAAATCACTTACTAAAAATCTATGTGTAAGCTAAACGATGGTACAAGCTTTTTACTCGCTGTATGATTTAAAATGAGTCTGTATTTTTTGAAATCGAACTTAAAATCTGTAACTTTCTTCTCACAATTTAAACAAAAATTCGACATCAACTCTCCAACACCTCCAACACCCCCCCCCAAAAAAAAAACAATCTTAAAACAATGGCTAGTATCGAGAATTCTACTAGACTCTCGATACGAGAATGGTTGAAATCTATGACGGGCAAGTTTAAACCGCGTATCATATTTGAAACAGTGAAACACGAGTCTGAAGCTTAAAATGCGAGTTTGATTTTTACTGTGTCAATAATTGGCCTTAAGAAAACAAACCTTATCAGCGAAATTGTAAATTTTATCAATTTGAACTACTTATGCTTATCGAATCTTCAATAAAAACGGGCAATAAATGGTTTAGAATAATCCTTGATGTAAGGGCATGTCAATGTTTAAAACAGGGCTTGACACCTACAGTGTCACAGGTTTGCAAGGATCCCCAAAATCCTTAAAACTTAGGTAGGGATTCTGTCAGGATCCCTACAAATTGAAAATCTAGGTAATATTTTCAGGACAATTTCTGTACGTCAATGCTAGACAGGCATGATGGTCAATCAGTAAGAAATCATCATTTTATTCAGTTCCCTTCATTATTCATCTAATTTTGTGACTACAACTTTGTATTTTCTTTATTTTATTTTGTTATGAAAGGAATCCCTTACGTTATGAGGGAATTCTCTAAATAACTGACTAGGGATTTCTGGTTACAACAGTAAGTGTCAAATCCTTGAAAATTTTCATCAGGAGGTCGCGTGCAACAGTATATTCTATAAACTATACAGTGCAATTTTTTAACGTAAAGTCCAATCTACGCAAAATTATTCAGTCAAACATTTGTACAAGAGATTTTGTGAACACACATACGCTCCCTCACACCCACATGCACGCACGTGCACACCCCATCCACCTAGACACCCACACACATCATAAATTATGAGAAAGAAAGAAACAAAACAAAAATTGGAACTCAGTCTAACTTAAAGCGTGACTTTTCTCTAAACAAAAGAGTTTCATTGGGGTTTATTTGTCATCGTGCAAACGCCTCACGCGAGGCATACTTTCGTAAATGCTTGGTCATGAAATTATTTGTACGGCCATTCTCCCTCCTACCAATGATACTTTATTATGTAGGGCAGTTGTCAGTCACTGACAAAAGTATGCGCTTAGTAGTCGGTTAACAGCTAAATCCAGAGATTAAGCCCTTCCAGGAGGAGTGAGTAGGTTGACTGACCGCCGTTATATGACCTATACAATGTGTTGCTACGGCGTTAAACCCAACAAAAGCAAACAAGCAAATGCCTCACACCGGATATGTCACGTGTTCACTCTTTCGATTTTACGAGGAAGAATAACCACGCTGTGGGAAGTTAACAATTAAATCTCCATTTCGTGGACCAGACTGGAGATTTTTTCTTTGAGTGGCACTTACAAATATGGCCTTGCTGTTACCAAGTTTGTATGACAATGTGTAATGATATGATCGGTTTATGAGAAATGATGCATAAATTTTCATCTAGTTATGATCTTATATAAACTTGTAATGTTACATTCCGTCTACGATACAAAAGGAAAACTATACTTTTCTGGTAACATGTTGTTTATAATTAAGTTTGTTACGTATCATCTACGATTATCAGCGCGATATGATGTTGTTCAATATGTTACTTAGAGCAAAACAACAAAACATGTATTTTGTCCATAGAATTAATTAAAACCCTTCATAAATACAGAATCAAAGTACATTGTACTAAAGGGCCTTCCAAAAGTCCTTAGAATTTCGTGTTATAGGATCATAAGGGGCCTTAGTCAGTTATTTCCCTTGTATACTCTTCAAATAGGTAGGTCCAATTAGTTCGATTACTCGGACTTTTACCCTTACTTTTCTATGTCAATTTGCCAAAATTAATCTTAAATAACTTTTTTGTACATCATTTAACTTGTTTGAAATTCAAGCTTATTTTTTTAAGGTAAATAACTATTTAAATTTTATCACTTCAGTAAATATCTTCATTTACAAGAAAGATATTAGATGAAATATTTTGTTATCCTTTCATAGGAATTCAACGATACAATCCAAGGATTCCAACTGTAAGGACCTACTTACCAATTGAATTGATAACTGACTTAAGTCCCTAATTCGATTCACTTTTGACCAAGATACAAGAATATTTATTTAAGGTCGGTTTCATACAACATGGTAAACATTAGCTTATAAGCTATTTTCCGACAATAAACAAAATCATCTAACATTCAACTTTAAAACATAACAGAAAATAACAAAATAACATAAGAGTCTGCAAAAAAGCACCTAGTAAAGCACTGGAAAAAAGCAGCCTAAAAAGACATGTAGTAAATTGTATGATTTTTAAAGGATAGTTAAAATTTGGAAAGTAAATAATGGCATTTATATAAAAAATGAAATTTTAAAACACAAAGAAAAAACAGGTATATGCATACAAACACTTATAATTACTGACCATAAGGCACATGATTACCTATATCTATCATAAGGGGAAAAGAAACAAAAGTGTCATCTTGGCATATTCCAAAATCACTATTAATTTGTCTATAAACTTCAAACTATGTTACTTTAATCAACTCAAATTATAGTAAAATTACTTAAAGTATTAATGGTTTGTTTTCTAAAAAAATCAATTGTTCAAGAACTTTTAGCGGACCCTGTATATGTAAAATAACGTACGGCATATCAACACAAACTAATTATTGTGATGTCAACGAAACAATTAGACAGTAAAAATATGTATGTTTGTAATTGCTCATATGTTTATTAACATAACAATAGCTCCGTTTCTACAGTGATTCAGTTGATACTTAAGTTGAAATCGTACCTTTAATTGCATTAATCATGTTCATTTACATAACAATAGCACCGGTGATTCTGTAGGACCAGATATGTTGTTAGCGTACTCATAACATATCTATTATGTATTTATTAAATTACAATACATAATATTATGTATGTATCCAATAACATGTGACATCTTGTTAATTTATTCACTTGCGGTTTAAAAAGAAAATGTTATACGTAATCAAATATTTATTTTTTACTAGCCGTAAGTAAGTAGGCGTGAGTAAGACTGCAATGGGTGTTCACATAATAGTATAACCAAACAATGATCATAATTTAAGCCTATTTCACATCACGCTTGCGGCAGCCGTACGACAACATTTTCTGAAAAATCGCAGAACTTCGTACGAACGCCGCAAGACAGTCGTGCGTTTTTTTCAGGTGATCGCATCGTCGTAGACGTCGCAAGTCAAATTTTCAACTTGTTTATTTTTCTTGCGATCTCGTTGCGATTTTTGGATTTTTGGAACTCGCAAGACAGTCGTGCGACTGCCGTAAGACAACCGTACGTCATTCTTGAGACAGTCGCACGTCATTTAAAGAATTAGGAGTTCGCATGAATATCGTACGACTTTCGTACAAGTTTGCGTTTGTCGTGCGATTGACGTACGGATGACGTACGAAACTTTTCGAAATCTCACGACAGTCTTACGACAGTCGTTAGTGTTTGTACGACAGCCTCGCGATTATCGCACGGCAGTCGTGCGTAAACACGTGCGACGAACAACCTACGGCTCGTGAGAGCGTCGTACGACCGCCGTACGACGATTGCACGGAAAGTTTGATGTTTCTGCGGCGGCTGCGATTTCGTTCGCAGTAAAAATCGTACGACTAAAAAATCGCACGGCTGATGTGAAACAGGCTTTATCAGGCTTGTAGGAGAAATGCCGGGTCCAGTGGTTGGACGGTCGCTTAGGAATCCTGAGGTCCCGGGTTCGATACCCGCTTGGGACACTTGGTAATTTCCATGAGCAAACAATTAACAAACAATTGTACCACTCCATCCAGGTGTAAATGGGTACTGTGAGGGGATCCCCTGTCTGCAGGTGATTTCATTTACCATGGGATATCGTATAAACGATGTAAAGTCGGCTGAATATGTACTAATATTATGGAAGCAGACCTTAAACCGCACTTTAACTTTAATGAAGTTGTAAAATGTTCAAAGAGGTTTGCCAAAGTTCCATCAAGAATACCTGAAAATTCCACTCAAATTTTGTCCATATTATCGCCTTATAGTTTATTTTAAACTTTCTTATTTAAGCTCAATTGTGAAAAGAAGTTCTTACAATTTTAATTTATCTCTTTCTAGTCCACTTCCTGGTCCCTCAGTACTGAGCTAATAGGACAAAGTTTCTAGCTCAAGGAAACAACGGGGTAGATCTGAATTGGATTCGAACCAACGCAGAGTTGAATATCCAAAGATTTCCAGTTCAAAGTTTTGACCACTCGGCCACTCCCATTCGTAATTTGTTGCAATTTCATTAAATCTTTCATGCGATTCAGCAACTATTCCCTGCTGGATAAGTGCTTAGAATCATAATGGATTTAATTAAGTCCTAAGATATTAATCATGCATTTTTTCGTCTACATATAGTTGATGCCACTTTTAACTCATCGTTTTTCTTTTTAACAGATGTGGATATTTGTGTAAAAATTAAATACGCAAAGAAAGCATTTAAATGAATGAGATGAACCCTATATAACAATCATATAAATAGATACATGAGAAAACCGGGTTCCAAAATCTCACTTCCTGTAACATTCGGAACACCCTCGACCTTTCATGAATGAATAATTATAATTATAATAATAATAGTTATTCGTAGCGAATGGCCGATGATGTTCAGAATGTTCCTGTAAGTATAAAAATCTTCATCACGCGTATGAAATTATACTTTCGCTATCGTACTATTAGGCTCACATTTCGAGTGGACCTTCTCTCCTGTTAATTTTTTATCAGCCCTCGGGCAGAAGAATTCGTGGAAAGCGCCTATAAATATGTGAACCGCAGAATACTTACTGCAGTTTTACGTGGCGTTTAATTCGTTCACAACGAATACATCGAAAACGGTGATACGAAAACCTAGGCGGCATTGAAATTATCTTAATTCTGTTTCAACGACTATTTGACTATTTCTAGAAAGATGGCAATACTTAGCTTTAAGATTGATCTAAGTATAGTGTTAGTACTAAGTATGATTGGTCTGGCTAGTTGTGGAAAAACTAAAAAACTTGAGAAACAGATAGGTGTTCTTGAAAACACACTGAATAAGCTAGGAAAGCAAGTTTCTGAAATTGAAGATGCACTGCGATCTGAGATGGGAGAACTGTTAGATAAAAGATTAGCTGAGACTGAAGATAAGCTGATGCCTGCAATGGAACAAAAACTGAGCGAATATAACTCGTCCGTCTTTGGGGAGTTGAAAGAAAATGTTCAACAACTAAAGCAGTATTTCTTGTCGGACACATCAGAGATCAAAACCCGTACGGAAAAAGTGGAAAGTGAAATTTTGGCATTAAGCAGAAAAATGATAGGTGATGATAACCAAATTACGCCTAAATTTAGATGCTTGGTACTTGGGGACATTTTTCAGGGTTCGTGTTACATGCTGTTTCCAGAGAAAACATGGCAAGAGGCCATATCATCATGTTCAGCGAAGGGAGCAAAACTTGCCGAAGTTTATAGTAAAGAGGAAACCACGTTCTTGGAAGGGTACCTGCGCAAAAATGACAATTCGCATTCATGGCTTGGTGCCAGCGATATTGCACAGGAAGGCGTTTGGAAATGGCAATCTAATAATAAGCCACTAACTTATAAAAAATGGCATAAAAATGAGCCAGGTGGGAAAAGAATTGAAAACTGCGCATTGATGAAC